>CM031242.1:704980792-705573292 GCA_018340775.1 Taxus wallichiana var. yunnanensis | reverse complement strand
CAAGTACACATGATTTGAGCCAATTTCCACATTATCCACTGAATACCCCAATGTAGGAGATAGTGATGTCTCTCACATGGATCTAGAAAATCTCAAAGCAAGAATGTTGAATGAACCTCAAGAACCTATGGAGGATAATATTTTCTCAAGTGGTCTATTTCAGGTAGGTGGTCATCCATTGTCAGTTCAAAGAATGATACTACTTCTATCATGTGCCCAAGATTATGAATTTGATTCGAGAACAATTATGGTGACTTACAACTCAATTCGACAGCTTCTCACTCCAAAGGGCATTTCACAATGCTTACATATTCCCACTTGCAATAATATGGTTATCATCACTCAATAATTTTCCTCTCAAGAATGAGTATGACCCAGATTCAAACTTGTAGGGAGTAACACTATGTGCATGGCTTAAACAAGGAAGAAAACCCTCTTGGATGCCTAAATCATTGTCCCAAAGTGAATTTCATGAGGCCTACTATGATGCAATGGTCCTACTAAATAGGGTAATGGGAGAAGAAACCATGAATTACTTCCATGATTAGATGGCCCAATTCATTCTAGTGGTCACATAAGGGAATCAGATGATTGACTAGGGGAAATCATAAGTAACAACATTCACAGAAGTTGGTGCAGTTGCCTACCTCCAAGAAGTTCTCAATGACCTCATATCTGGTGTATGCTCTTGCATATACAATATCCTTCTAAGGTATATTTACTACCTCAAATGTGCCACTCACATATCTCGAATTCGAAAAGTATCATTGATTCACATTCCATGATAGTAGCTCTCATTTCTCAAGGGTGAACAATGCATTCACCATGTTTTTCATAAGGCTCCTTGAGGGAAATCCCGAGTAGAGAATCTCATCATAGGAAATTGAGTTGATTGAGAAGTATGGAAGTCACTTCATTCAATTTCCCACTTTCACCTATCTCAAGGTCAAATTTTTGACCTCCTCCCTCACCAGCTTACCAAAATACCCGAGTGACAAGATCATCATAATTGAGTTGCATCGGAAATCATCCTATGTTCACACCAAGTACAAGAATGTAAAGAGGAAGTGTGTTTCATTCCCTATTTCATTAGGGATCTATTCATGAGAGAGTGTGGTTGATGCAGAAAACATTGAATCTTCCCTCACAACCTTCAATTGGTATTCCTATGTGGTCAAGCCCAATTGTGACCTCATGAAGGATCATGAGTCCTTCCTCTTGTTAGGATTGACTCACATTTCAAAAATTGAGGACTATTGGGCCAATTATGCAGATGATTTTGAGGTCAGAAGATGGGATCATATGAGAAGTACAATGGATCAAATGAGATATTTCAAACTTAAATGGTTTGTTGAAAGAGGGACTGATGATGGATCTGACCTATTTGATCTTGAGCATAAAGCAAGTGTGGTCATCTCCTCTTCCTCCCACTCCATGAAATATTCAAGAGTCTAGTGACATCAAGGATAGGACCATGAAAGTAATCAAGACGTCAAAAGAATGGTTCAACTAGAGAAGGGATTATATCATTGAGAGTAGAGACACTCTAACTTCTTCCAAGTATGTGCCTCTCACCTCTTCCCATAGGACACCTAATACAGCCACTAGATCCTCTTATTCGTAAATATCATCCCGATTTAATTTAATTTGAATTAAATCTAATTGTATATTAATTGATGTATAAATGATAAAGTACAATAATGACACAAGCAAACTAAGATGTAATATTTGAAACCCTAAGAAAAGAAGAATGAGAGAGGACTTAGCTAATTTACGCTCCATCTATAACCGATATGGACTGGGAAAAGCTTTGAACAAAGTTGAGTAGAGTTTTTCTACTACTCAAAAAAAAAAAAATTGAAATACAGGAATGAGGTCGACACAAGTGCTCTGGTGTTGATACCTGGAGACCGCTTCTAGGTGTTGGTGACTATGCAGATGCTCGTAACCTGATTTCGTTATGTCGCAAGATATTTTTTGTTTCTTCCTATTGGTCACTTGCTAGTCGCTCCTTGAATGTTGAAGGTACATGTAACATGTAAAATATAATTTCACTTGCACAAACCCACAAACCTAAAAATAAAGATGCAATATGGGGAGTCGTATCGACACCTAGCAATCCCCAAGAGTGAACTTACAACCGAGTATTGCACTACATCTCAAAATCCATGTAGTTATTGTGTGTGTTTAGAAATTGTGCCCTAGGATGCCCTTATGCAAGTTGCACTTGATAGTGGGTTGTAGCTAAATGTAGAAATGTAGTAGAATTTGTGGATGGAATAGAATGAACTTCCCCTTCCTATGTTGTGTATGCAAAGTTCATGTGGCCCTTGTCCCTTGAATGGATTATAGATGGATGTTTTTGAGTGCTTTAAACACCCTTTAAATGCAAGCTTAGGTGATGGTAGTAATGTTTAGTGCTTGGTCCTTAATTTTGAACACATAACTATGTATTTATATGATTCCCTTGTTCAAATTTCATAATTAACAATTGGAAGGTCAATGTACATACCCAAAATTGTAAGGTATCAGACGCTGTAATAGCATAACACGTGCCCCAATGATGATACAGTCTCCTCGCAAGGTGTTCGGGATCCGTAAAATCTCCCCAAGTGTGTTAACATCCCACATGCCCCGCTTAGCCCCCACGTGTGCTTTGTTTTCCCTTTTCCCCTTTTTTCTTTTTTGCCTTTTCATCTTTAGTATGAAAACCGCCGCCACTCGAATCAGCTGCCCCGCGGCGGTCCGGTCCTTTACGCGCTTTTCGAATGATCTTTTAACACGACTCACGTAAAATTTCAACATTTACCAGATTTTTTCACCGCCATAAGCTTGCATTAATGATTCTAGTTCCTCGGAATAGTGTTTTACCATTGTTTATAGTTTAAGAGATCAATTTGGTTTTTACCTTGGGTAAATGCAAATGCTATAAATAGTTGGCTTGTGCTCAAGCAAATGGCCCTCAAATTTTCCTCTAAATTTCTCATTGCAATAGATTAGCCTTTCATTTTTCTTATAATTTAGTTTCATTCATCGCATGCTTAGTTAGTGTTGTTTTTTGTTAGAAGCCACATATCCATCTTCAGTGCAAATGTTGTTGATATTTCATCCAATCCATTGAGTAGAATAGTTTGTTTTCAATAGAAGCCATTAAAGTTGCAGGTTTTTCTTTCAAGCAAGATAGTTTCATGTTCTAGACGTTTTATGTTGCATGACTCGCAATAAATCCCGCTAGGAATTGCATAAGCCAAGCTCTGTACTCTTGCGCTATCTCTCTCCTACTCGCATTGTATTCAGTCTGCATCCTAAACTACCTTTGTCCCAATATCTACTTCGTTGATGCTAGCATTACACGCTTTTCTGGATCTACGTGAACACGAAGGAATGAGGAGATCACACTAAGGGGACAAGATCACACACACCATCGGATTCGCCACTGTTTCGCGGAATCCAGGTTCTATCTTTTAAAGTTCTAGTTAGAAGCATATCAAATAGAGTAGCCAATCACTTTATTTCAGTCAATTCTACTTTCGATATTTCCAGGGAAGTCATGGGGATTGATAGTTTCTGAGAGACTATGATTCATTCCTCACTTCGAGGTAGGATCGAGAGTCTTATAAATAGACTAGATCAATTATTTCATTATTTAGAATAGGTTCACACAAATGCATAGATAAAATAGCTATACTCGGTTATCTTGTTTGTTTTAATTTGTTACTTTAGCTGTCAATTCTAGATATATTAGATAGTTGTTCTTTAAATTCTATTCCTTAGATAGATATATCAGATTTAGGAATATACATAGATGTATCTTTCACGATTAGTTTATTCTCTCATTGGTTAGATTTATATAACTTTCTTTTCAGTATGACAATCACGGACCTAGAGAGCCCCGAGAATACGTATTCGAGCCAATCATGCCCCAACCCAATCTCATCACAAAGAATAATCGATATAGATCAAGAATCTTAGGATCCAAGTCTTCCAAACAACGGTAAACTTACAACAAATCAGCTTCCAACCGCAAGGGTTAAACATAGAAGACGACTAAGCACATATGTTTTGGTCAAATCAACCAAACTACATATTACCCTAGATTCATATCCGCATGACCGTGGAAGGGTTTTAAAGAGAGTAGACCTTTGGTTGTGATCCTTTGTCCCACAACCAGACATAGGAGACACTCACATATATAGATACCACTTAGAATTCAGGTTGCACGAACACCTATAAGATACTCCGAGAAGATCGCACAATTATTAATTCTGAATATAGAAGCTGAGAAAGCATACGATTATTGGATACTAGGGATTAGGGACTGAATCCACACATGACCATAGCAAGACCACAACAAATATGAATCTACGGTTATGACCCACAAGTCTCACAGCCTAACGAGTCTATAGGTGAATCAGACATAGATGTTGGCCTACGTATATTAGTATTCAGATCTACTCCACTTCCACCTATCATCATCGAACAATTATCCTTGTTAGACATAGCAGCTAACAAAGCTAAGGAGTTCTGGACTAGGCCAAAAAATCACCCATAGAGTCAGTTATATTTACCATCCACCCTATGACCTTATCTAGAAACATACACGAAACTATCCCAGGTCATTTTCCACGTATTCCACAACCCATAGACCGAATCACGCCAGAGCTCGATATTGATTGGAGCCTTCGAGCAGTCATCCTTGCTGATCGATCTATCACACCAGTTCAGGTTAGGAGGGCCTTCTTTGCCTTAGATTCACAATTTCCATTAGTGCGCATCAAAGACATTAGATTACCTAACTAGTTTGTCTACATCCCACGCATATTCCATCCCCACCGGCTGTCTCGGCATGACCTCGGGAGGTCGGGTGTGAGGAAAAGTTACTTGTAGATTCCCACGCTCGCTTGTCACTTTTCCATCGTACAAAATTGGTGAACCCGACGTGAACTTTCTACTTTCTGGTCTGGAGTCAGATTTCTACTGGTTCTTTTAAATTAAAATGACTCTTTCATCTTTACTACCTCATTAGCTTTCACCATCACCTTCGCTCCTTCCCATTATTCTACGGGTATTCATATACCCCCAAATATGTCGGGATTCGATGCATATGGTAGGCCTCTCTTAGGACTTGAGGCATATTACGCTCAACTGAATAGACAATCATCACCCTCGCTCTCAGTATGGGGTGACAACTACTCAACTAACCAGTTGTCAACACAAACTCCAAGGGTCAGATATAGCTCACCTTTCCAAACAGAGGAGTTGGATCAGCTCACTCAAACACAACAAACAGAGCCTTCAGGCTCAAACAATATGACGTTCACAGGAGAATCTAGTTCATCTCCTCAGGTGCTACTTAGACCACAAATTAGTAGACAATCAGACCCATATCTGGGTTTAGATGATGAACATTCGGTACGTTATACCAGGAATGAACAACATCCTCGAAGTATGTATCCACCTATAGGAGGTTTACAAACACAACCCGAGGTTTCTTTTCAAGGAAATACCTTCATACCACTACATACAGGAAATGCCCTCGGGGAAACTTGGCAGGGCAGCGATCAATTCATATCAGGATATCACATGCCTATACAACACCATGATATACAACAAACACCACTAAAGCAAAATACCGTGACTTCACCAAATGAAGTCATTTCAACGTTAGTAGAAAAAGTGAGGGGGTTAGAACTTGCTCAGCAAATCACCATTCTCAACTCATGCAGTAGGAAATTCCAACCCTAGCCAAATAGACCTCCTCACAGGAATAGGCACGTTAGGCATGACTCCTCAGTATTCACAACAAACGCCAATTAGAACCACCATTTCTAACACTGTTCCAATACCTCCCGGTCTAGTACAAAATAATCCATTCTTGGACAATACCCCTTCATACTTAAACATGTATTCTAAATCACCACAAGGGGATATGTTCTCCTCTCCCGGCATATTTTCTCAAACACAGGGGTTTCCTTACGCCCTACCAACGCATATGCAACGCCATGTCAACAACCCATTCCACCGCCGCTCCCTCAACAGGCACCATCAATGGTCGAAACATATGCGATAGGGACTTACTCAGAATATTTGAAAGAGCCCTTAGATTTCACCATACGAAGCGTCATGCTTCCAAGACCTCTTCCCGATTTTCCCAAGTACAAAGGTGAGGGAGATCCGAACGCACATATCAAGGCTTACGCTACAGCCATTCGAGAATTACTCCCTTGGGATGGGGTTGTTGCTAAAATATTCCCAAAACCTTGGAAGGCATCGCTCTCGATTGGTATTATAGAATACCTGAGGCTTCCATCCATTCATTCAAGCAACTCATTTCAGAGTTCATCAAGGCCTTTGACATGAACAAACTATTAAGGACAGGAATCAGGGAATTCTTGCACATTAAGCAAGAACACAATGAATCATCACCCATTTCATCCAAAGGTGGTGTACAGTTCTTTATTCTTCGGCAAGTGCTCCAAATATGGATCAGATGGAACTATGTGATTTATTCCTTCATTCTCTCAGCAGAGAAGTGAAGGAAGAAGTCCAAAAGTTCCCACTAAGAACTTACGATGAAGTACTTGAGAGCGCTCTCCGAATAGATCAAGCGGCAATTGATAGTGGTCATAAAACATATGGAGCAAATGGAAGGTTAATCACCTCCAACCAGAACACTACAACGTATCCTACTACCACGAATGTCAATCAAGGACCTAAAATCCTTAATAAAAATCACGGAGTGACAACAGATGGAGTAACCGATCAGGTTAAAAAGGTAAATGTTGTGAATACTCCACCACTAATAAACAACCAACGAAACAACAACTTTACTCCAACAATCAATACAATGGATTTTAATCATCCACAACAACAACAACAACAACAACAACAATGGCGAAATCCTACACAAGGTCCAAGCCAAAACTCAACTGGGTATCAAAACCAGAATTTAAACCAAAGACAACAAACGCAAAGTTTTAATCCTAATAGACAACGGTTTGATCAGAGTTTTGGGCCACAATATACACCGAGCCAACAAACTAGGAATTACAATCCTAACTCCTATTGTGGTTTCCACAAAATTCGGGGCCATGACACCAGAACGTGCCATGACTACAATAAATTCATGCAACATTTTCCAGATGAACAAAGACAACTTTTTATAGATATGTTCTTGGCAGATCCTACGTCACCAGCGCCAAAAACTTTTACAGGGGGTCTCCCCTCAAAATGCACCCCTCAAGATCTTCAATGATCCGCTCCCAAATCACAACAATAACAATTTAAAACCAAATGGGGAAAACAAGGGTGTAATTACAGGAAACAATGATCATGAAGCCTCGACTTCACTAAATCCATTAGTTGCGCCACAATTAGGAGGTCAGCCACGACCCAAGATAGTCGGTTTAGTGGAATTGGACGCCGAACTACCCGTAGAAGCTGTAACAAGGACACGAGAATACTCCTCTCAGCTAAGTCCAAGTTACCCACTAGAGACAGATAATATCCAACAAGTATTAATAAAGCCCATGGGTGCTTACGATTTAATTAATGATCTAACAAAAACCTTCTCGCACATCTCCTTTTTGGATTTATTGAAGAACTCCCCTGCTCACAGGGCTGCTCTTTTAGAGGCATTAGGCTTAGGTCATTTAATTAACATCACTCCACCTCCCGAAACACAGGTAAACCATGTAGACTTTGATATCCATCCTCCGGGACAGCCGATAGGGATGTCGAATTCATATTCGAAATAAACAAAATGCCAATAGATGCTGAGATCACACGCCGAGGTGATCCGGCCTTACACTTACAAGTGTGGGTTTATAACAACTATGTGAAACGCGCGATGATTGACGATGGGGCGGCAATTAATATTGTCCCCTTCTCTTTCCTTCAAAAGCTAGGGTATGGAGAAACCAATTGTTCCACGACTCGAAATACACTAAGAGGCTATGACAGCCTTAAAGCCACTTCAATTGGAACTATAATACTACCGGTCACCTTAGGACCCAAAACAATCCTGACTGAGTTTTATATTATAGATCGGGAAACTAATTATAATATGATTCTCGGCCGACCATGGATACACCGTATGAAGGCTATCCCTTCTACGTTATTTCAAGAAGTAAGATTCTTGCATTTAGGAAAGGTGTTCGTGGCCAAAGGTGATCCAAAACCATTCGATATACACCTGGCTGACTTAAAGAGAAAACCAGGCATGCACTCGAGTTTGAACTCCCAACAAACCAACTTAATAAACCCACTGACGCGAAACCAGAAGAAAAGTTGGTGCCTACAACAGATCTTGAAACTATAAGCCTAGTCAAAACAATCCCAGCCCTCAAAGATGAGGCTAACATTGTAGAAACAGTATCATTAGGAACTACTGCAAAAATTGTCGAATTACTAGAACAGGATCTACCAATGTTCCTACCATTTGATTCTGTAGGCATGGGATCTACCCTAGGTGTTGGTTCTCTTCCAGTAGCGGATCTCTGCATGATAGAGGTAGAGAACGTTAACACAACAAGTGTCCCAGTGATCCATATTCCCAGCTAAGTATTGGACTCTCCATTTCGATGGAGCTAGATGTCATTACGGAGCTGGGGCAGGTGTAATCTTTACCTCTCCCGAGGGAAAAGTCCTACCATTTTCCTTTAAACTAAAATTTGAATGCACAAACAACGGCGCTGAGTATGAAGCCCTCCTCCTGGGCCTCATCCTAGCTAAAAGAATCGGTATTGATAACATCAGAGTGTTAGGAGACTCACAATTGGTAGCAAACCAAGTCTCTGAAGTATATGAAACCAGAGTTGAGCACTTACAGCTCTACAAAACAACTGTATTGAATTTGAGCAAGGAATTTGACTTCATATCAATTGAAGCAATCCCGCATGAACAAAATCTTCTCGCCATTCAATAGCAACCTCAGCGTCACGCTTTACTCCAAATAGTAAGTTAGAGGATACCCATTTCATGGTATCCCTTCGTGATGAACCATTGATAAAAACAATGTCAAATCCTCTTTTAAATGGAAATGAAAACAAATCTACTATCCTAGACCACATCGATAGTGATACAACCACTCTTGATTTCTTAAACGCCTATGCGGCATTACATCTCGCCCATCACGTAATAGATTTGTCTTTAATTCCACATTCATCTTCTTACTTCGGGAATCCCATGACAGAACTTCCCCCACAAAAGGAACTCAGCATATACACAGTCGGGAATGAAGATGATCTGGAACTACCTCCAGCCCCACCTGAGTTTGAAGAAGGTAACGCTTCTTTAATCGAAGAAACAATTGATATTAACATCGGAACGGAAGATGAACCAAGGATATTGAAGTTAGGATCCTCGTTAACTCCATCAGAAGTAGAAATACACACTCGGATCCTCAAGGAACATCAGAAGGCTTTTGCATTTAATTATAAAGAAATGACAGGGTCAGACCACACATCATGTGCACAACCTCGTCACTAAATCAGATGCAAAACCGATTAAACAAAAATCGAGACCAATGAAACCCAAGGTAGCTCTCATGGTGAAAGAGGAGGTAATAAAACTCCTCCAAGTAGGATTCATCAAACCAGTCGATTATTCTCAGTGGGTATCTAATATCGTTCCTAGTTCTCAAAAAGAATGGAAAGATACGCATCTGCATAGACTTCCGAGACATTAACAAGGCATGTCCTAAAGACGACTTCCCATTACCATCCATAGACGTCATTGTTGATGCGAAAACTGGATTTGAGCTTTTATCTCTCATGGATGGATTCTCGGATACAATCAAATCAGAATATCCGAACAAGATCAAGCTAAAACCACGTTTATAACTCCTTGGGGAACCTATTGTTATGTTGTTATGCCATTCGGTCTCAAGAACGCCGGCGCTACATACCAGCGGGCTATGACGTATATATTTCATGATCTTATTCATAAAATTGTGGAATCATACGTAGATGACTTGTTGGCCAAGGCCAAGAAGTGTTGTGACCATCCGGAAGTGCTTCGCGTCATTCTTTCACGTCTGATAGAATACGAGTCACGCTAAATCCAGAAAAATGTGTCTTTGGTGTGACAGGAGGGAAGCTCCTAGGTTACATTATATCATCACGCAGGATCGATGTTGACCCAACCAAAATTAAGGTTGTTCTCGAAATGGTCCCACCTTCGGATGAATCTGAATCAGATCATTTCTCGAAAAACTTGGTGCGATCCGGAGATTCATCCCAGACTTAAGTTTTGCCATTCATCCAATCAACAATCTACTCAAGAAAGATTATAGCATTGATTGGACCAAAGACTGTAATGAATCTTTCAATGCAGTTAAGTGTTTCTTGTTATCACCACCTACGCTAATGCCACCTACGCCAGATCACCCATTAATTTTATATTCACGAGCTACCAATGTCTCGCTAGCCTATATGCTTGCTCAAGAAGATAATGACAAGAGAGAACGCGCGATCTATTTCATTAGCCGAACGTTGCTCGACTATGAAACACGTTATACACAATCGTAGAACGAGAATGCCTCGCCATAGTCTTTGCAACCAAACGCTTAAGACATTACATGCTAAATCAAGAAACAAAAGTCATTGTAAAGACAAAGAGCATTTACAAACTTTCCTCACGCAAGGGTCCTTGTCTAAAAAGGCTGGACGCTTTATAACCTTGATGGGGGAGTTTGAACTAACGTTTGTAAATCAAAAGTCCGTTAAAGGACAAATCATCGCAGATTGGTTAGTTGATAACCCACTAGATGGAGGCAATCTAGTAGATCTGGACTTTCCGGATGAATGCGTATACTACATCGAAAATAGACCTCCCATCTCTGAATGTCCTTGTACACTAGATATCATTAATTATATCATGGATCATATATATCTGGAAGGTGCTACACCACAACTAAGAAGGTGGTTACGCATTATTGTAGCCAAATATATCGTTATAGAGCAAGTGCTCTATCAAAAGTGTTCGATGGAATGCTTCTAAGATGCGTCGACACAGAAGAATCCAAGAAGATTCTCCACGAATCCCATAGTGGAATGTGTGGAGGCCACTTTAGTGGCCATGCCACCACTCGTAAAATACATCGAATGGGCTATTTCTGGCCCACTCTAGAGCACGACGCAATAGAGTTTGTACGAAGGTGTCATAAATGCCAAGAATTCTCCCACGAGATTCACATGCCAGCACAAGCTCTACAACCAATCGCTACTCCGTGGCCCTTTTCCACATGGGGCCTAGATTTGATAGGGAAGTTCTCTCCCTCATCTACAGATGGCCATAATTTTATAATCACGGCCACCGAATATTTTACCAAGTGGGTAGAGGCTATGCCTCTTACTACTGTCCCGGTTCTGTAATCGCCAAGTTCATTTTGAACCAAATCATTTGCAGGTACGGTATCCCGCAAATCATCATCTCAGATAACGAGACTTCTTTTAAGAATGATGAAGTTCATGAATTGTGTAATAAATTTAAAATAAGCCATCATACAGCCTCCTTGTATTACCCTCAAGCCAACGGACAGGCTGAAGCAACAAACAAGACATTAAAAGCCATTCTCCTTAAAACGGTGAAAGAAAACAAACGAGATTGGCATTTGAAGTTATATCCGACCTTATGGGCCCACCGAACCTCAATAAGACACCAACAGAGCGACTCCTTTCTCGCTGGTATTCGGGGTAAAAGTTCTCCCGCTTGAGGTTGAAATACCCAGTCTCCGTATTTCATTACAAGGGATTCTGGATGAAGATGCTTACAGAGAAGCACGCCTCTCCCAACTAGAAAGCCTAGATGAAGCTAGGTTAGATGCTGAACAACGGCACAGAAGTCTATGCTGACCGGATGTGCCGGCAATATAACAAGAAGGTCTATGAACGCGACATATATGAAGGTGATCTAGTTCTAAGGCTAGACAACCGGATCGATAAAAAGACCGGCGAAGGAAGGAAGTTCCGGCCCAAATGGTTGGGCCCATACCGAGTCATGAAGGACTACGGAAATGGTGCATATCTCTTATGCACATTGGAAGGTGAGGAATTTGGTGAAACAGTCAATTCCCTACACCTTAAACGATTCTACATGTAAGCAACCGAGCATTACTTATATAGCTATATCTACATTGCATCTTCACTTGGTTAGGATCATTTTGTCTGTTTGTTTCATACAATTTTGTGATCAAGGAATTTATTCTCAAAGCAATTCATTACAAACTCATGATGTTGTTGGCATGGACACTCTAATCATACTTCTCCATTTCCATGATGTCATCAAACCATTTCAAAATCATTTTATCAAATAAAGCTAGATATGACAAGGTCTTAACGGTAACCATGCCAAGATCTGCGGGTTTATTTTCACTTTTGGTTTCTTCTTAGGATAGGTGTCTTGCCTATGGTCTATTCTAGAAGCTTCATGGTGTCACATCTATCCCGTATATCTCTTTGAAAATAAGAACACACTGACATTTTGCTCAAGTAAACAAGTCAAATATAGATCAAACAGAAAATTTTAATTTTACACATTTCCTTGCCCCACCAACCTTTGGTGATGAGCTTACGTATCTCTTACTAGTGACGTAGGGTTGGGAAAGGATGGAAATGCCCGTACTCGCCTATGCCTTGCCCATGGTGATAAACCCACGCTTCTTACTAGTAGCATGGGGCAAAGTGTAGGGGGTCCTCTTGACAAACAAATGTTAAAGGTCATAAGAAAACAATTCAAACCTTGAAGCCTTGAGTCAAAAACAAATGAATCAGATGTTCAAAATTCCAAAAGAGTTAAAATCCTAAAACCCAGATTTTGTCTACTATGTGGCCATCTACGGATCTAAGTCTAGATAAACCGCAAAGCAAGTTGCATCCTAAACTATGGAAGTCACTCAGGTAGAGTAGGCTTGTAGCATCCTAATTTGGTTCCACCAAAGCTTTGTCTATCTTTTATCACTATCATTTCAACATATTTCATGACTTGTGCCCTTTCCAGCTCTTGGTGATGAGCCCTCGCATCTTACTAGTTGCGTGGGGTTAGGAGTGGGGCAAGTCTATCTACTCATCATACCGGCTTATCTTCACCACTTTGCCAAAACAAATATGAAGTGTCCGAAATTGCTTACAGAAACTAAGATTCAACATCACATTGTATCTACATTATCATATATCAGCATCATGAAATACAAAAAGAAAGTAAACACTTGCATCATTTGTTCTCCATTGCATACATTCTAAAAAGAGCATATAAGCATAACATCATAATTTACATGAGGAAACTGGAATGGAAACAAAGCCATAAATGCCAAAAGTCTGATCCAAAAAGAATATATATAAATGATCAAGTTTCTGTACAATGCCATCATGCGCTAAGCATGGTCAAAAATGCTCAAAGAGCCCGGGATATACAAAAAAATATATCATACAAAAATCTAGGAGAGCCAAGTGGCTTCTCAATCCCTATGAGACCCCTCTGAAGGCGCACGCCCATGCCTAGGACTCGCTACACCGGCACTCTGAGTGCACAGAGGGCTTAGGATCCCGAGGGGCAGCCAGTCTCGCCACGAGAGTGACTCCTCATCAGCGCTCGGCTGTCCTATACCCCGCTAGCTCCGTGGAGAGTCGATACCATCCTGGCCACATGCCGCACATGGGGAAAAATGTCGGTGTGTCTACCACCGCCGAGGGCTCCCCGCATCCACAAATAGCTCTGCGCATGGGTCCTCTCCATGGGGATCATCAGGGTATCAGTGCATACCCTACGAATCAAGTCTCGCCACTCATCGGTGGTCTCTGCAAACAAAGGAGAAAACAAATTAGAAATAAAACAAGAGATAAAATACAAGAGCAAACAAGAGGAGAAATAGTAACTAAGGCAATCCTAATTAAAAACAAACATTAAAAGGAAGGATGGTAACTTACTCGATCACTGTGCCTCCAGATGGATCCTAGGGTCAAGCACTCGCCACAGATGCCGCCATCGACCGAGGTGCTCCCCCGTGGCTGGAGCAACGTAATCCCCGCAAATGGACTCATCCTCCCCACCATGGCCCTGGGAGAGTGGCTCCTCTGAAACCAGAGTAACTCTCTCTGCACTCTGCTCGGCCCTCTCTGCCTGCATAATATCCTGAGTGTCATGCCACTCAGGATCACTGTCCTCCTCAGCCTCCTCCTCTGTCTCTCCCCTGTGAACTCCTCAGACTCGAGTCTATGTCAATGGGGTCATCGCTGCTATGGGCAGGACCCGGCAATCTGAAGCAAGGGTGCCTGAGGCGCACCGGCTCTCCCTCTGGCACGTACTACCCTCCTGGCCGCAATAGGAACACCAGGGAGTAACAACTGTCCAACCCCGGCCTCTAGGACCCCCTCTGGCCTCTCGAACTGACTCTGTATACTGGCACTACTGGGGAAGCATGCCCATGTAAGGTAGGCCAAACTACTGAGGAACTCGGCCAAAGGGGTGTGTATCTCCACTTGCCCCACTCACAATAAGCTGCCCCGTGGTGGAGCAGCAGAGATCAAAGTAAGAGCCTCCTCCCCCATATACTGCCATGGTCTCGATATGGTGTGGCCTCCATGTCATCGGGGTCGAGAAGCAATCGGCCGATGAGGTGCTCTCGAGCACCGACATATCTCGTCCATCTCGCTGCCCTCACACTCTCCGGGGATCTCGTCACCTCCACACCTCTACCATAAGGATGAAGTGCTCATAAACTCCAACTCATGACTGTGGTCGGGTGGCTCAAAGACTACCCTCAGTAAATGGACTACCCCGTATAAGTCATGGTAGGTAGTCCCAAGTATGTCTGCTCCCTGGCGTAAATCCGCCATGGCCCTCGATCTCGTGCAATGATGGGGGACCAGCAGTATAATAGTGTGTCTCCCCCTTGTCCCCGATCAATCTCGAGGCAAGGATCCCCATAATAGCCTGGCGAATCAAGGGGATGGGAAAACTAGGAATAGACCAAACTCTGACCCCCTTCTTCGAACCCGTGGAGATGACTACATCTCCCATGTAAGAAGCCCACTATGCTATCTGGGCCCGTGAACCTGCTATCTCGAGGGTGAGTCGTCTCCCGATGATCGGGACCCCAAGGATACGGTAAACATCCTCCAGTGTGATAGTCCACTCACCTCGGACCCCTGGTAATCGGAAGGTGTTCCGATCAACATCCCAGTAGGAAAATAAGTCACAGAGTATGTGACTGGATGGTGCAACATGGGGGACCCGCGATATACGTAGTATACCAACCCTCTGGAGAGTATCCTGCTCATCCTGTGAAAGGGCATCTAACACTGCTGGGAGCCAATCACACTCCCTCTCTCGGCTCCACCAAATGTACTCCTCTCTCACCTACATACACCCAAAAACACACAAAACAAAGCAAGTTAGCATCCAAGTGACATTAGAAAAATCATGAAAACACATAGAAATGCTAAAAATGCAAAAACAATCTCAAACAGTGTTCTTTTTGACATTCTGTGAAGAACCGCCGCCCGAGCAGGTGGGGTTTTTAACCGCCACCCTTAAGGGCGGCACCTTGTAACCGCCACCCCGAAACAGGAGGTAGTCGTGTGTAACCGCCGCCCTGGGTAGGGTGGCGGTCGTGTCCCGAAAACCCACGCGGGTTTTATAGCTTAAAAAGCCTAAAAACACCAAAAAAGGACCGTTTTAGCTAAAAACAAAGCCTACCCAGTAGGCACCCCCCTAGATGGACCTTTTGAACCTAACATTTTTGAAAATGAACCCCCCACGACAAAGATTTTAACATTTTAAAAATTTGAAGGTAAAAATGATAAATTGAGGAAAACTAACTTGTGATCTCGCGGGTCGATAGTCTAGCTCGCGGAGGCATGATCACTATCTCATCACGAACATTTTGACTCTACTCTCGTAAGAAACCATCACCGTGGGTCCCAGAGCTCAGAATCAATCAAATCAACACGTGTAAATGAATAGGAAAATGGGCCCACTTTCATATATATAGCAACCTGACTTGTTTTAAAATGCCTTTTTTCGTAGGTTTGGAGCGCCGACGGAGGTAAGTTCTTACCCCCGCATAAATGGTACATCCTCATTTCTCATTATTTTAGCATTTATTTTCCGATTTATCTTGTCTATCTGCACTTGAGTTCTCTTTTCATTTTGCAGGGAGCGGGAATTTTGGATGGCGTCATTTCGACACACGGATGTATCAGGTATAACTTCCAACTTCCCATTTCAAGACCGCCATACTGACCCACCATTTTACGCCTCTTCATGGCTAAAACACTTCTCCGAGGGGGCAATATGTACGTACCCAAAATTGTAAGGTACTACACTGCCGAAACAACGTAACACGTGCCCCAATGATGATACAAGTCTCCTCGCAAGGTGTTCGGGATCCGGAAAATCTCCCTAGGTGTGCATTAACATCTCGCATGCCCCGCTTAGCCCCCACGTGCTTTTTTTTTTCCTTTTCCCCTCTTTTCTTTTCCTTTTGCTCTTTAGTGATGAACCCGCCGCTGCTGGGTGGCGGTCTCAGCGGCCAGAACAGGGCGGCGGTCCTAGAACCACCCCGCTCGCTGTGGCGGTCCTTTACGCATTTTCTAGAATGCTCTTTTAACACGACTCACGTAAAATTTCAACGTTTACCAACTTTTTTCACCGCCATAAGCTTGCATTAATGATTCTGGTTCCTTGGAATAGTGTTTTGCCATTGTTTATAGTTTAAGAGATCAATTTGGTTTTTACCTTGGGTAAATGCAAATGCTATAAATAGTTGGCTTGTGCTCAAGCAAATGGCCCCTCAAATTTGCCTCTAATTTCTCATTGCAATAGATTAGTCCTTTCATTTTTCTTAGAATCCTTAGTTTCATTCATTGCATGCTTAGTTAGTGTTGTTTTGCTGTTAGGAAGCCACATATCCATCTTGTGCAAGTGTTGTTGATATTTCATCCAATCCATTAGAGTAGAATAGTTTTTTTTCAATAGGAAGCCATTAAAGTTGCAGGTTTTGTTCTTCAAGCAGGATAGTTTCAGGTTCTAGATGTTTTATGTTGCATGACTCGCAATAAATCCCGCTAGGAATTGCATAAGCCAAGCTCTATACTCTTGCGCTATCTCTCTCCTACTCGCATTGTATTCAATCTGCATCCTAAACTATCTTTGTCCCAATATCTACTTCATTGATGCTAGCATTACACACTTTTCTGGATCTACGTGAACACAAAGGAACGAGGAGATCACACTGAGGGGACAAGATCACACACACCATCGGATTCGCCACTGTTCTACAGAATCCAGGTTCTATCTTTTAAAGTTCTAGTTAGAAGCATATCAAATAGAGTAGCCAATCACTTTATTTCAGTCAATTCTACTTTCGATATTGCCAGGGAAGCTGTGGGGATTGATAGTTTCTGAGAGACTATGATTCATTCCTCACTTCTGAGGTAGGATCGAGAGTCTTGCAAATAGACTAGATCAATTATTTCATTATTTAGAATAGGTTCACAGTTCACACAGACAAATAGCTATACTCGGTTATCTTGTTTGTTTTAATTTGTTATTTTAGCTGTCAATTCTAGATATATTAGATAGTTGTTCTTTAAATTCTATTCCGTAGATAGATATATCAGATTTAGGAATATACATAGACGTATCTTTCACGATTAGTTTATTCTGTCATTGGTTAAATTTATATAACTTTCTTTTGTATGACAATCACGAGACCTAGAGAGCCCAGAGAATACGTATTCGAGCCAATCGTGCCCCAACCCAATCTCATCACAGAATAACTGATATAGATCAGAATCTTAGGATCCAAGTCTTCCAAACAATGGTAAACTTACAACAAATCAGCTTCTAACTACAAGGGTTAAACATAGAAGACGACCAAGCACACACATTTTGGTCAAATCAACCAAACTACAGATTACCCTAGATTCATATCCGCATGACTGTGGAAGGGTTTGAAAGAGAGAAGACCTTTGGTTTTGATCCTTTGGTCCCACAAAGACGCAGAGACACTCTCACAGATATATAGATACAGCTTAGAATTCAGTTACACGAATGCTTATAAGATACTCTTAGAAGATCGCACAATTATTAATTCTCAATATGAAGCCGAGAAAGCATACGATTATTGGCTACTAGGGATTAGGGACTGAATCCGCACACGACCATAAGCAGGGACCACAACAAATAAAATCTACGGTTATGACCCACAAGTCTCACACCCAACGAGTCTATAGGTGAATCGACATAGATGCTTGGCCTACGTATATTAGTATTCGATCTACTTCACTTCCACCGTCATCATCGAACAGCTTATCCTTGTTAGACATAGCAGCTAACCAAGCTAAGGAGTTATGGACTAGGCCAGAAAATCACCCATAGAGTCAGTTATATTTACCATCCACCCTATGACCTTATCTGGAAACATACACGAAACTATCCCAGGTCATTTTCCACGTATTCCACAACCCATAGACCGAATCACGCCAGAGCTCGATATTGATTGGAGCCTTCGAGCAATCATCCTTGCTGATCGATCTATCACACCAGTTTAGGTTAGGAGGGCCTTCTTTTCCTTAGATTCACAATTTCCATTAGTGTGCGTCGAAGACATCAAATTACCTAACTAGTTTGTCTACATCCCACGCATATTCCATCCCCACCGGCTGTCTCGGCACGACCTCGGGAGGTCGGGTGCGAGGAAAAGTTACTTGTATATTCCCACGCTCGCTTGTTTTTCCATCATACGATCAACCCATAAGTGAAAAAGATGCCCAAAAGATAAAATATGCCCAAAAGGAGTGATTAAGGTGAAAAAGGGTTAAGGGCGTCCGGATGGGATAGAAGTGTCAAGGCGCTTCTGTCTGGTTGGTCACTTTAGTGCGTGAAGCCATAGAAGATAAATCGGTAAAATCTTAACTGGGTTGTAGGGTGTGTAAGACAAAATAGAAAACAAGAAACAAAGAAAATAGTCCAAAGATAGTTGTCAATCACTAGTTTTCTTGCTTAGGAATCATGTAAATACTAGTATGCTTTTATGACCTAGAAATGTACCCAAGTGTGTGATTTTATGTCTATACATCTAAGAGAAAAATTATAGAAGTGGAGTGCACTGATTTTTCCCCCTATGGAGCTTCACAAAAATCAAAGGTTGGATAAATTCCTTGGCACTAGTTTGAACCAGGAGAGATTGACCCATCTCAATCTCCTGATCATCCTAGGAATCCAAGTGTCTCCTCGGAGGTAGTGGAGTCATTTCATCTCGGTCATGTTGTGGTTCCATATCAAGCACCTGAGATGCCTAATTTCATGTCAACACCTTCTGAGCCTTTTCCATGGGTACATGAGTTGCTTGGAGGAGAATCAAGAACGGTGCAACAAGCAATGACACCTAACTTTGAGGCCATCTCAAAGTACATCAAAACCAATCAGACCAAGAAATCTCAAACAACTTCTCATTTCTTCACTAAGGATTATGGAGCTCAATATGTGGAAGTTACACATCCTAAAGTGAATAAACCTATAGAAGAGATGACACATGATGACTATGTGTTGACAAAGGTTTCCTGGGCAGGATACACATGAGGGATAAGTGCATTTTTTCAAAGAGTCTGTAACCCGATTACTCACAAGAAATGAAAAAATAGAAGACTGTGGAACAACTTGAGGAGCATGTCAGAACCTTGACTACTTATGTGCAATCATTCTTGGATCCTAATGCATCATCTCTCCCTCCTGCAGAAGTGATCTCTCCTATCAATTGTTTTGATCCCCATATGATCAAGAGAGCCCAAGGGTACACCATGAAAGTAAGATCTATAGACACTTGTAGTTTGATCAAAGCACTATTATTTCTAATATTGCACTTACTATTCTCTTCCTCACAAATTGATGACACATCGTCAGTTAGAACTATCTAACTCCCCTCTTACGACACTCTTTTGGTCGTATTTCCTCTTGTAAACCAATTAAATAGGATATTATAGCCTCTTCTTGGCTAAATCCTCTTCTTATCCTCTTCTTTACCGCTTCTACTAGCTTCCTGGACTATCAATCCATTTCATTGGATTGAGTAGACCCTCCAGAACCCTCCTAAAACCCTAATTACCCTCTAAACATGGTTAACTAGTCTTAACCATGATCAACCTCTTCTAAACCTAGTCAAATATTACTTTGACTTGCTAATTAACTTGTTGACTCCCTTTTAGTCCCACATGCACCAAAAATCCTCCCATTTCCCAAATGGAAAACTATAAATAGCCCACTACCCCCCTCTCATTTTTAAGAACATTTCTTCCCTCTAACATAAACTATAGTATTATTGCTAGGATTAGGAGTTTTATTTCATTTTATTGAGCTATTTACTTTGCTTTTGCATTTCTATCACACAACATGGAGTAAATGGGAAGAACCATTGGCCTTGAAGCCATTAATGGTGAGATCCCATTCTCTTGAAGCATAAATTGATTGCTTAGATCCTTTTAGGTTCATTTACTTTAAGCTTTCAAGAATAGAGGTTAATTTCATTTGTTTAAATTACTTGTTTACTTCAAGTTAATGCATGCAAAGTAGGAATCCTTGCTTATTTCTTATCTGATGGTCCATTGATCGGTTTTGCACAAGGCTTTGGGGTTTCTTGAGTGTTCTTACCCCTTTCTATAGCTTTTGCAACCTTTCATTGAACACAAGATCTAATGAATTTGGGTGGAGAATATTAGACACCTAAAGTCTGCTCACGTTTAGCGTCTCCTCCGATTCGGTCGATTGACGACACTTTGTTAATTGGTTGTTCTTCGTTCCATTCTCAATTTCCCATTTACGACACATTCTTGGTCATATTCTTCTTATATTTAACTCATTTGGTTAATAACCTCCTTTTATTAGCTAACCATCTTCCTATTCTCCTCTGGATCACTTTTGTAGGCTTCCTAGGCTATCTATTAGTCACAAATGATTAACCAGACCCCTCCCAACTCTCAATGAGTCTCTAATCACTTGCTAATCAATTTTAACTAGCCTAAACCTAGCTTAACTATCCTAAAGCATGTTTATCACTCCTAATCATAAAGTGCTTTTGGCTTAGCTTTAGTCCCACATGCACCAAAGTTCCAAACTCTCCCATTTGGAAATCTATAAATAGAAGGCTAAGCCCTCCCTTTCAACTTTACTTTTTGATTATCATATCAAACCTCTTGACTCTTTGGAAAGGCATTAGACCTCATTTGTGGTAGCTTTAAGCTATAAGACATTTGATCTTGGCCATACTCCATTGTTAAGACCTCCTCCATTGTAGCTAATATCTTAATACACCATCCATCATCCAAGCTTGAGTAAATGAGAAGAACCATATGGCCTTGTAGCCATTAATGGTGAGCTCTCATTCTTAAAAAGCTTGAGATTCATATCAAACATCACATTTGATTGCTAGGATCTTCATAGGTTCAATGTTTTGTAGCTTTCAAAAGAGTAGAGAGTAGTATATATGCTAGGTTTTGATGTTTTTGTCAAAGTTATGATGCATGTATAGGATTAACTCTTGTTTAGCTCTTATCTCATGGTGCATAGTTGAGTTAGTTAAGCTTTGAGGTTCTCTAACCTCATTTCCATATATTTTCAACTTATACATGTACACAAAAGTCATTGAAAAGGAAAGGTTTTGTTTCCTAAGGTTATCTCTATGTTCAACTTTTGTCTCACCATCGTTTCAAAGATCAAAGGGTTTTACTTTGTCTTTTTGTCATCATTTGGAGTTTGAGACCTTCAAGGAGCATGTATTGGAAATTTCCCAAAGTCTATTTTTTAATTTTTTTCATTCATTTTATCCTCGAAGAACTCTTGAGTTCCTTTCCTAACTAACTAGTTCAAAAAGAAGTTGGAGACCCCTTTTCCTTCAAGGAGGATACCTTGCCCTGGTCCCATTTGGGCATTAGTTAGAGCCTTTTTTACTTTACCTCCATTTTTGGGCACTTTCTAGCCATTTGAGCTTTCTATATTTTTAGTGGTCAGCCTTTTCAGGGTTAATTACAAAATTAGAACAAGAGAACCATATAAATATAAAGTTATGAGACCATAATGAGGGACCAAGCACTAAGCACTACTATCATCACCTAAGGTTGCATCCATCAAAGGCTCCATTTGCATCCATCTAGCTCCATCACAAGGCACAAGGTTGGTTCATCTGCATCACACTGCATAGAGGGAAGTTTATTCTATTCCATCCACCATTTTATTACATTTCTACACATAGTTATTTTCACTACTTTCACAAAGTGTGACTGACACAAGAGCACCTAGGGCATGATTGCACACACACACACATAACTACATCAGGTCTGAGATGTAGTGTAACACTCAATTAGTAAGTCCACCATTGTGGCATTGTTGAGGAAATTCTGACCCCTTCATATGCATCTTTCTTTTTTAGGATTTGATGCTCATGTCTTGGGGTTTTGTAGGTGATTCCTTATTATCATGTATTACAAATGACATCCGATGTAGTTCAAAAAGTTAGTGTGATAAGAAGAGAACATAGATAAACATCTAATGACACCTCAGAGGAGGTTTTAGGCTATTTTCATAGACCAGGGTGCCCATATCTCAGACTAGGGCACCCATGGGCCCCCCCTGTCCTCTCCAGGTGCCCCAGTCCAGCCAAGAGAGATCTCAATCTATGTTTTTTCAAGATTCTGTGTGATCATTTCCTCCTCCTATTTTCCTAGGTTCACACTGTGACACATAGTCCAACACCTTCATCAAATCAACTAAGCTCTTCTCTAACCCTTCTTTCTCATTTAGGGTTTCATATTTTCATAGCTTAGTTTGTTTGGGTCATTTTCTTTATGCATTTATCTATTATTTATTATTGTTCTTAATATTAGATTAACTTAGAATAATTCCACATTTTAGTTAATCATTTTGGTGAACCCAACTCGATCTTCACACTTTTAGATCCTCATTCTTTGTTTATCATTCTAAAGTATAGTCATCATGAGTATCTCAATCAATGATTATTTTCTTTGCACATCCTGATGTAAGGCATAGAGTCCAACATCTTCTTGCTACTACTCACATTCATGTTGATATGCATCTTGAC
The DNA here is from genome assembly GCA_018340775.1 of Taxus wallichiana var. yunnanensis. Classification (NCBI taxonomy): domain Eukaryota; kingdom Viridiplantae; phylum Streptophyta; class Pinopsida; order Cupressales; family Taxaceae; genus Taxus; species Taxus wallichiana. Next base: position 705,550,200 of record CM031242.1, on the reverse strand, counting down.
TCAGTCTATCAAACTTTTGTAGATGCATTTTCTCAACACATAGCATTCAAATCTAATCTTCCCATTGATCTTAACACTTTTGACAATGACCCACCCTTGCATATCATGATTCACATTTAAAATATGGGTATTAAGCATACTTTAGTTGATAATGGATCTGAACTCAACTTATGTCCCATGTCATTTCTTGAGAAGATAGGTCTTTCCACTCATGATGTTAGTCCATCATCTCTCTCACTTCATGCATATGATGGTTCAATTTTCACCCATGTATAGGTCACATTGTTCTTCCTATTACTATAGGGCCAAAAACTCTCCACACAATCTTCTTTGTCATTGATTTTCCAGTCTCATATAATTGTTTTCTTGGTAGGCCATGGCTTCATGCCATGTAAGTTGTTGCTTCTACTACCATACATCATTGTGTCAAATTCATACATGAGGGTGTTGAATATACTATCCTTCATGACCATGATGCTTACAAATATTGTGACCGAGATCCTAATACTACTCTTCCTATTCCATGCACTATTACTAATGAACCTCAACCAATGGATGAACTACCTCATTTTCCACCACTTGAGGTGTTATTTGTGTCATTGATGTGGTTCCCTCCACTTCACCACCTTCCCCTACTACTACTACTATGATATGGTCATTTATCAGGGGGTCATTCTTTCATCATGATGTTGCTTTATCCTCCTCTTCTCATATGTATCTTCATCACAATGCAACCCCACCTTTACATGTACACTTTTCATGAATGATTCATATTGGGAACATATTCCATTTGATCCTACTTGTGATGACACCATATGTCTCACATGATGGTCTAGCTCGACTTAGTTTTTCTTTTGAGGACCTCTATCCTCCTACTCATGCTTCTCATCTATATTATGGCTTCATCACTATTACTTTTTTATGGCTTACGTGTCTTCCATCTTACAATATATCTATCACATAATCCTTTCTCTTCTCCACTCACATTAGGGAAATCATGGCTTGATTACATTGGGGGCACTCTTGATCCTGATCATATAGACATATCTTTTCCCATGCCTTTTGGTCATGTCTTTATTTGCAATAGTTCATTTCTTGGCTATACGCAAAATCTCACTCATGGTATGCACATGGTTGTCCACTTCCTCCATTCACTGATGAGGAATATGCTATGGGTATGTACAACTTACATCTTAATGGCTCATTACATGATCAACTTGACACCATTGCTTATCAAGTCTCTAATGCCTATCCATATGACTTTGACCCTAAAAATGATGATCTCTTAGATGACATTACATGATGGCTTCTTATCTTCCACATTTGGGGGCATAACATTTACACATTACCCCCATCCCCATCATATATCAATAATTGTCTCACACTCATATTTACATATATCCATATTCATTCATTCATAGCATATCTATCATCACACACATATATTAGTATTGACCATTACCCGATGACACACTCTTGTGCTTCGGTTCACACTTGACTGTTGAGGGCATACTACACATGAACCCCACACACTACACAATAGGTACACACATTTGCATACTCTTCACACATCATCATATCATATCATATGTCTTACATATCTTTTTCATCATCATACATTCTTACATCTACATCTTTTAGTATACATCATTTTTTTTGTGTTTATACATCATACATATATATCATATTATCTTCATCATATATGTGTCACACTTCTATTGTCTACTGAGTCTAACATTACATACTACTACATCATCTACATACTACATAATACATATTACACTATTAGGCATCTACATCATCATTACATTACACATACATTGCATATTTACACATTTTTCACATCATATGGTCATCTCATCATCATCATCATCATCATCATACTACATCTTCTTCTACTATGTCTACACTACACTCACTACTACCCTATGATGACACTCTAGTTCCTCGGTCCATACTCAACTATCAAGGGTTTACTAATCAAATGGACCTTATCATACTTACACACATCATCATTCAACCTTCTATCATGCGACATTACTAGGTTAGTGACATACGCTATAGGCTAAATGGTCACCTATTCCTTCATCTTGTAGTGGTATATACTTTAGGCTACATCACCACTCCTCTATTCATCTCTAGTGAGTGAATACACTTTAGGCTACATCATCACTCCTTCGATCATCTTGTCATGATATACATGCTTTGGATATATAGGGTCACACACACTTCATCTTCTAGGTCACATATCATCATCATCACACATACACACACATCACAACACAATGTTACACACAACACACACTTCACCATTTCCCGATGATGATGCACTCTCATTTATGGTTCATTCTTGACTACTTGAGGGGGAAAACTAAATGAACCTCACTTGCATACACTTCCATTCACTCAATGGGGGCACACGTGGATCCTATCATCCATCTTGCATTCCATTCCATCCATCCACAACATGTTACATATCTTGGTTGCTTTTACTCTTTCTTACATTTTCTTGTATATGTTCATCTTATTACACATGCTAGATAGATCTCTATATGTCATTATCTTTACCATACACACATGCATTTCACATCCTTTTCTAGTTGTGATCATAGATATAGTCTCTTACACACAACATGGATGCTCACCTCCTACCACTCCTACACAATGGTTGTTGGGGGCATCCACATTCATCTCTTATAGTGTTATTGTTTCATTTTGTACTTAGCACTTTTCATTACTTTGTTATACACACTTTTGACATATGGGTTATCTTTCTAACATGCTAACGGGTGCTTCATGTGTAGACATTTGTTTGTAGGATTATTTTCTTCCATGGCTATCTATTTTTTTTGTTTTACTTTTTTTTTCTTGTTTTTATTGTATGTGGGCCTTTCCCTTTGTTTGGTGTGCACACTTGTTTGTTTGTATGTGGCCATTATGGCCTTGAGTGTCTTGTGACATCATGAGTGATGTCCCATGTTTTAAACCACTTTTTTGGTCTATGATTGTCTTCTTGTGTGTTTACTTTCTTTCTAGCTTCTACATTGTTTATGTAGCATACACTTGTCTTTTACATGCATGCTTGTTTGTATACTAACACTTGTTTTCTAGCCACTTGTTTGTGTGTGCCTTGGTTTCTACCAAGCGCATTCCCTTCCCCCTACAGGGAAAAATTTATGTGGTTGGTCCTCTTTTGGGGCCATTCTCTCCTTCAATGACATGATCATGCACCCCCCAAAGGGGGGGCATCATTTGGGGTTTTACACACTATTCATGCTTTCTACTACCGTATAGTTCAATTTCAGTTTCCATCCTTGACATTGTGGGTTATACAACGAGTGGGTTCAGACTAGTCTACAAAACCCATACATAAAAAATTTTACAGGACATGGTTTTCCTTAGCATTATGGGGAGAAGTTACATAGTTAGGATACAATGGATTTCCTCTCTACTACTTCAGCCAATGGCATCGGATCACCCAAAAACTAGGCAGTAGAGATCTCTTCACATCTTCAGGGAAGTAGTTACAGTTGAGAATAATGCAGCTTTCTCCCTACACTTCTTCGGCCAGGGTGGCGTGAGATCACCCAAAAAAACTCACAGTACAGATATCCTTTCTACACCCCTTTCTCTCTCATCACGAATCAAGTGCACATGTTCCTTTTACATTTTTCATTTCCATTATATATTTTTTTACTATATATATGCATTACATACATTTTTACATATATACATGTGTATTTGACTACTTGATCATCTTCTCCTTTTGCTTAGTCCGATCCATGATGAGAAGTAAGAAAGCAAAAAACAAAAACAACAACAACAACAACAACAACAACATTTTTTGCAGCACACACACACATACTAACATGCAGGTACATCACACACATTGAAAACTACACACACATTTCTTCCCTAGGTTCACTCTCATCACTTTTTTCTTTTTTCATCTTTAGTTTCCATGCTCCATCTTTTTGTCACTCCACACTTTTCTAGTCCTTCGGCATGCTTTCTACATCACTCTACATGGACATCAGGTACACATCTCTATCTACTTTATGTTACCAGCATTTCACTCACCAACATAAAGTGGGGAAAATGTAGACACAAAATCACACACTTTAGGCATTATTTAGTCTCGGTCTCATACTACTATTCATATGGTTTTTTGAGTGAAGAAAGTACTAATTAACCCATGTCCTTTGGCCATTTTACTTTGCTTTTTTGTCATCACTTTTGACCTTCAGCACATACTTTCCCAGTTTTTTTTTCATTTTGCATCATTCTATTCTCTCGACTAGGGCACCCCACCCATACTAGGGCACCCTGGCACCCTGTCCCATTTGGGGGCACCCTGAGCCTTTTTTACACTTTCCCCACCACTTTTTGGGCACTTTCTAGCCATTTGAGCTTTCTATATTTTTAGTGGTCAACTTTTCAGGGGGTTAATTACAAATTAGAACAAGAGAACCATATAAATATAAAGTTATGAGACCATAATGAGGGACCAAACACTAAGCACTACTATCATCACCTAAGGTTACATCCATCAAAGGCTCCATTTGCATCCATCTAGCTCCATCACAAGGCACAAGGTTGGTTCATCTACATCACACTACATAGGAGGGAAGTTTATTCTATTCCATCCACCATTTTATTACATTTCTACACATAGTTATTGCTCGCTACTTTCACAAAGTGTGATTGACACAAGAGCACCTAGGGCATGATTACACACACACACACATAACTACATCGGTCTGAGATGTAGTGCAACACTCAATTAGTAAGTCCACCATTGTGGCCATTGAGGACAATCCAACCCCTTCATATGCATCTTTCTTTTTTAGGGATTTGATGCTCATCTTGGGGTTTTGCAGGTGATTCCTTATTGCAGGTATTATAGCGACATCTACACAGTTCAACAAAGTTAGTGTGACAAAGAAGAGAACACAGGAAAACATCCAATGACACCTCAGAGGAGGGTTTTAGGTTATTTCTACATACCAGGGCACCCATATCTCAAGACTTAGGGCTCTCTCTAGGTGCCCCTTGTCCTCTCTCTTTTGTGTGATCACCCTAGATTTCCCAATTCCTAGAGAGCTTCCACATCTATGCTTTTCTCAAGCTTTTGTGTGATCGTTTCCTCCTCTGTTTTCTTATTCACACTAATGACATAATCCACCTTCATCGAATCAACTAAGCTCTATCTAACCCTTTTTGCACTTTAGGGTTTCATATTTTCATAGCTTATATTTCTTTGGGTCATTTTCTTTATGCATTTATCTCATTTATTTATTATTGTTGTCCGTTCCTCCACCTCCTTTTTGCAAATGGGTTTAGTGGAGTATTCATGTGTGATCCTTGGTTGAAAATCCACCCCCTATGGTTAGAGTAGTGTACATATTTCATGTTTTCAATAAATGGAACTACCACATTCCTAAGCAAAGGGAAATTTTCCCATAGCGTTGGTGAAAACCCATAATTTTCCCTAGTGACAAATTATTTCATCAAAGACATCAAAACCAATTTCATGGTGAAAATGTCACTTAATAGGTTGAATATGGACAGTAATACCCTATGATTTTCTACCAATACCTTCACTAGAAAATCACATTAACTCGGAGCATGCAAGAACCAAATCAGAATTATACTTCTCAAAGAATTCGAGAAAGTGAATGAAGGAGTTGAAGTGGGATACTCAAAATGTGTAACTCGTAATAGGCACGATGTAGTAGAAATAGGTGCAACAACAAGAGCATAAGGCACAATAGTAAAAGTTAGAATAAGAGCATCAACAACAGAGAGCAAGCTCGGTATTGACTAATCGGGTTTAGTAGGTGCGGAGCAGCAAATGAGAATATGGACCGGGAGCGGGATGCGGTAAGTCCACGGTTGGAGGGGGCTGTTTAAAGCTTGCAATTGTTTTTTGTAGGGAGTGAATGAGAGCATATTTTTCATGAATGAGAGTGCAAAGAAGATAATTTTGCTTTTGATATTTCTACTTCCGGAATTTTGACCATGTCCTCTGATTAGCACAAATTTTGGAGAAAAGCATCTCATTCTTATGTTGGAGAGTAGCAAGATCAAAGAAGGAAGCCATGACAGAGAGCGAGAAAGGGTAGTAGAGGGCATTAAATAATTGTTTCCATGTGAGGGTCTTAGACCACCGGTCGAACTAGACCTCATTTTTTGATATTCACACACACAATAATTTGCCACCAAGTAGAGAGTTGTCTTAAAAGTATTAAACAATGACTAACTAGTTGGGGTCTAGGGCGGTAGCTCCCAAAAGGGTAGAGGAGCAACACTTCCCGCAGGGTTTGGGGGTAGCATCCCAATCGTGCTTGTTGTCACAATACAAGGTGGGGTCAAGGGGTGACATTCCTAACGAAAGAAAATTTTGGAAGGGAACTAGATTTTGAAATGGCTTAAAAATGCCCTTTTTAAAACAAAAAAATCCCCCTTTTACAAAAAAATTCCCTTTTTTATGAAAAGGGGTCTTGTATTATATTAATGCAATAAGACACAAGATAGCTTTCAACAAAAAGTGGGCGGTATGAGAGCACGCCCCAAAACCACAAACAAGCTAGGTCGAGCCTAGAACAACAAAAGTCAAACTAGATCAAACCTAAGAGAGTACAACAAAACAAAAGGCATCGCCCAAAAACATAAAAAGGCACTATCAAGCAACAAGTAGTAAACATGCCCGAGGTAGGTGGATCTTGATCATCCAGCCACCTCGAACTAGGTAGATCTTTGTCGGTGTCCGAATCTCCCAACCAGGAACAAGTTCTTCTTCTCCGGTATGCTTCTTCGTGCGTAGGAATGGAGAGGTTAAGATGAGGGAGTTTTTCAAATTATAGCGGGGTGCCAGTGGGTGCCAAGCGGCTCGTGTGAAGCAAAGGCGAGAGGAGAACCCCGTCCCTACTTTGAGCCGGCGAATGTAGAGGAGATCCTGTCGACACTAAAATTTTCCTCCGTAATTTCTATTTCATTAATGTATGTATTAGGAATAGGATGTTGTTAAGTATAATAGTAGTAGCATCCGATAGAAGATAACGGGCGCTTACCAAAGACGATTTACGACCGCCAATAATGTATAGTACGGTAACAGTCAAAGTACAATAGGAATGTTGTGGTAAAAAGTAAATATTTGTCGTAAGTGGTCCGGTAATGTTAAAATGTCAAAGTTTGGGTAAGTAGAGAAGTAGGGTCTACATGATTAGGAATTAGAAATATTATATTGGTAATAAGGACAAGGAGTGAGGTCATAAATATTTTGTGTATTTTATTTGTAAAAAGTCTAAAAATGTGGAACCCATGTAAAATGATAAGGTTTATCTTATCTTAAAAGATAAGCTTACATGTACAGATAAGAGTTAAGGTATGGAATATGATTCGTCAGAGTGGATTTCTTATCCTATCTTAGAGATAAGATGGATAAGCTTGGAAGTTCTATAAATAGAGAGGCCACCCCCCTCATTTAGCATAGAAGGAAGTAGTGAGAAATATTGTAGGAAGTGTGCGAAGGAAGCCATCAGTTTAAAGGTGTGTTGAAGAAGCCATTAAGAGGTGTAATTGTAAAGTTTCTCCCATAGTCTTGGTGAAAGGCAAGTGAAGTCAATAACACTTGAAGTACCTCATGGGTGAGATTGTAACAATTTCATGTTAATATTATAATTTACTTTGATATTTCATATTTGTCATCATTCTGTCTTATCATAGTCGATGGTATTCTTGTGTTATGTTGTTGTTTTGTTTCCAGATTACATCCACCAAACTAAAGGTTGTGCATTAGTAAATAATCATAGCACGAGGAGTTCCCGGTGAAGAATTATCATAGTGCCGGATTGGTGATGACAATCCCCACCAATGTTGTCGAGGTGGCAAGCCCCAACCCCACCGTGAGTCGATGAGTGTAGCAGGAGCCCTAGCCACAACAACAAACATACGAATGACTATGCCAATGTAACGGCCCTAGAGAGTAGCGGGTGTGATTGAAAGCACGGCGTTGAGATCGCTACGCAGCCACCACGAGTGAAGGTGAGGAGATCCTGTAAGAGACGGAGGAACTCGGAAAACATTGTACGAGACTTCCCCTGCTGGCACAAAGAAGGTCCTGGAGGTGGTCCACCTCCAATGCCACCTTGTTTTCTTGAACTTGAATCTGCGTAAGTGCATAGGAAATCACTATAGATTTATTATAAATAAAGAAATATTGATCAATCAGTAGAATTAGCAAAGAAAAAAGCATTTCTTTCTTTCCAAATCCAAAATAAAATCTCCCCTCTAAAAACATGCCAAATCTGGGTAAACATAGGTAGAATTTTGGGATTATCTCCCAAGAGGATATGTTCCCAAGTGAAACAGTGGGGCCGTGAGGGAAAAAAGAATGGATCCAGTTCCAGGCAATTTGAGCTTTGGGACAGAACTAGAAGACATGCAAAATCATTTCCAGATGCCCACAGAAGGGAAATTGGGAGCTAGAATCCCAATTTCAAAAAGACGACCCCGATAAGAAGGCCTTGGTGTAGAATACACCAAAGAAAATGAGCAATTTTGGGCTCCACACATATAGTCCAAATAGTCTCAAATCGTCTACCCCAAGTAGACAGAGTGGCATGAATTCCCCAACGAGTATTAAGTTTGTCCACCATGGGCAAATGGGGTGAGAGCCATCGATAGCCTTTTTTGGCTTTGTAATTATATAAAGGAGTATCAGCATACCACTTCCAGTCTATCCACCATGGGCAAGAGGAATGCACAACAATCTTATGCAGCATGTGATCAGGAACCAAATTGATCACAGTATTGAAAGTATCATGATCTTGGTTGGAAAGCCAAAATAGAGCTTTAAAATCCAGCCAAGATAACTAGGATTGAGTGTTCTTGCAGAAGAAGTCCTCGATGGTGTGAATTTCGCGCTTGAAGAATTTGAGCGCAAAGATTCCCGAGACCTATGCTAAGCATTGATCTTGGGATTGAAAAATCGGTGACCACCAGAGAGATTGTTGATTAAGAGAAATCCCATTACAAAAGCCATCCCCTTTCCATAAAATACAGGGTTTGACACATTCCCACGCTTTCCATATACTTTTAAGCACAAAGGTGCCAACAATTTTAACAAACATAGGAGTAATGAGCAAATTGACAAACCCTAGGCCTTTCCACGCATGGCGGCCATAAGGAGAGCCTTCCGCAATGCCATGTCATATGATAACTTTCTAATCTTCTTGGATAGTAATGCTTCTGATAATCCACTTAGCACAAAGACATCTTTCCCTTGGCGTTGAATGTGAATAAGCCCGAGGCCTCCATAATTGTAAGGAAGACAACATATATCCTAGTATACCCGATGCAAACCTTTTCTAATAGAAACATTAGCCCATAGGAAAGCTTTGATCAGTTTTTCAATCTTTTGAATGAAGGCTTTGGAAGGAACCCAGCAAGATGAGTAGTAGACGTGGGTTGCAGCAAGAACTTTAGAGCAGATTTAGAATTTTCCAGCCAAAGATAAAGGCCTAGTAATCCAATATTCAAGTTTTTCGCCACCCATTGAATGACATAATGCCATAGTTCAGCCAGGAGGCTTGAAAAGCAAAAGGAATACCTAGAAATTTGAAAATCTCACCATGCTACAAAATTTTCCAATCAAATGTGGCAAGCCAATCCGGTGCGGGGAAGGAAAGATTTCGGTAACATTCGGTTTTTCTACATTTAATGGATGAGCCGTGGAAGCTAGGCATAAATTATCCAAACATTGCATAGCATTACAAATGTTGGTCTCATCCTCGATAAGTGTAAGGAAGGAATCGTCTGCAAAATGCCCATTGAGAAGCTGAGAATTAGGCTCATCAGGGAGTGATATTCCACAAACAAGACCTGCGTTTTGGCTTGAGCTAAGAGATAACCAAAGCCTTCGATAGCCAAAGACATACATGTAGGGGGGCAAGAGGGCAGCCTTGTCTAATAGACCGAGAAAATCCCAAAAGGCTCCGAGTTGAGGCCATTGATAGAAATTTGAGCAAAAGCATATGTAAAAGCATATTGACGGATTGAATAAAAATGGGTCCAAATCCAAGGGCCTAAAGCATGGCGAGAATGAATGGCCATTCAATCCAATCATAAGCCTTCTCAAAGTCAATCTTGATAAACATGGTGGCTTGATGAGATTTGCAAGCCCATTCCATGCCTTCCCACACCATGATGATGTTATCCAGGATGAAATGCCCCTATATGAAGCATGTTTTCTCTGGTTGAATAATAATATACATAAGATTGCGTAATCGCAGAGCTAACGCTTTGGCAATGATTTTGTAGGAGACATTCAGCAAAGTGTAATTGGCCGCCAATAAGTGATTTGCTCGGGATCTCCTTTCTTAGGGATAAATTTAATGTTTCCCTTATTAATGTGTGGCCCTAGGGATTGGTTCTGAAATCCTTCAAGATAGACCTGAAAAAGGTCTTGCCCGACAAAATCCCAAAGAGCTTTATAAAATTCACAAGGGAATCCATCACAGCGATGCTTTATCATTAGCCATTTGCAGAGTGGCTTCATGGAGGTCTTCAATGGTAAGAATTCTTTCATAGATCACCTTCGAGCCTCGTGAAAGCTTGTGTGGCACAACACCCAAATAGTGGTCAAGAGCGGCTCGACGAGCTACAGAGGGTGGTTGAGCTTGAAAAATGAGCTTGTAATGGCGCACAAAGGCTTGCAACATAAGTTGTGGGTCTATAATTTGAGCTCTATTGTCCATGATAGCTTAGATCTTTTAAGAAGGATTTCTGGTTTGGAGAGAAAGAAAGAATTATTTCAAAACCCGATCTCCAATCTTAAGCCAATGCATTCGAGCTCGGATCTAAGCGCCTCTGACATTATAGTTATCCGCAATTTGGATTTGATTTTGGAGTGTTGCAGACTTGCACCGCAGAGCGTCGAGAGAGGGATCGCCTTGGAGCACCATCGTCGCCCGACCGAGAGCCGAGGTGTTAGTGGTGTATGAGTGACACCTAATTTTTTCCAGTTGTCATCATAGATTCTAAGAAATATGGTAGTCCAAGTTAGCGCATCTTCCCACCATTGTATCTAGTTGGTTTACATAGGTGGATGAAACCGACAATGACTGGGTCATGGAGCTAAATTCCAAACCCGCTTGATATGATTAACAGTGGGGCCATGTTACATCAAGGCAATATTAAGAAAGAATTGGCCTTTATGACAAAATGGGCGTGCATCATGCCAACAAATATGAAATCGTATAGGAGAGTGGTCCGAAAGGACAAAGTCAAGCATGACCTCCACTAGCATAGAATAAATGTTATCAAACTCAAAGAAGTTTTGAGCTGACAACATGGCCCTATCAATTCATTTAAGGACGCGATTTGTCCCTCCATGAAGATTGGTCCATGTGTACCAAGTTGCAGAGGTGGGAAAGTGAGATGCGTTAGGATCAAAAATCTGAATTTATTTCACATGAAGTACCACACTTCCCTTTCACCAGGTGTCCACCTCATAGGAAAGTGGCCACATTTATCATTAGGGGATTCAACCATATTAAAATATTCACTAATTACCCAATAAGCATTAGGAATGGAGTTGGCTATCCACCACCACATATCAGCCCTTTCGGCCGCATCATTCGAGGTGTAAATATTTATGAGCCCAAAAGGGTGGCCATCAATATTAAAGAGGACCCATATGACATGGTTGGTGGGGTCGATTTCATGGTCAATTGATAAGCGCCGTCATTTAGGAGAAAAAACTGAAATTAATCCCACATGTCATGCTTCACGATTGCTATCGCAAAAACCAAGTCATCGTCAGCCAAATGGATTACATACCATCTCAGAATCGAAAACCTATAATTTTTACTTCCTGCAAAAACAAAATGTCCAGATTTGCACATCATTGTCGAGTTTCACACACCACATATTTACGACAAGAGTCTATAAGACCCCTAACATTCCAAGATAAACAATTCATGGGAAACGTTGGTCAAGAGCCATATCCCCATCCTCTAAGCCATCAAGGGCATCATATTGATTGTGCAAGAAACGAGCAATATTATGCTGCAAAACAAGTCTACAGATCAACTTTTTTGGTCGGCGTAGTCAATGTTGTATTCCACTTTGGTGGAATCCACGCTGCGTGTTGGGCTATGGTCCCGAGAGATGCGAGAAGGACTTTGGGGTCGTTTGGAAGGCCCTTGTGAGTTGTTTGGTAGCAGCAATGGAACTGAATGCGGGATGGGGACGTGAGAAACAGAATTTTTCTGGTCCATGAGAAACGATGCCATGAGGGCATGCTTTAAAATACTTAGCAACATGGTAGCCGATATAGTAGTACCAGTTGGTTCTTTAGCAGATTGTAGAGTTCCTTAGCGCCGAATGTTAAGAAATTGTTCCTTAACAGTCGGTTCCCTATGGCCATGGGAGACAAAGGCTTTAGATTGTTGGGCTTTGTCCTTGTTTCACCGGCCCACAGAAACTTGTCAACCTTCCTACTATCGTGGTTTGACTGGCTCAAGAGTTTTTTTGGCCACAAGGTGGTTACGGGGTACATAGAGCGGGCAATCCTTGATCTTTTCATCGACGCTTGACACCAAAAAGCAAGTGTTGGGTAGATTGATATACATGACTGCTAGGAATAGCGTTTATCACCCATTTGAATATCCACAAATTCTTTGAGATCCTACGAGAGATCAATCTCAATGCATACTCGCTTCTGGAGGACGAGCATGGTAAAACTTATCAGCTTCCAAGCATACTACCCGCCCAAGCGAAGCGGCAATTTATGGCAAAAAATGCACGCATGGCAAAGGAAGACCAGGAAATTCAATCCAAATAGGCACTTTAAGGGCGGTATATTCAAATACCACAAATTCCTTAGTGTCGGGTGTTAACACAAGCAATGAGTTATGGACATACCAAGTGGCTTGCTTAGCCAAAATATTGGGCGCATTAGCAAGGTCAAAGAAAGAAACCCTTGGTCATGTTTTGAACGCTATCCAGGCGGACCCCATGAGGGGTCCAGACTATGTTAGCCTAGGATTTGAGCATGCTTTCAGAGGGGATTCGACCCACAAAATACCCAATGAGGAAAAATTGTTCTAACCATTGACAAGCAACATTAAATTCAAGAATGGACAGAACTACATCCGGAGGAGAAAGATTACCTTGTGAAAAACCTTCGGATGAAGTCCCCGGGTCGATTCACTTTGGTGGTGCCATTGCTCGCTCCACTATCTCCTGTCATGGTTGAAACAATCGGGTTTGAATATGGTGAGGTCATTATATAGGGGACACCCAGAGGGCGAAAAACCCTAGGAGAGACTATAGCAATAAATTCCCACAGAGCCCGAAAACGCTATGGTATGACAGTTAGGAAGGGGAAACCCTAGAAGAGCCCCGGTTTCTTGGCTAGAGTTGTAGACCATTTTTTTCATCCTTCAAGGCCCAATCCTCATGTTTTCCTTTTTTCACAATAAACATACTTTTTTAAAAAATTACCCTTCATAATAAAGATCACCCTTTTTTAAAATGCTCCCCAAAGGAATAATAATTTTCTTTAACCTCCTCTTTTTTAAAAGTGGCCCCTTTACATATATTTCACGATAAAATTCCACTTTACAATATTGAAAAATTCCATTTTTCTTACGACTTTTAAAAAATTAAAGCGAAAAAGAAAGCTTTGTAAGGGGATTTAACCATTAGCCTAGCCCCCAATGTTATGCATAATCCAAACCGGAATAACCACCTATAATATTAATTACTTCATGTTTATCACCGCACAAATTGGGTTTTAACGCTTTACCTTGGGTGTATTTAATAAATCAACTAATGACCTTCTATTGTCGAGCAACTTAAGGGTTGGCTTTGTTTAGAGAACCATATCGTAAAGACTCATTCATGAAGTCGCCAATAAGCGTGGGTCTCGTGCCACCAAAACAAAGTCACCGAGGTCTTTAATTGCATAAGAGTTGAGCCCCGAGAAAATATTATGTACAAATATTCTTCTCGCAACTAACCAACAAACTAACTCCCTAATTTAAAGCTCAACTCACTTGGGAGTGTTGACACATCTAACACTAAGCGCATTCCAAAATAAACCAAATGATCAACAAGTGCAAACACTCCAACAGATACCCAAAGTAAAAAACATTACTAGTTATGAATACTTCAATCAACTCACTTTCATCTATGCGTTTAGATCCATATAAAGGTGAAGTCTTATAGTGTGATACATAATCCGCCACTCTTTCATGGGATTATTACTTGACTTGAGTGATTTGTGCAAAGAATAATTATTATCTGATTTTGATTGAGAAATGTACAAGAAAACTATTAGCTAGCACTTATAATGTTCATAAGGATCCCGTAAGGAGTGTATACAACCAATCATTTGCATATTCCTTGACGATACATGGAAAAAACTTGGAAAGCTAATTGTCACCATCTATATAGTCCATAGAGGCCATGAAGGTGTGAAGGTGTTGATGAATATCATTCTTGTCATCGTAAAAGGAAAGCTTCGGTGGAGTAAAACCAAGAAACAGATTGATGTGGGTCCAGCTGCAAGAGGTTGAAATACCTCCAAAACACACACAAGTTGTTTGCAAAAAAAAAAGCTTCAAAATAGTTTTCTTCTCATTCTAAAATCCACACTAATCTTGTACGTCATTATAATATCCCTTTTATTTCACATTATCTCTAAATAAATCCTAAAATGCCAAAAATTACCTAGTATTAAAACACCTGGATGGGCCCCAAATTTTGGCTTATTCTATAAAGCATAGAAAAAGTTAATAAAACTCTAAGTTCTAGACAAAAGCAAAAAAAACATTCAGAACCAATTTTTACCACTAGATGAAGGAATCTGGCCCCAAAAATATGCCAAAATGGAAACAACCTTTCTAAAAAAAATTAATGGCATATTACTAATTGAGATCTATCACAATGGAAAATTTCAAGACGATCCAATGGTCGGATCAAAATTTATGGCCTTCAGTTATGCTCCCACATCATTCTCCTCTTGTTGAAAAGAATTATGCTCCTGCAAATTCAATTGATGGAATTCATCTAATTTTCCATTTTTAATCTTCTTCAACTCCCACTCAAGAATCCAAGTATTTTCTTCCTGTTGCAAACCTTCCCACTATACCAAATATCTATTGTAGCTCATGTCTAATAGTATGTGATTTTTTTGGTCCAAGACACGCTTTACCCTTTCCTTTTTCTCTTTCGGCATCTCCTGCTTCCAATTTATTTCTTCCTCCTCCACAACATTTTCCTCATGACCTGGAAACTTATATAAGTCGAAACATTAAAAATTGATGAAATAACAAAGTTGTCAGGTAGCTCCACCTTGTAGGCATTATCACTCATTTTCTTTAGAATCCTACATGGCCCAATCTTCTTATACTTTAGTTTATTATATCCCCTTTGGAAACCTCTCCTTTCTAAGATGAACCATAACCATATCCCCTTCTTCAAATACATTTACTCTCCTACTGGCATCTGCATCTGCTTTATATTTTGCATTACTAACTTTTATATTTTCCCTCACTTCTTCCTACAATTGTAGCATGTGTTCTGCAAATGCTTCGCATCATCACTAGTTTTATCTTCACCAAGTAACACAATCAAATATAGGACTCCCTTGGGGTTCCTACCATAGACAATCTGGAAAGGAGACCTCCTTTTGACTGCATCGAGCTATTATAAGCAAAAACTCAGATTGTAGTAAAGCCAAATCCCATTGTTTCACTTTTCTCCAACTATGCAATGTAGGAGATTTCCCAAGCTTTTGTTCACTACTTTTGTCTCGCCCATCGGTCTAGGGATGATATGCACTACTAAACTGTAGTTGTGTCCCATTTTCCTCCACATATTCTTCCAAAAGTGACTCAAAAATTGTGTCTCGATCTAAAGTGATTGTTCTTGGAACTCCATGCAACCTAACCACTTCTGAAAAAACAAATATGCAACTCTAGAAGCATCATTAGTTGTCTTACAAGCAATGAAATGTGTCATCTTAGAGATATTATCAACCTCAACAAATATAGAATCATTCCCTCATTGTGTGTTAGGAATTTCTAACATGAAATTCTTACTCAAATCAACCCATGGCCTGTAGGGGACACAGTAATGGCGATATCTGACCCAGATTATGTGCATGACCCTTACCCATTTGGTACACTCTACATCTTGCTACGATCCTACTTATGTCCCTCTTTACCTTCGGCCAATAATTATTTTCTCCCATAAGACCAGTTGTCTTACTTATACCAAAGTGTCCAGCCAACCCCCCACTATGCAATTCTCTTATAATATTTTCTCTCATTGAGCCAGCAGGGATGCACAATTGTTTTCCATTGAATAAATAACCATCCTGCATCAAATAATCAGAAGAACCACTACCTCTTTGTAGGGTCATTACATTGTCTCACAACATCACCAAAATTTGGATTGCCTTCATAAAATTCCTTAACTACCTCAAACCCTACTACTCCATTTTCCATTGTTATCAAAAGCACTACACACCTACTCAAGGCATCAATAATTTGATTCTACTTACCAGACTTATGCTTTAAGACAAAAGTATATTCTTGCAAAAATGAAACCCACTTTGCATGCCTACTATTTAGTTTATTTTGTGTGTTTACATACCTCAATGCTTTATGGTCAGTAAAGAGTACAAAATCCTTAGCTACCAAGTAATTTCTCCGATGCCTTAATGCCTTAACAATAGCATAAAATTCCACATCATAAGTAGAACATTTCCTCCCGATTTCATTTAGATTTTCACCGAAGAATGGCACAGTCGTCCTTCTTGACTCCTGCATGACTCCAATCTCGACATGTGAGGCATCACAATCAACCTCAAAGACCTTGCAAAAATCGGCAATAGCAAAACAGGTGCCTCCGACACTTTCTTCTTCAACAATTCAAAACTATATGTTGTTACCTTGGTCCATACAAACTCCTTTTTGTTTGTACACTTTGTTATGGGTGCAGCAATGCCACTGAACTTCTTGGTGAACTTCCTATAAAAAGTTGTCAATCCATGAAAACTATGAACCTTTGTCACATTCTTTGGAATAGGCCATTCCAAAATCGCCTTCACTTTGTCCTCATACATCCTCACTCCATCCTCTCGAGACGACATTCCCAAAAAAAACTAGACTTTTTGAATAAATCTACAATTCTTTAAGTTTGCATACAAACTCTCTTTTCGTAACAATTCTAACACCAATTTCAGATGTAACAAGTGTTCTTCCACTATCTTAAAGAATATCAAAATAGACAACCACAAACTTACCATTGTATTTTTGCAGGTACTCTATTCATCAAGCTCATTAATGTATTGGGTGCATTAGATAGCCTAAATGGCAACACCATCCATTCATGCAATCCATCTTTTATTTTGAAAGTCGTTTTCCATTCATCCCCTTCACGGATTCGGATCTGGTAGTACCCACTCCGCAGGTCAATCTTACTAAAATATCGGGCTCCCGCTAGCACGTCCATCATATCATCCAATCTTAGAATTGGGAACCGATACTTAATTGTGATTTTATTTATGGCCCTATTGTCCACACACATTCTCCAATCTCCATCCTTTTTTGGATTCAATAGCATTGGAGTTGCACATGGACTCATGCTTTCTCTCACTAACCCTTTATGTATTAGATATATCACTTGTTTGTTCAACTCCTCACTGTGTTGGACTCATCTTGTGGACTCCTTATTTGGAAGGGTCGATCCTGGGATCAAATCAATATGGTGTTGTATATCCCGCTTTGGAGGTAACCCATCTGGTAGCTCACCTTGTATTCTTTTAGCACCTTTGATATCACAATGGGTATATCAAAGGCCTTTATTTCCACCTTCTTTGACATCAATGCATAAAACCAACCAACTTCTTCCATTTCTGCAACAAACTCTTTTGTAGCCAACAAGCCCTCACTCTTCTCTTCTTCCTTGAAGGGTAACAAGACCACCTTTACACCATCCTTCCAAAAAGTATAATTATTTTTCCCTCCATCATGTGTAACCTTTCTTCCATATTGTCAACGCCTCCCCAGTAAAATATGGCATGCATCCATCGGGATAACATCACACCATGCCTCATCCTTGTAGGTATTCCCAATCGAAAACTTTATAAGGCATCTTTTATCTATGGTTACCATGTTCCCTTTCTTGAACCATGATATACGATAAGGATATGGGTGTTTCTCACATTTTAGACTGAGTTTATCAACCATCACAATTGAGACCATATTTTCACAACTACCACCATCAATAATAATTTTACATACCTTTCCTCCAGAGGTGCATCTTGTTTGAAAGATATTTGTCTGCAGCCAAGAATCAACACCAACACCATCTTATTCTTTCTCCTTCCTCGAGGCGATCATCATCCTCCTTATCACGAGGGTTTCACCCAAAGTTTGTAGCAACCTCCATTTCTTCTTCCTCTTTAGCTTCAACCAAGTTTACTCATGGTTGTTCTCATTGTCATCTATCCTGTGTAGGATAGTGTGGACACTCAAAATATTTGTGCCCTTCTTCACCACATCGGTAACATGTATACTTCCTTTGGGGGCTATTCCAACCCCATCCTCCATTATAACCTCTTCCCCTCTGAAACCCCCTACCTCTTTGGTAGTTACCACGACTTTGACCAGATTCTTCCTTCCCTTCTGCATTAGAGGATTCACCTTTATAGAATCAAATCTACCTCTACCTCTCATTGGAGATGATGATGGCCTCTCTTTACACCTCTTCTAAAATTACTCTTGTTCTTTTCTTCTTCTTTTAATGTGAGTTGATAAGCATCATCCAGGCTATGGATCTGGAGCATACTCAGTTCATCTTGTATGGTATAACTCAACCCATTTACATACCTTGTAGCCTTTTGTTCTTCAAACTCTCCTTGTTCCACTCGGATTGATAGCTTGTAAAATTCATTGGTATACAATGTTGTTGAGTTGTCTAAAAAATCTCAAAGTGTGAATTGAGAACAAGACGAAGTTGCTTGTTGCCGACAAAGTCATTTAGACAACTTTGTCCAAAATAGACGGATTTGTCCCTTGTAGGATTTGGCTGGATATCACTTCTAGGATTATGTTTTTATGTGGTTATGGCTCCAATTTTTGTGACTGAAATTCCATGATGACAATTGTTTAGTAGATTTAGGATTTTTCTTCTTCTTTTGCTTGTAACCTAGAGAGGTGTTAGTCTTATTAGGTTGAATTGCCCCGTAGCGCTAACATAACAATATTTGAAAGAGGCATCAAACCCTCATACTTCCACACTTGATTAATGTGTACAAGAGGTACATCGCAATGTGTTTTGGCAATGAAGACCCTAATAGAACCACACTTTTTGTTGTGTGAGATGTAACTTGGCAAGATGGCATGGGACAACCACGTAGAATGAATGTAGACTTAGTGTTGGATGAAATGCTTGAGTGTGATATATCAACCGGTGCTTTGTTTTGATTTCCTAAGTAGTTCCCAAAGACGTGAGATAAGAAACACTTTGAATGGATTGTGTTTTTATAGGTGATTGTTATGGAAAACAATTCCACTCAATTGACGATAGGCCTATTGGCGTTACATTTTATTTTGAAAATTGAAAATGTGGTTGTTAGAGTTTCGAGAGGATGAAGTCGTTTGCTTAAGACAAAGTCGCCCAAATGTTTTTGTCCGTGATGGCCCACTTCATTGTGATGAAGTACAAATACAATATGTTAGAGATAGTGGCTAGATGTCCAAAGATGTGTTTTATATTCCAAAAGTAGACTTTTAACTAGTCAACGAGATATAACAAATATGACCTAGTGGTGGAGAATCTTAAATGAACAAGATTAGTATAAAAATTAGTCATTTAAACACACAAAGATTAATGCATTGAAATAAACCCCAAAGATTAGTTGTCAAATGCCATTGGTCCAGAATTAGTTATCTATAATAAAGAATTAAAATAATTTCTTCATTAATATTTTAATCTATGGTAATTTACAAATCTCATTAAGTAATATTCATTTAGCCAATGATGGATTGTAATACTAATCTGTAAGATTGCATTCATTAGTGTCTTTCTATTTTTTGGGGAAAATTTGTAATATACATTCACAGCTAAGGTTTGTACCTCTTCAAAAAAAAAAACAGTTCTATGTAAGTTCTAAAGATGATGACAATGAATTAAATATAACCATACTTGTGATAAGTCCTAACAAGGTTCTTGCTCGTGGCACGGCAATTGAGCACTGAGTGAACTATAATGTTCTATAATAACAACAGTCTCCATGAGTAACCATCTTATATCACCGTAATTGAGTCTTGAAAACTCGGAGTGCATAGTCATGTTCACTCGATATTGCTCATGATGCAAGACACGAGCAGCCCCTACACGAGCCATAATAATCTATAAAATCACCAGTCGCCTATTAGTATCCATTTTATAGAAGCACAATCCATTCTTTGAGTTCAAAGAATTAAATTTCACTCAATCTGCAACTTTAGCTCTATCTCATTAAACCAATGCCAATCTAACAACACATGTAGAAAAATTCCAGAACCCACAACAGAAACACAGGCCCAAAATGTGCAGCTATCCAGCAACAGAGAGCTCTACGTGAGAGCAGTCAAATACAAAAGGAATTTCGCCATGTTAAAGTACACCAAATAGTTACACTCAAAGAATGATCATCAGAAGAATCCTCTCAGGTAACTGCCCCACCCCATGTTCAATCACATCCTTACCTAAAATCTTATCACAAAGTAAGGTGGTTGCATTGCAATGAATGAATGCCAATATGAAACATTTTAATGCTTCAAAACTATTGCCACAATCAAATTCAAATTGCACAATATCCTTCATCCAAATGAAACATCTCTTAATGCTAGCCATAAATGTCAATGGACTACAACATCCGGCATCATATTTAGGCAGAATAAAGATAACTGATTCCCGTAATTTAGGGAATTCAAACACCAACCTTCCCATTTCAACTTTAATTGTTCAAGAGAAACAATCTTCATTCACTAATAATAAGTTGGTAGGAAAACAAACCATACTCAAACACTTATCTGATGCACTTACTGTTCAAGAATTCAGTTTGAACTACGACCAGAATTTGCTACTTTGTTTATGATGCAGGCTAAAGAATAAAGATGATGAGCTAGCTTATCCCGCTGCTCTGAATTAAACCTTTCATCATCCTGCCACTTTGCAAAATTAGAATAAAGCAATGATAGACCTTTTTGTAACAATGACATTCCCTCTTGCATGCCCTTTGCGTACTCTGATTTCTCCTTGTCATTGTTATATGCATCAATTTCCATTTCTTGAGATTCAGAACCTTGTTCATCTTGCTCCTGCTCTACGCGAGATACTTCAAAATTCTGACAATAGTTCCTGATTATTTTATTTTGCAGCAAGCCTTCTCTTCTGAGAAGGTTTTGATCTTCCTTGCTCAAAGAAAGTGAAATCAATGCTCTTTCCTTCTCTAAAAAGGACTTCAACTCAGACATAAACTGCTCAGCATTACTTTTCTTACCAAATTCAACATCAAAGGACAAAGCTGCATCCAACGGTACAAATCGCCATAACTCATTGCATGAAGTGCGTGCAGCAAAGTACCCAAAAGAAGCAAGCCCGAGGTGAACACCAGCCCAGTGTCTTTCTCTTAAAATGAGATGATACAATTTCCACATTGCTTTACCAGCAACATTTCCTTCATCTTCAGGAATTTCCACTGCACACAAACTTGCGAGAAATAAAGCAAGTGCTGGTTTAAATTCTATTTGTTCCTCATCTGATACTGAATCACCACTTGTGGAGAGGCCATCTAACGTGATGAGAACATCCTGAATTTCAGAAGATTCAAACCTATGATTTGCGTATGACATCACTTCTAATGCATGGTTTAGAAGATTGCTGTAATAATCTCTTTGTGATCTCCCTTTAGCTAATTTGTATGCTTTCGTAAGAGCAACTGCAAGCTTCGTACCTTACGAATACATTCATCATCAATTTCAAGTTCTTCTACTTTACTGCAAATGAATAAAATATACTATTAGAGATTAGTTGAGTAAAGACTTGAAAAAGATATTAACATCTGATTTTCTTCAACAAAAATTAAATGCTCAAAATTTGTTGCTTATAAGGATACTTGTATATACCATTGAGATAAGATCAAAGACAGATAATAGATAGGTTCTTTGGGCAAAGCCAAAGACACGCATGGAGAATATTTGGAACTCAATCCCCCAATTTCTTGCTAAGATTCATTGCAAATTCTGAAAATGCACTTGTAATTTTGAGTACAACATGTTTCTTGGAGGTTTCTGATAATAAATGCAATGGGAAACCTTCATCTAAGAGAGCTGCAGTAATGACCGCTGATGACTGAGATATGATATCATTTTCACTGAATAACTTACAATAGACATTGTCTACCACAGATTTGGGTGACTGTTTTATAATCATACATAAAGCTCTAGCAAGCTTTTTCAAAGACATATGAGAATTAAATGTAGGATTGGAAACTGCTAATGTTTTGAGAAGTGAACAAAGTGTGTCTATAAACTGTTCAATCAAATCTAATTGAGCATGGCGCACTGTAAAACACCAAAGATCCAGAACAAGCTCATAACAAAGGGCGTGTGGATGAAAAATATTACGAAAAAGGAATGATTCAACCTCAATCCATGCTGCCCTTGGAGCAACCACAATAAGAAAGGTTTTCAATGCCTGTAAAATATAAGGAAACATAAACTGCCGGGAACACTTATGTGGAGGATCAGAATGAGTTATATTGGGAATTTGAGCATGTAATGCTGACAGATAGACGTCTTGTTGAGCCATGGCACCTAAAAGCCAGTCAAGCCTTTTGGAAATTGCAAGCATCACCTCTGATCCAAGGTCTGAAGAGTTTTGTAGGAGATTCAAAAGCACGGCTACACGGCCAAGCATCAGGATTCCACTGCACGAACTGTTCTCACTATTAGAAGAAAATAATTCATGTATGATGATTTCCTCTCCTTGAATTGCATCCACATTTTCCTCCAATGATGCACTGTACACCTTGCTGTCATTTGGAAACAATGTATCAAGAACATGCAGCTTTAAGTCCAATCCTGCTTCTCCTGAACTTAGTAAAGAACATAGAAAAAGGAAGGAAGTGGGCTCCAAGAACTCTGCTAATGCCTCAGAGGCAGCTCTAAGACGATCTTGACAGCTTAGCACAAACCGTAGAGCTGAAATTTTCAAGACACATGATATGATATCACCACAAACTTTGAAGGCTTGACTTGGATAACCAGAGGAAATCCGTACTGCATTTATAAGATAGAACTTTATGGGAATGCAGGACCTTTTCGCTTCAATGTCTGTGACAGTATGCAAAAGAGTCTTACCATCTGTAGACTGCAACAGCCATAATTCTGCTGAAAGCTTCAGTGAATCAGTGGCCAACGATAACAGGGTTAAAATAATGTTTGATATGTTCACTTTGCTAGCCATTACCTCCTTGCCAATCTCTAATTGTAGCAAGGATACCACACCTTTCCAAGATATGTTCAAAATTGTAATTAAATTACCTCCACCTGTAGCTGCTAATATTCCCAACTCATATAAGTTTTCTATTGTACAGGATGCTATACCAACAATATGAGCTGAGACATCATTTCTGCTATCATTCACGGGTTGGTTGGCATTGGCATTTATGCTTCGGCAGTAAATGGAGGAGAGCTTTATTGCTGCACCAAGAAGTTCCTGGCTGGTTTTAAGAGTTTCTGATACTTTGCAATGCATTTTCTACACATAACAATCACAATACAAAATTATAGTAATGATAACTTTCAAAATGATCATTTGTGGCTATGAACAAGGAAAACATGTCAGCGAAATTCATCTACAGCTATTTCAACAAAAAAAGGAATCCCAGAGTTGGTATAAATTTTCGATCACTTTGATAGCATACAATATTCCATCATTCTAATGGCACCATCATCAATGCATTGTTCAATTTCAATAGCAAGTTCTAGAAGTTCTAGTCATGCAAATTTAGTACAATATTTCAACCACTATGATTGCACTCATTCTTATCCATAACAAAGCATTTTAATGGCGTCATTATTATGGCATTGCTCACATATGATGTATAGTGATTTTCTCTCTGCTACCAGAGGTTCATTGGCCTTGGATGCTAGAAGAGGCTCTACAGGGGCACACGGCTACCTCCTAGGCTCATCCAACCTGCCCGGCACAGCCCTGGGCATTACTCTATGAACATTCTCTGATCCTGCATTAGTCCTTACTCAGAGATAAATGATGATCTGTTGGTACTTCTGGTCTTAGCATGTTCTCCTGCTTTGATCTTCATCAGCCCCACACTTTATTGAGGGGTCCTTCCGTCACTGCGCTATTTATACTTGCATTATATTTTATGGCTCGGGCTTTTCACCACATTATATTTACCACCTCTTTTTCATACTTGTGTTTAGTTACTTTAGATAACCCATGGTCTTTTTACTCTAGCTCCTTTATAAATGGTGGTGCTTTCTAAGTCCCATTTATCTAATTCAATCATTCATGGGCATAAATATAATTTCTTTCTTTCATTATTGCCAAAATAAACAGCAAAACAAATCTAATGTTTGCAAACCTTCCGATAATTATTTGTCAGAAACTGAAAACAGTTCCTAATTCAGATAGTTGAACATGAAAGATAATACTAGTAACAGTAGTTTTACATATATCAATCATGCTAAGTTCTATCATTGACATACAATACAAAACCACATATTCAGAACTCTAATATAGCTCCAAATGTATACCGTAACTTCTGAATTAGACTTGGACTTCCAATGGAGAAATTAATGCAATGAAATGGCTTAGAGTATTCCGCAGCAAATCTTTGAAACAGGAGAACAAGACACTTTTAGTACGCAAGTTGTACTGACACAGAACAATGGACCAGATTTTACAGTGATAACTACTGGTAACCTATGCAAAAACAGAACAAATCTACATTGAAGCATGTAAAGCAGTAGATAATGTTGTCCCAAATACAAGGCTTGACTAATTATAAGAAGAAATAAACACACCTTGATATCAGAAATTGCAACCTTTATTAAGGTCAATTGGTCTGAAATGAAGTCCTCCACTATCAACAGAAACTGATCCTCAAACAAGTATGAACACCTTGTCAAAGTTGAAGATATAGCAGAAGCAAAGCTCAGAGACGCCAAAAGCAACTGCATAAAGAAATTTCTAAAATCTGTTTTAAAAAATCATTAAAACTAAAAATCCATTCATCAATGTGAAGTGACACACAAGTTCCCATAAACAGCATTTGGAACACGAGAAACTTGAAAATGGAACAGCCGTGTAAAATTATTATTTACATTCATGTTAAAACTTGTGGGTGATGCTCATTTGTATTTTTGTAAAAAAAACTCCAGAAAAATAGAAAATCTTGTATCTGAGGATGAAAATTATAATATGAGCTGAAATCCTTTTCCAAGACATTATGTGCTTACTACAGTTGCTCTCAAGTGGCTCACTTCACCTGAGGGTGGCGGCCAATAGGCAAAGGTGCAAAGTCGGTGAGACTTTATATCCTACTGAAAATATTGAGTTAGTAATAAAAAACAATATATTCACTTCGTTAAAAGGCCACTTGGGCCCTTAAACCAAATGAAAATACTTGTAGAAGAAATCGATGTATTCATAATAATCTCAAATTGGATCATGTACATCATCAAATTCATTTGGTTGACATAGCTGACTATTAATTGGGTTCAAGAAGTACTTGCAACATGCGAAGTCCTGAAAAAACATGTAGGCTCTAGTGTAAAGGCTAAAACAGCATATGGTTTTCATCAAAAGTTCCTTCTGGTTACATATTTGGGTTTCCTCTCGAAAGTTATTCACTTTCAAAAGAAAAACGGCCCAATTTCGAGTTTGCATGCAAAAGTTATGGCCTCCACAAGTTAGAGGATTTTTTAGGGTTACGAAACTATTGGTTAAGCAAGATGCCCCATGGTTTTCCAACCTTAGGTGACAGTTCTGCAACTGCCGGTCTGCACTAAGCAGTAGTTTCGCAACTGCCAAATTGTGTAAAGCAGTAGTTTCACAACCGCAAAACTTTGTAAAGTTGTGGTTTTGATTGCATGTAACGCACAAGAAGATTAGAAGACAGAGACAATTTCTCTTCAATTTCCCAACATCTGGGATTCTTGTTCGAGCCTATGGAATGTCGCAACTAAATAAATAAACCTATGGAGGTTCAATGAACATATGAAGTGGATTTGAGTGTTGCTCACTGCAAGTGTGATGGAGTGTGTATACACACCTTACTTTTCACTTACTATAATTTCTCTTTCCAAGTTGGTGTATTAATCCCCCTAAGTGCATGCCTTATTGGGTGCACCGAGATCAGGTGGGCCTGTTCATATCACCTTGTGAGATATTTTTGTGGCACTTGCCCTAGCCTTCCTAATAACACATTACGACCACTTGACACCTCAGTACTATCACTTTAACTCACCTCTAAATCACCCTTCATACCTACTCCCGGTGTCTTGCTTCACCCTCCATTTTATCTCATCCCCTTTACCTTTTATGGTTAATTGCAAAAGATGCCATCAACCACATCTAGTAGACATCCCCTTCCAAACGACATCGTCAATAAAGTGGCAAATTGCGCTAGCTAAGCTGATTTCAAGATATATTCCCTATTTATGGTCACTTATCAAATATATCATCGAACAGTTTGCTTTGTTTCAGACTGCAAATATGCCCTTAAAAGGTTAAGACATTTTAGGGTTTAGTGGAGCTTACACTTGGAGGTCATCATTGGAGCATTAGGTTACTAAGAGAATCAAGAATAGGAGCTAAGCCAACAAGGTCTACCTTAGTCTTTGGAGTCCCCAACTTTGGTTTAATTGGGTCTTCTACCTATCCCTCTTGTGATCCACCCACTACAATCTCCCACAAGGTACTACAAACCAAGGAGGGGACTTAATGCACCAGAGTGTCCATGCAAAGGTAAGTATCCTTAACCTTGAACGTTTTTTCTTTATGTTGGTTTGATATTCTAATGAATTGTGTATTAGACTATGATAGTGTAGCATATCTTGTCTATTACATTATTGTTCTCTTTATAGCATATGCTTACCGCCGAATGGCATTACAACCCTTAGTTTAGGATTAGCTCTAGCTTATAGCCTTAGGATCCCAGTAACACCCCATACCCATATCTTTGATATAGACTTTGGAACTCTATACCTTCGATATTGAGTGTGGATTACTCTCTTTCAAATACACGATTATTTACACCTCGTTGGTTATATCTTGCTTGTATGTTGGCTCTAGTATGGTCTTCTACGTATATCCTATATTATAGAGAGAGGATTGTTATATTAACTACCTTAGCTTACATGCAATCTAGTGAACCCAACGTGAATCTTACTCCACCATTGATCGAGTCTAATTCAGATTTTTCCTTTCTAGCTCATAAGCTTTCTCATCACTTCTATCATGTCACCCCTTAGGGTTTTGTAGAAAGTCTCACCCATTCAAATTTTATGAGTTTCTCCTTTCTCACTTTTGTGACCGCCATTTAAGGAAAAAACTCACAAGTGTACCTTTTCCCAATCTCAAGCTACACTCCAACTATTCAATGCAATATGGTTGAGATTACCTAGGAAGATCCCAAATAGAATCATTAAAATCAAAGATTTGGACACTAATGTGTATGTCACTCTTACTAAGGATGGATCAATTGTCCGAATCTCTCCACAAGATCACATTACGTCCTATCAACACTCACCCCGCCACCATTGATGCTATATCGGATAACACCCAAAGAACTTACCAAAGTGTTGGATCAAATGGTTCTTATCCAAACAAATACAAATAATCAAATGACCCAAATGCAAAACCAACTTTTGCAAATGGTATGTCAACCTCAACAAGTCATTGTTGGACCTTCAAACGAGTGTTCTTCCCCTCCATTACTTTTGGATGCTAATGGGAACTCGATCCCTCAACTTCCAATCCACAACAAGGTTCTACAAACATTACAAAATGAACCTCTATCTCCATATATCTCTTCCATGGACACAAGAGAAATTTCTCCAACCATTTCTTATGAAAGATCTATTAATCCTACCTTTCATCTTGGTGTCCCTAGATTTCACCATCAAATCGAGACTACCCTATTCAAAAAAATTGTACTTTTAAAATAATGGGTCGCTTTTGTGTTTTTATTGCTAAAAGCTCCCGTATGGTGTCAAGATATTCCCAGAGCCATATAAGCCATTTTTGACAAATACCCGATGCCCAAAATTATTTTATTCTATTGTTGGGGTTTGTTTGCGGGGAATTTGTATTTAATTATTTTAAGCCCCGTTTGAAGCAATTGTGCTCGGTTTAACCCCTCGTTGTGATCGTACATATCA
This sequence comes from Taxus wallichiana var. yunnanensis, assembly GCA_018340775.1. Classification (NCBI taxonomy): domain Eukaryota; kingdom Viridiplantae; phylum Streptophyta; class Pinopsida; order Cupressales; family Taxaceae; genus Taxus; species Taxus wallichiana. Next base: position 705,521,716 of record CM031242.1, on the reverse strand, counting down.
TTATTCTCATATACCAAGAGGGTTTTAACCAGAATGAAGCCCGGCTTTATTTGTGACTTCTAAGAACGCTTTGTGTTTTCCCGTTTCGTTTCTCGTGAAATTTCTCTAGATCAATTCCTTTGCCGGTTTGGCCTCGATTCTTGGCCCGGAGTGTCTAGAGATCACATATGCACGTTGTGCCGTAAGGAATTCGCAATCGGACGTCTGGTTCTCTTGCAAAAAGATGAAGTCGTGCACCAAAAACTTCTTCTCGGGCTAGCCACATTTTTGGAAAAAGAGGGTTTGAAGTGGATCATGGGATTTTTGGAAGCGGCGAGCGGTGTGGGAATTTTGTACCTACCTAGCACGGTACTTTTTCCCATGGAAGCAATGTCACTTAAGTCACAATGGGAAAATTAAAGGCAAAGAGTGGGAATTTCTTACCCGCTTTACTTACAGGTAAAAATTCTCATTGTGAAATAAAAGAAAAATCACTTAAGGCATGAATGGGATTTTATTACTCCGCTCAGCAGGTAAATAATCTCATTATCAAAGTCAAACACTTTTTAAATGAATCATGGAATTGTTAGGGCTGCCTTGTAGGGTAAATAATTCCATTGTCAACTGACTTTTAAAAATAGAAATCTCTTATGCCAAAAAGTGCGACCCCTTTAGGGAAGGAAAGGCAGCCTTAAATTAATTAATTTAATTAATTTCTTCTCCAATTTTGGCGCCCAGGCTTGTGGAAAAGTCAACAGAGGAAAATAGACAAAGGGAAGTTGGAAATAGACAATTCTAAAATTAAATAAATATTATTTATTTAATGCAGCCCCTTCATGTCAAAAAGTGCGCCCCATTTGGGAGAGAAATAATATTTTTTTAAGTATTAAATGATTAAATTAATTTCTATTTTCAGTGGCTAAGGTCAAAGCATACTGTGAGGCTTGAGTTAACTGGAAGCAGAAGTCTAAAATTAAATAAATTTAATTTATTTAATAAAGCAGCCATGAGTATGCACAAAATAGGCGCCCCATTTGAAGAGTAAAGCTTATTAATTAATTAATTAATTGTCAGGAATAGGAAAGGCATTAATTAATTATAGAATCATGAGGATTATATAAGCAGGGGCTGCCATAAGGATGAATTAATTAATTCCAAAGCAGAGAAGTGCAGCCCAGACAAAAAGTGCACCCCATTTGGAGAGGATTTTTGCTCAAAAGGTGTAATTAATGCTAAAAGCTTCCAATTTTGGCGCACAAGTTGAAGGAGGTTGATTTGTGTCTGGATAATTGTTTGCATAAGTGATACAGTGCTCGTAAAATCGGTAAAATTCATGTTTGCTTTGCATGCAAATAAAACATCAAATTTGGGGCAGCAGCTTGAATTATGCAGATTTTTATGATTAAAATCCACTGTTCATGTTCCGGTTGCCATCTTTGTCTGAATTAATTGCAAGAATTCATTACAAGTGTTTTATAAGAGAAAGGGAGCTTAAATCAATGTCCAATACATTGAATATATCCTCCAAATCTGAAGAATTATCCAGATCTGCACCAGTTTTGAAGAATTTTGGCCGAGTAAGAAGAAAAAGAATTGTTCAGACAAAGATAGACACAGCCATGGCAAAGAGGGATGAAAAAGAGAGCACAATAGAGTCATGCATCACTTCCAAATTCACAGACATCGGAGACACAGATCTAGGTCCGGAACCTCTTTCCGAATTGATTGACAAATCCAGAGCAGAAAGACTTCCCTCATGCGTGCAGTTAAAAGAAGTGGAATTATTCGAGCTGCAAAGATTTCCATACATCTCCTCGGAGTTTTCGTTTGGAGATCTGCAGAATTATCTTGCAAAGGATGCGGGCGCTTTAGAGTATGGCGTCATCTTTGCCGCACAATATCATTTCTTTCACTCATGAGGAAGTGGTCGAAATGTTAATAATGGGTCATTTTGTGTTTTTATTGCCCGAAAGTTCTTGATTGCAAGTCAAGATAATCCTAAAGAGCCATATTAGCCTTTTTTCGCCAAATACCCGATGCCCAAAATTGTTTTATTCTGCATTGCGGGATTTGTCTCATGGAAATTTGTATTTAATTATTTTGAGCCCCGTATGAGGCTATTTCATACCTGCTTTTAACTCTATTATGAGCGAATATGTTATTATTCCTATGTGCCAAAAGGGTTTTAACTTATTTTAAGTTTTGGGCTTTATTTGCAACTTTTGGCAATTTTTCGTGTTTTTGTGGTGTCCTGTTTCGTTTTCTCTGAAATTTCTCTGGAGCAATTCCTTCACCGGGTAAGCCCGATTTTTGGCCTAGAGCAGCTGGAAAACATATACGCACATTATGCCCGGAGGAAGTCGCCATCGAGGTCTGGATCACTGGGAAAAAGCGAAGTCGTGCATAGAAAAGCCCCTGCGGGGATGGGCGCATTTTTGGAAAACAAAGGATTTAAGTCGCGATGGGAAAATATAAGCCGTGCAGGGTGGATTTTATACCCGCCTCAGCAGGTACTTTTTCCCGTGTTATAAAAGTCACTTAAGCCGCAGTGGGAAAATAGAGGTCAGCAGCAGTGGGGGAATTTATTGCCTCGCCTTGCAGGGTAAAAATTCCCATGATATAATAAAAGGAAAGTGACTTAAGTGAAATCATGGGATTTTAGTGTCTCGCCTGCAGCAGGTAAATAATCCCATCACAAAGTCAAATCACTTAAGTGGATCACGGATTTTGGTGCTCGCCTCAGGGGTAAAGAATCCCATTATGAAAAAATTCTTAAAAATAGAATTACATGTGCAAAAAAGTGCGCCCCCTTTGGTGAGAGAATAAAAGGATTAAATTGATTATTTTAATTAATCTTTCCTCTCAAAAAGTGCGCCCAAGCTTGGAGGAGGTCAACAAGTCAAAGATGGAATAAAAGAAAGGAATTAAATGCATTAAATTTAATTTATTTAGTGGCTGCCCTCTTCCTCTCAAAAAGTGCGCCCCATTTGGGTATTATTTAATGTTTTTTAAAGCATTAAAACATTAAATTAATTTCTATTTTCAGTGGCTATGGTCAAAGCACACTGTGAAGCTTAAGTGAAGTGATGTGTGAAGGATTAAATTGGATTAATTTAATTTATTGGATGGTTGTCCTTAAACATGCTATTTTTAAAAGAGAAAAGCATGATTTTTAATTAATTAATTGCCTTTAATTGTTAGGGCAATTATTAATTATAGAATTATGAAGGTTATATAAGCATGGGCAGCCATATGGGTGAATTATTTAATTCACAGGTAAAGAATTGCAGCCAAGAGGAAAAGTGCGCCCCCATTAAAGGAAGGATTTTGTTCAGACAAAGTGCTAACAAGGCTAAAAGCTTCCAGATTTGGCGCATGCATTAGAGGAGGTTGATCTTTGTCTGCATAATTGTTTTCACAGGTGTTACAGAGCTCAAAGTTGATCAAAGGATTCATGCTCTCTTTATGTGCAAATTAAACACCAATTTTTGGGGCAGCAGGCTTGAAAAGTGCAGATTTTTATAATTTAAATTCACTATTCATGCTCCTGTGGCCATTTTTGTCCGAATAAATTGCAGAATTCATTACAGTGTGCTTTACAAAAGAAAAGGAGTTTTTATCAATGTCCAATACATTGCAAATATCCTCCGAATCAAGAATTGTCCAGATCTCGCACCAAGATTGAAGAAATCCGCCAAGTTAGAAGAAAAAAAGAATTATTCGACGAAGATAGACAAAGCCATGGCGAAAGGAGATGAAAAAGAAAGCACGATGGAGTCATGCATTGCTTCCAAACTTGCAGACATAGGAGACACAGATCTAGGCCCAGAACCTCTTGCTGATTTGATTGATAGATCCAGAGCATGAAAGACTTCACTCATGCGTGCGGTCAAAAGCAAGGAATTATCCGAGCCGCAGCTTTCCCATGTATGTACCCTCAATCTGCCAAAGTTCGTGATGGAGTGTGCTAGATCTTATCATCCTTCATCCAGATCGCGCGTGATGCTTCGGGAAAGACAATAATTCGCTTGACGCAGAGTTCATCAATTATTGTTTGAAGATTCCAAAGCATAAAGGTGGTGACTTCTATTAGCATTCGTGATGCCGACAAGAGGGTGGGAGAAGCATAGAGTTGATTGTGTGAGCATCATGAATAAATGTTCACAAAGAAGCCTAGATCCCCTTCAAAGTTCCCGAGAACTCTTCCACGGTCCAATTTGGTGCAGGAGGCAGATGATGTCGCAAATCAAGCATGCAGATGAATGGCGAAGCGAATGCCTACACTTTCCGCATACATGGATGTATGCTTTCATCAGACTATCAAATCAACAAGGTTGATTCTATAATCAATCGGGTCGGAAATTATTAAGAAGAACATCGGTGAGCAACTTTAACGTGAAGCGACTTTCACTTTCAAGATGACTTCATACTTGGTGTATGCAGCAGCTTCACAAGGTGTCTTTTCCAAGCTGGATAGATGTGGTGTTCTTTCCAAGGACCCCATTTTCGAGTGCTACCCGCAGCTTACTGCACCTACACAGCGAAAGACTTCAAAGTGATCAACGATGACTTCTTCTACGATTTCATCCGCAGCTGCACAAAGACTCAAGGCCAACAGGGTAAGCAAGGAAGCGTGGGAAGCCGTGTCCAAGATCGCGCCTATTCATTCAATTTGCAGATTTCACATACCTCGTGGTTACGGGCTTTTCTCGAGAACCAATAAAGATGCCTGTATCCGAATGATAGATTGATCGCCACGGAGCCGAGCAGCAAACTTGTGGAGTTACACGACCTTCAAAAAGCGGCACAAGTCTACGGGCTTCTTCCCAATCACTGGGGATATTACAAATGCATTAGCATTCACAGAGCTCGAGGGATGGAAGCGCAAATGTTATCCGAGTATGAGCAAGAGTTCTTCCCGCACGGCTGAACTTCGATCCATTCGAGTAGCCAGAAGACAATCTCCCAAAGAAGACGCACACATGTGCCTTCGTTAGAAGATTTCTGGATGAAGTGCGGAAGTGAGTACGAGGTTAAAAGAGAGATTTCAGCAGTCACAACAAAGCAAGTGTTCGACTTTGACTAGCGCGATACTCATGGATCTTAAAGATGATGGGAATGTGGTACTTGACACTTACCATCAAATGGGAGGAGATAAAGCCATACCGCAGAAAAACATGGGAGGTCGCAACACAATCAAGAAAGGTCGAGAGCAGTGTTGGTGAATACTTCAAACCGTTCATTCCGACGAAGGGATATTGCCTCGATGAAGCATCGATGAATCAAATCACGGCAACTTCGGCACAGAGATTCCCTCAAGCGAAAGCATGAAGGAGAAAGCAAAGGAAGGTCCGAGAAGTCAGTACACGTAAGATCTCAAGAGAAAGAGAAGATCACTTCTACGACTATAGCTTTGACTCCGGCTTCTCCAAAGACTCCAATACTTCACCAACTATCGCACCGCAAAGCAAGCAGGACGCTTCCATGCCTTCATCAATCCGCGCGACATTCTTCTCTCTCTCACCACTTCGCTCATCACCCGCTCCAGAGAGATGTTGAAGCTCGCAGATGGCGTAGTTCGAAAGAGCTTTGTCCTCGGATGATTCAGAGGATGGCAGCCATGACACCGTGGCACTTTCTCGACGGAGAGGATGCAGAGCGGAGATGGTAGTGCACTCAAGACTTCTCACTCTCCGAGAAGTAATTTCTCGGAATGGTTGGCTTGCAATTGGTTCCGTGCGAGAATGGAGATGAACTTAGAGGAGCACGACTGGCAGCCTACTCCAGATCCGAGCAAAAGAGACAGAAGGCCTAAAGTTGCTAAAGCAACTTCTAGGTTGATCATTGAGAATTCGGGAGAGAAGTTTGCTGAGATATCAATTCCGGCGAAGGAAAGATAGAGAGGAGCTCACGGCAGAAGATGTGACAAAGTGACCAAAGTACCACTCTGGTTAAGCCACCACCGAAGGATCAAGCAGACACGCAGACATATCGATAGACGCTTTATTCCTTAGGCTCGATAAAGGAAAAGGCGAGAGAAAGAAGAGCTCGCAAGCAAGTATCTCAATTATGTGAGATCATAGCCAAGGTTGTAAACCTTCCATTCAAATTTCATTTCAGAGCAGGTGAGTGATCATCTTATGCAGGAAATGGAGGACGCAAGCAATCAAGTAAAGGCTATTGACGAATGGAAGGATCTGATTATTCGTCAAGCTTCTGTACAACTTGGGGAAGTGCCAGCCCGCCTAAAGGTTATGAACGATGCAGCAAATCAACTAAAGCAACTGATGGAAAGCATAGAAGGCATGAATACAGTTGCAGAGAGTAACCTGAGTATTTTGGCCGAGATCAACAAGCTACCGAGAGATGTATTGATCAAGGAATGATTGTACTGCACGGATCACCGAGAAGGGGAAGCAAAGAGTTTGCAGATCTTTTCCGCTTGGAAATCTGCAGAGTTTTGCTGAAAAGGATGCAGGCACTTGAGAGTAGAACATCAGATTTACCAGACAATATCATTTCTTTCACCGAGGAAAGAGTGGACGGAGGTGTTACTTCATACGTGCGGATTGCTTTCTAACGGGTGCCTGATTCCTCGGAAGGTTCTCTTCTGATGGTACAAAAGAGAATTGATAAAGCTACCAAGCCTTTCACGATGAATTCTATCAAGAGATCGGTGGCAGCCGCAGTGCATATCATGCAGGTTTGGGCCGAGTTTGGAAGAGGTGGAAGCATGCAACAAAGTGTTGAATGAAGGGTTGCTGCAATTCAGGACAGAGAAGGAAGCAATGGCTAAAACAGATGGAAAGATGTTGAATTACATGTTCGACAAGTATATCCGATATCAGAACAAGAAGAAGACATAAATGATACAGCTGGCATGACTTCTTCTATTCTTTCTTCTTCTATTTTCTATGTTCCCGATGAAATTGTAAAACTTCTAAGTTATTGGTTTTACAACCATTACTTGAAGTCATGTGGAACCATTCTATTAGTTAAGTGATACATGTGTCACTTAAGAAGAAGTTAGTTGAGGATGATTGCCAAATGTCATCTTTACTTGTTGTTCATGCTTTAGTTCAGTTTGAGTCTTCTATTTGTACTTTCCCTCCTACATTCTATAAGTAGGAGAAGAACCTCCGGTTAATGATCGATCAGAATTTGTAAGCAACAATCTTGTGTTCTAGACTTTGTGCTGAACTCCTGAGAGCAACTTGGAGCAAAGGAATACAAAGGAGCAAGTTTCCGGAGAACTTTGTGTCACGGTGTACTTTGTTTCTTGCTTTTAATCTTAGATCTCTTGATAAACTTTGTGTTATTTTAGATCTAGATCTAGAGTTGCCTTTGTTTTATAATTTTGTGTGTTCATATCTATTAAGTTTCTTCTATGTGCATGTAATTAGCTCTGCTATCTACTAATTGGGATGCACATCTTCCCCATTTCTTCTCTGTATTTCCTTTACTTCTTTCTTCTATAACTTTCCTTTCTTAAACAACTGCTTACTTGCTGCAAAACTTCTTAGTTATGGTTCATGAACTAAGTGGTTAAAGTAAAACCCCTGATAGATAATAACACATTTTTATTGACAAATCTGACACGGGAGCCTCACCGGTTAAATGAGGGAGATTTATCTCATGACTGCCTAGGTTTGATGCTATGCAGAAAATCTAGCCTTATTGGTTTTGAAACCATTGCTTTAAGTTATGTGGAACGATTCTATTAGTTAAGTGATAGATGTGTCACTTGAGGAGAAGTTAGAGGAGGATGATTGTCAGATGTCATCTTTACTTCTTGTTTATGTTTCAGTTCAGTTGAGTTTCCCATTTGTACTTTCCCTTCTACATTCTATAAGTAGAAGAAGAACCTTCGGGTTAATGATCAAAATTTGTAAGCAGCATTCTTGTGTTCCAGACTTTGTGTTGAAACCCCTAAGAGCCACTTGAAGCAAAGGAATATAAAGGAGCAGGTTTCCAGAGAACTTTGTGTCACGGTGCAATTTGTTTCTAGCTTTCTATCTTAAATCTTCTAATAGACTGTGTTATTTTAGACCTAGATCTGAAGTGCCTTTACTTATAATTTTGTGCGTTGATATCTATTGGTTTCTTCTATGTGCATGCAATCAACTCTGTTGTCTATTGATTGGGTTGCACATCTTCCCTATTTCTTCCCTGTGTTTTATTATTTCTTTTTTCTATAAATATTTCCTTTCTTAAACAGTTGCTTATTTGCTGCAAAACTATACAGCTATGGTTCATGAGTTGAATAGTTGAAGTAAAACTCCCATTTAGATACTAGCATATTTTTATTAACAAATCGACACAGAGCCTCACCGGTAAATGAGGGAGATTTATCTCATGACTACCTAAGTTTTCAGCTATGCAAAAATCTAGCCAACACATTTTAAAGCTTTTCAAACCTCTCTGAAAAGAATCGATGAAGGTAAATACTTATGCACCTACCAAACTATTGGTAAAAACCCTAGCAGGTGGTGCTTTAGAATTGTATAATCAGCTTACCTCTCGTTCAATCACCAAATTTAAGTCTTAGTCAACGATTTAGTCAAGGAATTTCAAAAAAATGATCTCCTTGAAAATGCTTCAAAATCCCGTCAATGCAAAATAACCACCAATGAATTTGCCCAAGACTTCATCAACAAATGGAAATCCCTAGAAAATAAAGTTGATGAATAACTTAGATGACCAAAATCTATCCAAACTATTCATTACGACCTTCAAACCCAAGTTATGAAATAAGGTGTGGTCCTTTTCCCCATCGCATTGGAGGAAGATCTTGAACAAGCTAAAAGGAAAGACTATCTTATGAAGTATATTGAGCAACCTCAAAAACCAACCAAAGATACCTTTGAAGTAAAGCACCAACACTCTCAACTCATCTCAAGATAAATCCCTTCCAAAAGGTAAATCAATCATTCCTTTTCCTTCAAACAATTCAATCCGAGTAGTTCAAATATCACTTATGTAAACCCACACCACCTAACCTTGAGAAACCAAGAACTTGAGCAAATGATGTGAACACCACAAAACATCACATTGATTCTAACAAACCAGTGCCTACATGGCATGACCCCAACAAATTATGATGGTTGCATGCTAACATTAGGTACTCGTGGAAATTGTTGTGAACTCAAAAAGGTCACCTACAACCTCGTGTTAGGTGTTAATTTTGATCGAAATGATCTCTAAAGAGCGTTACGAAATATCAATCAACTTTGTCAAAGCCACCAAAGATCACAATCTTGAAAAGGCGCCCATGAACAACTTTGTGGGCACCATGTAATGTCCCCATTTCCGAGCAGATGGCCTAAGATGCTTTTCATCTGTCTTAACCTTGGTTATGCCCAAGGGGCTAGTGATGTTGATGGTTATTGGGTGTGGTTTGTACCTTCATTTCACTTGTATGTTATGTTTTGGAGTAGGACATGTACTTTGAGGTGACTTAAGTGAAAGGTTGTGAGATGCTCCCCTAAGGTACTTTATGTTATATTTTGTCGTTGACTTTAGTGTTGGGCGAACTAGGTGGTAACATTTGTTCTATTTCTTCGTTGGGGTGACTTAAGTGTACTTTTTTGGCATGTGCACAATAAAGTAACTTAAGTTATATTATTTCACATAAGAAAATACCCAAAAGGGGCGATTAGGGTTTGTTGGTGAAAAAAGTTATATATTTTACCCTTGTAGTAATTTGGGCATTCATTCGAGACATTCAGACTTTTGGAGCTATTGCTATTTGCAACTATTTTGCTTGTGGAGGTCAAATTCTATAGGAACCCTAGCTTCGGTGATGAGAGATCCATCCCTAGCTAGTAGAGCATTCTTCGGTGAGGGTTTCCAACCCATATCCCTAGCTTGTTATTTACACCATTCAAATTTGGATTCAGACTTGCAGACATAGAGAAAAGATCAGAGATATATTGGTCGTTTTGATCGAGAATCGGGTAGAGGGAGAGGACAGCCAACCATCATCTGGGTATCCGTTTATTTTCAGTTTGGGGCAGTTGTGTGACTCCCATAAGTGGGGTGACTTACCTAGGGTTTTCAAGCAGCGTTTTGGAGGGGTTTTAGTGGCTCTTTTTCGGAGATTTTGGAGCTGGAGATTGTTATCATCATGAAGATGCCCTAGAATTCATTTCCATCATTCTTCCATTGTTATTCTGGAAATTATGGTCAGCTGTATTTTTCTCTCATTTTCTGCCCTAAAATAAATTAAATAAAATCAGATCTTTGCAATAAAAATTATTTCTCTATTGTGCATTGTTCTCCATATTTTTCCACTTCCTTTGAAGCTTTTGGGTATTGTTGGAAGTGAATATTTTTGAAGATATAATTTTTTCTTTATTTTTGTACCTTGCTGTCCTGAAAAATCAGAATTACAGTTTGTTGGATTTTTATAAATTTGTGAGTTTTAAGTGATATCCTAAAAGGGATATTTCACACCAATGAGGGACATTAAAATCAAAACTATTTCAACTCTCAATATGCGAATGCGGCCAAAGTTTGTAATGTCCCCTCTTTCCAAATGAGCTAGGACGAAGACCTTTGGCCCTTTTTGTCTACCCGACGGTCAAAGGAGGTATCCAGGGTGACTAAGTTTTATTATTTTATTATATTGTGCAAATATTTTTAAAATAACATTATAAGTTGCACATATAATAAATAATAAAGCTTATTATTAAAATAAAATACCAATGTCAAAATACAATTAAATTTAATTGTATTATGGGGAAAATGCGACTTGCTCTTGGGATAAAAAATAGGGAAGTGTGACAAATGGCCCATAAGGAAAAATGTGACCAGCCTAGGGAGATGGAATAATATCATTGGCTGATTTTGGAGGTGCTTTTTGGGCTGTTTTTCTTTTATATGAGCAAGTCGACTTGCTTGGGAGATATCCAGAATTTTATTATCAGATTTTCATTGTTAAGAGCTCCCAACTTTTATCAAAAATTCCAAGGACGAAAACCCTTGTGGATTTCATCTCTTGCGACGAAAACCCCAAGGGATTGAGAGGGGATTTCATTCAGAAATTTCCAGCGTTCATAATCAGATTTCCAGATCAATTTCAGCAGTGTTTTGTGGAGGTATTTTCAGTGGTTTATGGCAGCAGTTGGGTCGACTTATTGTGGACTGTTTTGGCATCATTTCTAGAGGTATTTCCTTCAAAAATAATTGTCAAATATTCTCCATATTATTATAAACCAAATCGCTGCAATTTTATATTTTTCTGAAGTGATATTTAGAGGGTTTCAGGCAGATTAATAATCAGATTTCAGATCTGATTTCAGAGTTGTTTTGGCTGCAATAAATTCTGTTTTTTGCATATTTGGGCTTCTAAAAATATCAGTAATCATTTGGGATTGAAAGAATAAATTTTGAGTGATATTTGCATTGAGATCCAACTCATACCCTAGTCGCATTTGATAGAAAAGCTCCAGTTTTACCCTAGTTTATTTGCCGGTGTTTCAAACAGTTATATTTTATCATTTACAAGTCAATAAAAATCTGATCTAGGGTAAAAAATCTATTGGAGATCTTTCAAAGTTGACTATCAACGAAAGCCTTGCACATAAAGATCTCAACAAAAGCCTAATAAGCCTTCTCAAGAAGAGATGTTTCTTAAGGTTACCTCTAATTCATCCTCTAACGATCAACCTATCAAGATGCCACTCCACCAACGAAGCCTCAACCTAAAGAGAAACCTCCCCAATTGAAAGGCAAATTTCCTACAATCATCAAAGCTCCAATCACTTATATTAATTCTCACCCTAAATACCGTTATGAAACTTATCAAAAACCCAATGCAATTTCCTTGATGAACTTGATTCCATGCCTCGTAAGATTCCTCACACGAAACTTAACACAAACGTCTCCTCACCATAGAAACTTATGCAATAACTTGAAGACTTAAAGGATTCCTCGAAATCATCGAGGAAGACCAGCCTAATCAGCCTTCCCATACCATTGAGGTACATGTCATATAAACATTGTCTTGTCCTCAATCCAATAAGTAAACTCTCTATTGAATTTCTAGAGGGTGACTCGATCAACTTTGTGAGATCCTATACCGTGTCAATGACCCTCCCCTATTTATTAGTGTCATGGTCAATGATGTTCAAGTGCGAAGGTCTTGGCGGACGAAGGATTGGGAATCAATCTTACATCCTTATGGATAATCAAGACCTTAGGGCATTCCAAAACTGACCTCTAAAAGCCACGAATTGTCATGTCCCTTTTTAGAGACTAGAGGCTTTGAAGACCTTAACCCATTTTCCTCCCCAAGGATTTAAGAAAGGAAGCAAGGGGAAGACTTGGATGACATTTTCTAAGTAAATATTTTCATTATTATCATGAATTCCTATTAAAAAGCCAAGCACTCCAATAGAAAACTTATTTAATTAGAATATAAAGTAATTTGGAGCATGTAAGCTCTAAAAACAAATTAGATAATTAAAAAATACTTTATGAGGTCGGTCATTATTGAATTGTAGCACCCCTTATGTTATAAAAGGAGGTTGCTTGGCCATTTTATTATCATGTGAATCTATTATCTCTTTGGAAAGATTGCTTGTGAAGCATCTCTCTTCCTCTCCTAAGGACGAAAAACCCTTGGAGAGTCTTGTGTGAGGATGAAACCCTTCACCAAGTCTAGGGAAGACTTCAACACAGGAGTCTCCACCCCCTTGAGGGATCTTTTGTTGCTATTATCTTTTATTTCAGCCCTAGGCGAATTGCCCTAAGGTGCCATTTGATCAATAATTGAAGATCTTTGTATTACTTCTTGTTGTTAATGCATATTTGGCATTTTTGAGGTGGAGCGACCTGCTTTATGGTGTGTTTTGGCGTGTTTATTGGTTGTTCTATGTGGAGCGACCCACCTAGGGGAGCATTTCGGTACTTCATTGCAATAATTTCATGATTCTGAGGGTGTAATAATATTCTTCATATTTTTAAAGGCCAAGTTCTAAAGTTTCATTAATTTTGGAGGTGTTTTGCTATTTTTCCAAGCTTGTTGAAGTTCACTGGTTGAGGGTTTCCATAATTAATTATTTTCAAACTCAAATCTTTCTAACAGCTAATTGCATTTTGTTCAAGGTTTCCTAATAATTTTGGCATAAGATTTGAAGGGCATTAGTAAGGTTTAACCCACCTTTGAGGGGTTCAACCTCTCCAAGGAAGTCGTTGCCCTAGGAAGGGCCTAAATTGCAGGTTGAAGGGTTTATATCAGCCATCTACAGCAGCTCCATAATCTGATTTTTAAGTTACATCTCAACCTTTGGTCATTTCCTGAGTCCCCCTAAAAAGGGACATTACAGTGGTATTAGAGCATCATCCTCCCAGCCTGTGAAGCATGGAGAACAAGTCACAAAGAAGGATAGTGGATACACTTTGGATAGGCTTACCCTAGCCATCCAAAATATGCAGGTGGTGGTTCGCTCAAGGAGAAAAGGGTTTCAAGGATTGACAAATTGACAACAAAATATCAAGCTCTTCCGGAAGAGATGTGTGATGCCCTTTCCTTTGAGGATTTCGTGGAAATAGAAAATTATAGAGTGGGAATTGGCACAAGGCATAATGCCCGAACCTCATCAAAGGACCGTGGCAAAAAGGTCTCAGCCATAGAGGGAAGAAAACCCTCCATTGTGAAGAAGCAAGTCGAAGAGCATGTAGCGGATCAACTACAAGGTAGAGAAGTCATGATGAAGATCGAAGATACAACTTCCCTTTATAACAACCCTTCTAAGGTGACAAAAGAGGAAGATATCCACCATGCTAAGGAGGAAGAACCATCGCAGCAGCTGCTTATGGTGATGGATCAGCCTTTGGGAGCCCTAGAAGCACCCACCGCCATTGTCAAAAGTGATCCCTTGACTGATTTTCCTTACAGCCCTATGAAAGCACAAGAGGATGGAGAACCAAGAAAAATGGAAGGAGATGGAGTCATTGAGAAAGAAGATTCGGTGGTCAAGAGATCTAAGGCCATGGCGCTAACACCCATTGTTGTTCTAGAGAGTCAACATTATGAGGTAATTAATGATCATTGTTTGGTTAATACTAATGATATTTTAGCATGTGATGAATCCAGGGTTGAAAAGGAGGAGGATGAGCAAGAGGGGGAAAAGAAAGGGATGGTTGGAACCTCGAAATATCCCCTTTAAGGACAAATAGCAATCTTGGCCTCTCAACACCAATCGAACTAAGAAGGATGAGATCCTCTTAATTCAACCTCAAATAACCCAATGTCAGCGTAATTACAACCCAAAATGGGGTTGGAATTAGCCAAGGTAGTGGGTTAGATGGGAGAACTAATTGGAAACCCAATCTTTTCTAGTTCATATTTTTATTGCAACAAATATTAAATAAAAATGGCACCCAGACAACTGAAACTTCAAAAATTAATATCTTCTTCAATACTCAATGTTTTTGTATGAAATCAAGTGCATAATAAACTAGAAATTTAGGGCTTTCCAATGCACTATTAAACAGATTTTTCTGAGCATTAAAACTTCACCAAAACAGACCAGAAATTTCATCCCAAGTTGTTAGGGTTACAGAAAATTAAATAAATAATTTCCAGCATTTCTCTACCCACCAAACACTCCAAAATAATTGTCCCTTGCTCAAAAACAATCACTAACACACAACAGATTTTAGATCTAGCTCTTATGGCATCAAAATATGATAAAACAAGCTCCAAATCAAGTCGTTATGGCAAAAATAATTGCAGTAGTAACAAAAGCACCACAAACTCTTCAATAACATGCAAATTTAAACCTCAAATAAATGTGTCAATCCTCTAAACCAAGTCGCCAATGCTTAGAATAGATAAACAATGCATAGATTCACTCAACAATGATTGCAAGAAGGCTCACACTCTCCAAAATAAGGTGGTGTTGAAGAAACACCTTTGTTATGAGATCTCATGGGCATACATCCCTCTTCAAGCATGAAGATATTTTGATAAAAACTTCAACATGCCTCCAAGGGGTTGCCACCATCTTCTTATATAGCTTTTGCATTTCAAATCTCAAATTTTCCTCCTCTTTTTGGCACAATTCTCTAAGTAGGAGAGTTACTTTTAAAATGGTCCACTTTCCTGAAAGTCACACTCCAATTAAAACATTAATTTCCTCTTTTTAATATTTTAAATAAAAACATAAGAGGAGAATTAATTATTTAATTTAAAAATAAAAGGAGTAATGACATTTCCCAATTTTTATCCTTTAATCCATGGGAAGGGTGGATTAAAAGTCAACAATTTTATTATTTAATTATTGTCCCGAAAAGGGGACATTACAAACCCATTTCCCAAATAGACATGATGATGGTAAGCTTGCTGGTCTGTTTATAACAGCAGTCAATAAAGAGCAAAATGATGATGGATTAGACTTCGGGTCTGTAGACTTAAAAACTTTGTATGGTCTTAAACAAGCTCCTAGAGTTTGGTATACTAAGATAAATGGCTTCTTTCAAGATCTTGGTTTCAGTAACTGTTGTTTTGATAATGATTTATTTGTGAAAACTGAAAATGATAAAATTATTATTATTGTTTTATATGTGGATGATTTGTTAATTACTAGCAATGATCATAGTTTAATTTTGAAAATTAAAGCTAAATTAAAACAACATTTTGAAATGTCTGATCTAGGTCTATTAAATCATTTTTAGGGATGGTTATTTTTCAAGATCAGAACTCGATCGTTGCATCTCAATCACAATATGCTAATAATTTGCTTAAAAGATTTAACATGATTGATTATAAACTTGTTGCCATTCCCATTGAAGTTGGTGTTAAATTAGATCTTAAACCTGCATATTTTAAGGGGCGCAAAGATCGGGATGGGTCAACTTGTAGCACCTCGTTAAAGATCAACGTGACACTTTCCCTAGCCTTCCTACTAGCACCTTACGACCACTTGATAGCTCAATAATTGCACTTTATATCTCCCTTTCCTTTTATGGACTAGTTGCAGCCGATGTTATTGACCATGGTCAATGACATTTGATAGACATCCCCTTCGGATGACGCGTCAATGACCATGGCCGATAGCATTGGCGAAGTTACATTGTGACTTTAGGTTGTCCCCTATTTATAGGTGTCATTATGGTCATTTCTCAAATATATCATCGAATAGCTTGCTTTGTCTCGTGTTTCTGCAAATCTACCTTTAAAAAGTTAAAGGGTTTTGGGGTTAGTAGAGCTTACACTTGGAGATCATCATTGGAAGATTGGGTTACTTAGGAGCATTAATTATAGAAGTTGAGCCAACAAGGTCTACCTTCGTATTTGTAATCCCCAACTTTGGTTTGCATGTCTTCTACCTATCCCTCATGTGATCCACTAACAACAATCTTTAACAAGGTGGTACAAACCAAGGGGGTTAATTTGCCAACAGCCACGCAAAAGGTAAGTATCCCTAATCTAAACACTTTCCCGTATGCAGTTTCGATTGATTATTTTGATACATTGTGCATTGGACTAGGATAGTGTAAGATATCTTTGTCTATTACATTATTGTTCTCTTTATAAAGCACAAGCTTACCGCAAAATGGCATTACTGACCTTTAGTTTAGGATTAGATTTTACTTCTAAACCCTTAGAATCCTAAGCAAGACCCCATCCTCGGATCTTTGATATAGGATTTTTAGCCCTATACCTTTGATATTGAGCATGGATTACCCTATTCTAGATACACGACTATTTACACCTCTTGGTTATATCTTGCTTGAGACTAGGCTCTAGGTTAGTCTTCTAACTATATCATAGATTATAGAGGGTTGTTATATTGACCATCTTAGCTTGCATACAAAGTGAAATTGTGTGCATTGAAGTGCGATTGAGCACAGAAATGCAAAGTAAATTTTAGGCAATTTAAGAAGAAGGTTACACAACCGAGATGGATGAGGACAATACTTGATTTTGCCAAGGAAATAAGTGATCTAGAGTAAATTAAAGGGCACATTGCATGTGTAGGATGCAATGATTGGTGTTGGTGTCCTTGAAGGCCTCAAAGAAGATAGTGGAGACGAGGAAGCACAATTTCACTCTTCTAGAATTTTGTAATGTCCCTTTTTCCAAACTAGTTTGATTGGAAGACCTTGAGCCCATTCCACTTCCCGTGGGCAAGAAGGAAGTGAGCAAGGGAAGTAATTGTCATGTTTTTCAGTTATTTTCATGAGCATTGCATTCTTCTTTAGTAGTTTAGTCAAGTCGATTGGCTTTAAGAAGCCAAAGGTAAAATAAAAGAGAAATATCCTTACGAGGTGGGTACTAGTTTGGAAGCATTCTAATTGGTTTTGGAGCCATAACAAGGTATAAAAACAGGTCGTTTGGCTCATTTATGTATCATCATCATCTTGTCTAAAATTAACATTGCATGGTTTTTGGGCTGATTGCTCAACTACTTCCACTTAAGAGCGAAAATCCTTGTTTGATTGAAGAACGAGAACTCTTCAATTTATTGAGGATTCTCCATCTTGGGGATTTCCAAAGAGCTTCAAGAAGATTGATTTTGCAAATTTTCAACTAGGGTTTGATTCTACAATGATTTTCAGCCCCTCTCCTAGGGGAGCGACCCACCTTGTGGAGGAGTTAGGGGGTTTCTAGGGCACGGCGACATCCAACTCAGCCATCATTGCATTCCTTATATTTTTAGCAGCCAAAATCTATATTTGGACTTCATTTTGGGCTTGGAATCATTCATTTCCAGCCACTTTTGTAAGGGTGTTCTCTGTTGTTATTTTATTTAATTAAATAATTTCCAGTTGGGGTTTGAAGGCTGATTTCTTGGTTAATATTGGTTCTAAAATATTTCTAAGTGTCCCTACATGTTTTGGATGGTGTGAATGATGCATTTTTAAGAGATATTACATTTTCCCTATTGTTGTTACAAAAATTCAGACTGTTGTACCTTGCTGTCCTAATTTTCAGTTGGTTGTTATAAAATTTAGTTTACTATCTATTGGGGTTTGTGCAATTTCCTTTTGCTTCAATTAGAGTCGGAAAGGGACCATTACAATGGTATCAGAACATTGATTTTCCCAGCGTGAGGGTATTCATGCAAGACGGTGACAAAGAAAACATCTACTAACTTAGGAGAGACAACATTGATTAGCGACCTAGGTTTTTACAAAAGAAAGAAGTCATCTTGGAGGTCGAAACAAGGCATTCAGTGGGTCACAACATTGTGGCCAGCTATGAGAAGTATAGGGCTCTTCCAAAGGAAATTTGTGATGCCATTTCACTTGCAAAGTTCATAGGAGTCGGCAAGGGTAGGTCAAGGCCCGATCCTAGATCTCAAGCGCCACAGGTGGATCCTCATCGTGCCTTGGGAAAAGTGACACTCTCCACATTTGAGGGCTCCATCAAAGGGACAGTCGGTGTATGGATGAAGATGTTAGGGTTAAACCCTAGACCACAAGAAGATGCCAAGGAGCCAAACCAAAAGAGTTTCTCTTGAAAGAAGAAAAAGAACCGCCAAGGTAGCGGTTACATCAACACCTCAAGAGGTCAAGGAAGAAATCATGGGGCATGAACCAGAAAAAGAAAAATCAGATCTATAAGAGGGTTTTGAGGTGGAGTTCCAAGAAGACCATGTTGAGGGGCATACACATGAGAAAAGGGCTTTACCAATTGCTAATGTTGATTTTCAGCTGGCTGGAATTTTTAGAACAGCAACCTATAAGGAGCAAGCTA
Organism: Taxus wallichiana var. yunnanensis; assembly: GCA_018340775.1. Lineage (NCBI taxonomy): Eukaryota > Viridiplantae > Streptophyta > Pinopsida > Cupressales > Taxaceae > Taxus > Taxus wallichiana. Next base: position 705,503,025 of record CM031242.1, on the reverse strand, counting down.
ATGGTTTTCATGACTCCGACAAGAATTATGAAGATGCTCCATACATATGTCAACAAAGTATAAATGAAGTCGAGGTGGAAAGGGCTTCACTTGTTGAAGATAAAGAGCCCGAATGTTGATCCTAGCTCGCAATTTTGCGTCGCAAGGATGGAAGTGTGGAAGATATCGCAACCAAGCCTCAATCGGCAAAGGAAGAGGAACATGTTGAGGACAGCCAAAGGTATGAACCTGTTGTGGATTTGTTTCTTCCTAGCAAGTCAATTCAATTATGTGGTCGTTAAATCTTTGGAAAGGGTGATAGAGTGACGAACACTTTGAAAGGGCGTGTAGATCCTTTGATGCAAGCTCAAGTTTGTTTTTGCATATGGGATCCAGGTGATCTTTTGAGGGTTAAAGTGTATAGAGGCATTAATGTCACTATTGAGTTCTCCATCTTAGGCACTTGGATTGAAAGGAAATTTATGAGCAATCATAGAGGGTTTGTTGTGCATTCTAACCACATTGTGAAGGATCAATGTTCTCGGTTGATGAAGCACTCCTAGAGGTTAAGTTTCACACATGAAGACAAGATCGTAGGGAATGGCCAAAAGAAAATAACTCTAGTTGGATACTTAAGGTGTAAAGATGATAAGCAAACTAGATGTTATTTTGATAGTCAAAATTGTATGAATCAGCTTGCTATGGTTTTGTGGGACTCAAGTTACTTTCAATATGTGAAAGTTATAGATAATTCATCTACTTAAAATATAAATTTGGTTGCATGGATAATAAAAGGGGGACTTGATAAGCATGCTAAAGCATTAAGTGGTTGTGTTAGAGAAGGAATGGTACTTCACAGTATTGTAAGTGGTGGTGTCAAGATTATTCCAACCAGTTCACACTTGGGAGGGAAGGCCAGCATTTCATTTGCAACCTAAGGGAAGATTTTAAGAAGGCTGAGATTACACTGAATGACTTCACCATTCCTTGCTTCATGAAGATACAACAATTTCCCACAACTTGGTGTGGAAACAAGGTATGCAATAATTCAGTTTTCATGAGCCAAGGTGAAGTAATGTATCATGTTATTGTTTGGTCTATGAGGGATTGGTTCTCTAAAACACACTTATCAAGAATGCCTAATGAGACATGGATTCAATGGGAGTCTTGTGGTGTAATTCATCCTAACACAACTGAGATGAGCTTGGGTACTGTTAATCGGGACCTCCAAATCATTACGATAGTTGTCTCGAATCTTGTGGTTATTACTACCAATGTGTCCAACTTGTTCCACATTCTATTTGTAGCCACCAAGTGGATTTTGATCACAAGGAAGAGGTGCTCTTCTCGTAGTGACATTAATAAGGTATGTGTAGTTATCACAAGATTTTTTTGGCCACTAAAATTTTGAATTTTAGTAGGAAATGGCAATGCTTGGACATGGTTTGTCAGCAACCTAAAAGAGAGATTGAATTTGTTGCATGTAATGGAAGGTGTTGAAATTCAGCCAAAGATTGACAAGATATGAGCTCGATTGGCATCATATAGTCAATTTAGTCAACACGAAAAGATTGACTCAATTATGTCTACAACAATTTCTACAGTATTCACTAAATGTTAATATAGTCATAACAAACTTCATAAAGATGGGAATGTAATATCCTCTTCTTGAACATAACAACTCGAAGACCCTTAGCCTATTCTTGGTTTCCTGACGCTAAGGAAATGGAAAAAAAGGGAAACTAATCTTAATAAGTTAATTAAAAGTGCATAATACTTTTATTATAAGCACTTAAATAATTTATTAGTGATAAAATAATAAAAGAAAAAGCCACTTTATTTTATTTCCTCCTAGTCAAAAATGCAACCCATGTAAGGGATCATGTTGGCTAGATTTTACGCATAGCATCAAACCTAGGCAAATATGAGATAAATCTCCCTCATTTAACCAAAGAGGCTCCCGTGTCAAATTTGTCAATAAAAATGTGTTATTATCTATCGGGGTTTTACTTTAACCACTTAGTTCATGAACCATAACTAGGAAGTTCTGCAGCAAAGTAGCGGCAGTTTAAGAAAGGAAAGTTATAGAAGAAGGAAGTAAAGGAAATACATAGAAGAAATGGGGAAGATGTGCATCCCAATTAGTAGATAGCAAAGCTAATTGCATGCACATAGAAGAAACTTAATAGATATGAACACACAGAATTATAAAACAAAGGCAGCTCTAGATCCAGATCTATAATAACACAAAGTTTACTTAAGAGATCTAAGATTTAAAAGTAAGAAACACAGTACACCGTGACACAAACTTCTCCGAAAACCTGCTCCTTTGTATTCCTTTGCTCCAAGTTGCTCTCAAGGGTTCAGCACAAAGTCTAGAACACGGGATTGCTTTGCTTACAAATTCTCGATCGATTATTAATCCGAAGGTTCTTCTTCTACTTATAGAATGTAGAGGGGCAATTACAAGTTGGAAGCTTTAATTGAACTGGTACATGTGGAAGTCGGAAAAGAAACAACTGGCAATCTCCCTCCTGGAATTCCTCTTTGCATGACATGTATGATTTGCAATCGAAATAGAACCTTCTATTTTGCACGCCCACCACCTATCTCCAGTAGTTGACTTCTTCAAGTAATGGCTTTTAAACCAATCACTTTAATTTGTATAATTTAATTAATTGCTCAATTACTTTGTCGAAGGAAAGATGAAGGAAGAGGAAAGTGACTTTGTCCTTTTTCATGTCTGCACGCACGGTGATTCAAACTGGATCTCGAAGCAATGGATCTGAAACAAGTTGGAATTGCAAGCAGCTGGAATTGTAAGCAAGGAATTTTGCCTTCGCATTGTCTTCTCTTTTATCCTTGAAGGTTTTGCGGTTCTTCTTTTGTATATGCATCAATGCAAGGTTGGCAGTAGTAGATAACTCATCATCCTTATTTTTAATTGCATATGATCAATTAAAAATTCTGGAAAATACTCAAGGTGAATGAAAGCTTCAATGGAAGATGAGAACACATGCACAAAATCTTGGAAGGAATTTTCCACGCACTGTTTTCTTCACGGGCTGCATTCGAAACAAGAGGATGAAGCCTTTGTGCCGGAAGCTTTTGCAACTATGAGATCTGGATCTGGATCTGCATATGGATTTGCATTTGCATCTGTATCTGCATCTGGATATGGATCTGCACCTGCATAACAAACTCTGACAACTGGGTTGTGGATGGAAAAGTTGCAGCTCGAATAATTCCACTGCTTTTAATCTGCACGCATGAGTGAAGTTTTCCCGCACGCATGAGTGAAGTCTTTCCTGCTCTGGATTTGTCTATCAATTCAGCAAGAGGTTCCGAGCCTAGATCCATGTCTCCAATATCTGCAAATTTAGAAGTGATGCATGACTCCGTTGTGCTTTCTTTTTCATCTTTCTTCGCCATAGCTTTGTCTATCTTTGTCTGAACAATTCTTTTTCTTCTTATTTGACTGGAATTCTTCAAAACTGGTGTAGATCTGGATAATCCTTCAGATTCGGAGGAAATATTCAATGTATTGGACATTGATATAAGCTTATTTTCTTTTGTAAAGCACCTGTAATGAATTCCTGCAATTTATTCAGACAAAAATGGCCACCGGAGCATGAATAGTGAATTTTAATTGTAAAAATCTGCACTTTTCAAGCCTGCTGCCCCAAAAAATGGTGTTTAATTTGCACATAAAGAGAGCATGAATCCTTTCAACAACACCTTAGCACCTGTAACACTTATGCAAACAATTATGCAGACAAAGATCAACCTCCTTCAAAGCATGCGCCAAATTTGGAAGCTTTTAGCCTTGTTTCCACCTTACCTGAGCAAAATCCTTCTTCAAATGCCTTGTTTCCACCTTGCCTGAGCAAAATCCTTCTTCAAATCGGGCACACTTTTCCTCTTGGCTGCAATTCTTTACCTGTGAATTAAATAATTCACCCATATGGCTGCCCATGCTTATATAACCCTCACAATTCTATAATTAATAATTGCCCTAACAATTAAAGGCAATTAATTAATTAAAAATCATGCTCTTCTCTTTTAAATATAGCATATTTAAGGACAACCATCCAATTAATTAAATTAATTCAATTTAATCATGCACACTTCACTTCACTTAAGCTTCACAGTGTGCTTTGACCATAGCCACTGAAAATAAGAATTAATATAATCATTTAATACTTTAAAAAGTATTAATTCCTTCTCAAAAGGGGCTGCATTAAATAAATTAAATTTATTTAATTTTGGAATTCTATTTCCAATTGATTTATTCCCTTTGCTTTTGTTGACTTTTCCACAAGCCTAGGTGCCAAAATTGGGTGAATAAATATTAACAAATATTTATTTAATGCATTATTATTCACCCAAGGTGGGTCGCACTTTTTTGCATAATAGAATTCTATTTTTAAGAATTTCTGACAATGGGATTTTTTACCCTGCAAGGCAGCCCCGGAAATCCCATGATCCACTTAAGTGATTTGACTTTGACAATGGGATTATTTACCCTACAAGGCAGGCAATAAAATCCCGTGATTTCACTTAAGTCACTTTTCTTTTATTTCACCATGGGAATTTTTACCTGCAAGGCGGGCAAAAATTCCCTGCCTGCAGCATCTAACTTTTCCACTGCAGCTTAAGTGAATTTTATATCACGGGAAAAAGTACCCTGCTAAGCAGGTACAAAATTCCCACCTGCCTGCTGCTTCTATTTTTCCCACTGCAGCTTAAGTGAATTTTCTATCACGGGAAAAAGTACCCTGCAAGGCAGGCAATAAAATCCCACCTGCCTGCTGCTTCTATTTTTCCCACTGCAGCTTAAGTGAATTTTATAACACGGGAAAAAGTACCCTGCTAGGCAGGTATAAAATTCTCATCATGCCTACGGCTTTTAAAATCCCACCGCCTGCTTTCTATTTTTCCCACTTTGCAGCCTTAAGTAAATTTTATAACTAGGGAAAAAATACCTGCTTTGGGCGGTATAAAATTCCCATCATGCTTGCGGCTTCTATTTTCCCATTGCGGCTTAAATCATTTGTTTTCCAAAATGCGCCCATCCCGCGAGGGCTTTTCCGCGGCGACTTCGCTTTTCCCGTGATCCAGACCTCCGATGGTGACTTCCTCCGGGCATAATGTGCGTATATGTTTTCCAGCTACTCCAGGCCAAAAATCGGGCTTACCCGGCAAAGGAATTGTTCTAGAGAAATTTCACAAAAAACGAAACGGGACAACACAAAAACACGAAAAATTGCCAAAAGTCACAAATAAAGCCCAAAACTCATTCCTTGTTAAAATCCTTCTAGTACAAAGGAATAATGATATGTTCGATCATAACAGAGTTAAAACAAAGCGCAAATAGCCTCATACGGGGCTCAAAATAATTAAATACAAATTTCCCATGCAGACAAATCCCGACGACAAAATATAACAATTTTGGGCATCTGGGTATTTGGCGAAAAAGGCTAATATGGCTCTTTGGGAATATCTTGACGCAATACAAGAACTTTCAGGCAATAAAAACACAAAACAACCCATTATTTTAAAAGTATGAAATTTTTTTCGAATAGGGTAGTCACAGATTTCAGGATGAAATCTGGGTGACAACGAGGATATAAAGCAAGGGGAAAATACTAAATAAAGCAAGGAAAATATTAAATAAAGTGAAGAGAGCTATTGGGCCCTTGTGTGGGCAAAGATGCCAAGAGAAATTATAAACGAAAGTCGCCACACTTGGAGAAGGCATCACTTCTATATATTTTCATATCTAAAATTTGGATGAGCTATTTGCTTTCCATTTTACCTCAAAGGACGAAAACCCTTTGATGTGTTGCATTAGAGGACGAAAACCCTCTATTGTCAAGGTTGAAGAAACAAAAAATTTCATCCTTTGTGTGAGGAAGCTCTATTCAAGGGTTTCTATTGAGCTTCAGGAGTATTTCAGAATTTCAATAGTGATTGAAGACCCAATATTGCATATTTGAGGCATTTCCAGCTAGGGTTTGAAGACACAAGTGTTGGGGCAAATTTCTACCTTCAAATTCAGCCAGATCTAGGGTTATCTACACCCTTGTGGGTGGAGTTTGACGCATTCTAGGGCACGGCTAATCCGGATCTCTTCTCCATCTTCATTGCCATATTTTTAGAGGTCAATTCCTTCCTATTTGCATCTTATTTGGGCTTTGGAAACATTTTTTCTAGCCATGTCTATAAGCTAGTTTCTGCAGACTTTGAATAAAAATACAATGGTATCGTGAGCGGTGATCTTTGCCAACTATGGAAAAATCAGATCTGCATAAAATATTTTTATTTTATTCAATCACTTGCTTTCATAAATTAGATTTTACAGGTGTTCCCTTTCGGGTTTGAAAATCCTCCATCGGGGACATTACGAGTATCGTAGTGGTGATCCTTGCATGCTGCTGTGGGAGAAATATAATAAAAATAAATAAATATCATATCTTGATGCACAAGGAAAATGACTCGGGTTTTTCAAAGAAGAAATCAGACTCTAGGAAAGGAACCATGGATGATCTAGATCAGAGAGTTCCTCCTACAGATAAGATGAGTTTTATGCAAGAAGTAATTACAAGGAGCCAAAGGGAGTTGTAGCAATCTATAAGGGAATCACAAAGGGAAATGTGTGATGCATTGCCGAATGCTCAATCAAGGGACACAGCTAAGGTCTACAGGGACATAATATATCAGGTAACCAAGGTGCAACCAACAATGGTGAAGGAAGCTCATAGGTTCAGCAAATACTTCCATCAAACCTCCACCTCAAATATTCAGGGCTAAGTTCCTTTAGAAAGAGGAACAACCAATTGAGCAAAATCCACCAAGTGACATAGAGGCATGGGGTGAAGAATATGCAACCCTCGCTTTTGAGAGAGATATGTTGTCCTTCAAATATTTCTACAAGTTGAAGAATGGTAAGGTTACCAGAAAGAATAGAAGATCTCAACAATAGAAACTCACAGGGAGCCGTAGAAGCCCCCATCACCATTGCCAAAGTAGATCCCTTGACTGATTTTCCAAACAACACCATAAAGACACAAGGGTTTGGAGAAATCATGGGGCATGTGTCAAGGAATGAGAAGGAAATTAAGGAGCATGCAACCTAAGGTAACACTTGATGGATTAGACTTGATAAGAGCCACAAAACATTCAAACATATCTAAACAAGGTATGGAGTTGAAATTCAAGATGCAAGACAAGGAAGTTGTTCTACAAGGTATGAGGAATGGTACTCCTCAAGTTGTGACAGCCAAGAGTATGGAAAATTCTTTCAAACAAGGGCAGATTGCATGGGCTGCGGATTGTGTGGTAAGAGATACATCCTCTTTTTTATTACAGCAATTCTATCATGATGATATTCAGCCTATTTTGGACAAGAATGCTAAGGATTTGGTACAGCAAAGCCAAGATATCATGAAGGCAAAAGGGAATGAAGATCTTGATGACACTCCAAGGTATGAAAGGAATGGTAACATGTCATATTTATTGTTGCATATTAAACCATTTCAAATTTGTTTTCCTCGTGAGAAGCATGATAAAATAAAGGATAAAGTTTGCAATATGGAGCATGTGGACCCCTTGATCCAAATTCATGATTATGAGCATCATGAGAACTATATATGTTGGCAAGAACTCTCATTTGACAAGCACGATCTAGACTCTTGGAGCACTACAACATGTTTTACCTTTTGGAGATGGCACTTGGGCATATGAGTTGCAATTGCTTGAGGGCAAGCAATTTGGGGAAGGGAGGATTGTAATATCCCCTTCTCAAACATAACAGCTCAAAGACCCTTAGCCTATTATTGGTTTCACGACAAAAAAGAAATGGAAAAAATGGAAACTAATCCTAATAAGTTAATTCAAAGTGCATAATAATTTTATTATAAGCTCTTTACTAATTTATTAGTAATAAATTAATAAATAAAAAAAGTCACTTTATTTTATTTCCCCCTAGTGAAAAATGTGATCCATGTAAGGGACAAAACAAGGGGAAAATATTAAATAAAGTGAAGAGAGTTGATTGGGCCTTTGTGTGGGCAAAGATGCCAAGAGAAATTATAAAAGGAAGTCACCACACTTGGAGAAGGCATCACTTTTATATATTTTCATATCTGAAATTTGGTTGAGCTATTTGCTTTCCATTTTTACCTCAAAGGACGAAAACCCTTTGATGTTTTGCATTAGAGGACGAAAACCCTCTATTGTCAAGGTTGAAGAACGAAAACTCTTCATCCTTTGTGTGAGGAAACTCTATTCAAGGGTTTTTATTGAGTTTCAAGGAGTATTTCAAAATTTCAGCAGTGATTGAAGACCCAATATTACAGATTTGAGGCATTTCTAGCTAGGGTTTGAAGACACAAGTGTTGGGGCAGATTTTTACCTTCAAATTCAGCCAGATCTAGGGTTATCTACACCCTTGTGGGTGGAATTTGACACATTCTAGGGCACGGTTGTCCCGGATCTCATCACCAACATCTTTGTCATAATTTTGGAGGCCATATTCAGCTTTGTTTCAGTGGATTTGGGCTTGGGATCACTTCCTTTCAGCCATTTTTGTAAGTTATACTTTTGCAGATTTTTAATAAATTTCCAGCACTTATTTTGGGTCCAAAAATTATATATTTTGGTATTCATGCATGCATAATTAATTCCGATTATTTTGGCCAAGATTTGGTCAAGTTCAGATTAGATTTGAAGGTTGTTCATCTCTAGATCAAATCACCATTTTTTAAAAAAATCATATCTGCATAATATATTTTTATTTTATTCAACCAATTGGCTGTCATAAATTAGATTTTACAAGTGTTCCCTTTCGGGTTTGAAAATCCTCCATTGAGGACATTACAGGGAATGAATGGTAGAGCTATATGTATATACCAGAATGTGACGAGAAAAATAAAGTGGTTGGGGATGCTCTATCTAGGAAGCCAACTCCCTTTCATTAGATGGTGCAAAAGTTGAAGAAGCTTCATTAGAAAAAGCAGTGATGAGGGAAACTCTTGTTTTCTTTAATGAGTTTGTTTCATGTGCAGGTACAGGTATAAAACAGAAAGAGCAGCTGAGTTTGCTTTTCCCCGAGCAAATGATGGAGCATATGAGGTTGCAACTGAAGATGAAGATGACATAATGAAGGATAACAAGTTTGTGATTGCAAAAGATCTCCAACAAAGCATGGAGGGAATGCAGGATGATGTGTTGCTACCACCAAATGTTGGAAGAAGTGCTTCCAAGACAGCCATGCATCAAATTGCCACCATTAATGTTGTTGTCATCATTTTTAGTAGCCCCCACATTATTTCAGTTGCATTCATGTGTATGGTTAGAGGATGCTCTTCCACCATAGTTGACAAGGTTGAAATGGGAAGTGAAGATGCCACATTGGAATGTTTTTTAGCTTGTCAAGCTCTTGATTATTTCTCACTTTTTCGCTTTAAGACTAAGATTACAGCAAATTGGAAAGCTTTTCATATAGCTAAGTATGCAAGGAGAAAAGTTGCTAATGCTATTTTGAAAGGTGAAGGTTAAAAGGGCAGAATTGAGATAGCAACTAATTTCTTTTTGAGGAATTTGTTAAACTTCACAGTTTGCCAAAGTACATTAATAAGAAGAGGGATAGCATATATAAAAGCTATGTTTTGGCAAGAGCACTTTCACTTGGCAGTAAGGCTCTAGATTATTGGAACATTACAACATAATTTTTCAATTTGGCATGATGGTACTTGGGCATGAGAGCTTGTATTTGCTTCAAGGAAAACAAATTTGGGAGGGGAGGACTGTAATGTCCCCTTTTCCAAACTAGTTTGATTGAAGACCTTGAGCCCATTCCACTTCCCATGGGAAAGAAGGAAATGAGCAAGGGAAGTAATTGTCATGTTTTTCAGTTATTTTCGTGAGCATTGCATTCTTCTTTAGTAGTTTTCCATATAAAGTCAGGTCGGCTGGGTTAAGAAGATGAAAAGCCAAAGGAAAAATAGAAGAGAAGTATCCTTATGAGGTTGGTCCTAGTTTGGAAGCATTCTAATTGGTTTTGGTGCCACAACAAGGTATAAAAAGGGGTCGCTTGGCTCATTTGTGTATCATCATCATCTTGTCTAAAATTAACATTGCATGGTTTTTGGGTTGATTGCTCAACTACTTCCACTTAAGGGCAAAAATCATTTGGTGTGGCCAACAAGGAGGACAAAAACCTTGTTTGATTGAAGAACGAAAACTCTTCAATTCATTGAGGATTCTCCATCCTAGGGTTTCCAAAGAGCTTCAAGAAGATTGATTTTGCAAATTTTCAACTAGGGTTTGATTCTACAATGATTTTCAGCCCTCTCCTAGGGGAGCAACCCACCTTGTGGAGGAGTTAGGGGGTTTCTAGGGCACAGCGACATTGCATTCCTTGTATTTTTAGCATCGGAATCTATATTTGGACTTCATTTTGAGCTTGAATCATTCATTTCAAACAACTTTTGTAAGTGTGTTATCTATTGTTATTTTATTTAAAATAAATTCCAGTTGGGGTTTGAAGGCTGATTTCTTGGTTAATATTTGTTCTAAAATATTTTTAAGTTTCCCTACATGTTTTGGATGGTGTGAATGATGCATTTTTGAAGAGATATTGCATTTTCCTTACTGTTGTAACAAAAATCAGACTGTTGTACCTTGCTGTCCTAATTTTCAGTTGGCTGTCATAAATTTCAGTTTACTATCTATTGGGGTTTGTGCAATTTCCCTTTTGTTTCAGTTAGAGCCTAAAAGGGGACATTACAAGTTTCCCACATTGGGTTTCTCCAAGGTAATTCCCAGTGTATGTCTCTCTCTTGTGTTCTGTTTGATTCACTGTTGATTATTTCTATCTTTTGCAACTAGTATCATATCTCAAACACTCGAGATAGCATGTGTGCTTATTGAAATCATAAATACAAGGATGGCACTTGTTCATAACAGCAGGTAGGAATTAGCCTATTAGATACATTCTCTCATAAGATTTAAGAACATTATATTTGTTGTGCACTACTGTTGTGCGAATTTGAACTGCAGTCATGTTGGGTAGTAGCATGGTTATTGTTAGAATGTGAAGTATGATATGCAAGGTTTGTAGCTTGTAGTGACGAAGGTTTGCAGAATGAGCTATATGTTGTAGATGACAGTCATAAGAACTGAGAAGCATCAAGTTACAGCATTTATGGGTGTTATTTCAAGACCATAGCACTTGGAAACAACACAAAGGGTAAGTGATCCGCATTTATGAATCATAGTCATACTATGGAATGTCCATATGTCGATTATGGATCACATAATCCCATCATGCAAAAATTAGACAGGCTTGTGCAAGTAGCATAAATTCATGGACAAGAGCATACATTAAGCATCCAATGCCCCGTATGCAAAACAGCACTAAGACCACTCATTTCTGTCACCCTAAATCAAAACAGATTTTATCACTCTTGAAATGTTGTCACATTTGTTGACAACGGAAATAAACAAAGAAACAGATAAAATATATTAATTCCCATGAATGACCAATGTAAGTTAATGGGACTCAAAAATACATCAAGTTACAAAGCAAAGTAGGAAAACTAAAAAGAACAAAAATTTAGTGTCAAACTAAAATAGAAAAAGGTAATAACATAGCAGTAAAACCTAGACAAGTCAATATCAACAAAGTCATACAGTGCCAAATGCAAATACGTGTTGGATAACCTAAGAACCTTGAAAATGGAAAGCCCCTCACCAAAAGGAACAACCACTGAGCCAAGAGAAGGGGCTTGATGGATATCTAGGCTCTACTCTAATTCATAGTCAGAGTAAAAGAAGGGTTGGCATCTTTATGCGTCAAACAATCCTAGGGGGCAGCAAGGTATTCCTTGAGCCTCTCCTATCATCCACAAGTAACCTCCAGCAATAGAAAGAAAACTGGTAATGTGTATATGCCACTGTATCCTAGACTAAGAATGACAGGGTGTAGCTAACCCTCTACACTAAATAGCCAATTACCTTCCATGCCTTTTAATGAGCAAGAACATTGATATTTCTTGTATGGGTTGGAGCACTTTTCCTTGTGTGATGATTGCAGGATTGAATGATTTTTACCGACCCTATGTTTGGTGACAGTTTCAGGCAGATATTGTGGATTGAGTATGGGGTTTGACATTGAAGCATGTGTGATCATCATCTTCAACTATCCTTATCTTCAAGATGTCTTGCTTCTTGCGGCACCTTGATATAGAGCAGATGCAATTGACTTTACTGGTTCATGGTTGGGTACTTCTCATGGCGTATATTGACTTCGGAGTTCCTGAAACATCACTTTGTCCTTTCCTCTACTCAGATTATGTATATGACACTGATGATTCTTGATGCAATTATGTCGGTTTCATCTTTAGCTTGTGGAGGGTGACTCTTGACTCGAGGGTGAGCATCCAACCTATATTAATTCCATCTTTTGCTGTTAATGGAGACTTCTTGAAGATTCATCCTTGGATCTTAGGAGAGCACTGCTTATGGATTGATCAGATACCATTATTGCCTCTTGATATGATGATGGAACTTTGGCTCTTTCTGGAAGAGTACTTCACGATATTGGCTCCGTGTGGTCAGAACCTTTGATATTTGGCCCTTTTGTAATAGGCACCTTTGGAACCTTATGGAAAACATCTTTGGCTTCTTCAGAATGAGCATCTTACTCGATCCTAGATACTTGTGGTGAGCATTTACACAGTCTTGATGAGATTGGTATATTGATCCCTTCAAGTGGTTATCCATTGGCTCTTGTGATGGAGCATTTTATGAATAGTTGGCTCTAGGTAATCCTTAGGGTTTTCTCTAGGACCCAATGGATTACCGTGTTGTAGTATGCTTGGGATCCATGTTGATTACAGCCTACATTGAGGTGTCATTGGAATATGAGACACAAGGTCAACCTGCCCTTATAATGTTAGTTTGGACAAATGTCGTCTATAAATACATGGGTATAGACCTCATTTCACATTCAATTTGTAACAAAGAGCAGTTTTGGGGCAGTTTGCAAGAGCTGTAGCTTGCCCAGCGAGCACACATCCTCACCCTTAAATATCTATTTAAACATGCTAATGATGAATGTGCAGCATCAATTTTTTCAGTTACTTCAACATGTTTTCCTTGATGTGCGCATCTATTCCCTATGCCGATTTCTGCAGTGCACTTTCTGAGGTTATATCATGTAAGGTGCACTCCAATATCAACACAGATGTGTTTTGAATGTTATTGACTGTTTTTAGGATCAGTTTCAAACTTTCATGTGCGTTCACACTCAAAACTTTAAAATGGGAAAGAAGCCTTCCCAACAGCTTCTCACTGCTGAAATTCTGGAAAAATAAGTAGCTGCTATGAATTCCAATCCATCCCAAGAAAAAGTGTTGAGCCTTGTGATAAAATTCCGTTTAAATGGTTGTGCAGTTTAACAGCCTTCTAACTCCTTTTCTAAACAGAAGGTTGATTTTTTTACAAATGGGTAATAATTATAACCGAAAAAATCCAAGCATTGCTCCAAAAGATGATATTAATACCTTTATGCTGGAAATTGGTCAATTGTCTTAAAATAACTAAACAATAATGGCATTTTACGTGATATTACAGTAAACAACCCACACATCTATAAAAATATGAGTGCAAAAGACATACCTCATACCTGAATGAAAGTACTCGAGTGGCTTTCCTCTTTTTGAATCATTTGTTGTAGGAACTAATGACTGGAAATGTTTTCCACACCATTTGCTTGCCTTGTTCAGATATTAGTTACATCAAATAAGATCAGCCCGAGCATAATACAAATTACTACTGAATAGAGCAAAACATGAAAGGGCATCTTTTGTCGTAAGAATATTAAATTAATATTTCAATACCTTAGTAGCCAGAATGACGTATTGACAGAAAATATCACAAGCATCTACAGATTCAAGGTATTGTTGTGCCACGTGTAAGATGGACATGTTACACTTGCACTGAGAGATGCCAGAACACGAATTTCCTTCCCAAAAGGCCCATTGCAAGGTCAAGGAAACAAATAAAAACTACATAGTTAACTGACAAGTATAATATTCAAGTGTTAGTGAGATTTCCAGCATTTAGAATGAACAAATAATTACAGTCATTTCCATCATTCAGGATTAGCACATGATATACAGTGGGAATTCAATAAACAAAGATGCAAATACAATAACAATTTATTCAAAATCAATCCATCTGTCTGTGCATGACTAATTCTGTACCCAAAATCGGTAATTTTGCAATTTTGTTCAACTTTTCAAATTTGAATTCTGAAAACTGCTACTAACAGAGAAACTTCCAATATTCTCACCGCTATAAATGCAGGAAATCTGAACTAAACAAAACTGCTCCTAAAAACTAGGACATGGAATGTGAAAGCTGAAAATGAAAGGGTGGAATTTGTTTTTCTTTCATAGAATTGGATCTGTTTATCTGATAGCTTTAAACTATTTTAAAAGCAAGACAAACACCCCAAAATCATTGAAACCACACAATGAAGCTTCATTATTATCAAAATTAACACTTTACAACAGTAAAAAAAGACAACAGATAGCTTTCGTATATGAGTGCCTATGGGTTCTGCACTTTCCTATGAACAGTCTTTCCACAGTTTTCTCAATATTTTTTCCATCCCAGGCCTTACACTTGCAGACTGCAAGCCCTTAGTGTAACTCACTTCATATTTCTCTCTACCTATAGGGTCAGTTTATTCTAACAGGTAAATTTGTCAAGATGACTGCATAACTCAAAAGTAACTGACTGCATAACTGATGATTGAATAACTGACATAACTCACAAGTAACTGACATATCTTGCCTAGTTGGGATCTTCCCACACTAATGGATCGGAGTCCTCTGTCAATCCTGCCTTTTCAGAGATCCAATCTTCAGAAATCTGATCTTCCCTTGACTTGCACGCCACTCCATTTCAGATCAGTATCCATGCAACCAATCTCCGCATGACACATATTTCTGGACACATATTTCTGGTGTAATGTTTCTTTCTAGGGTTGAAACTGAAAAATAAAGAAATAGCACAAACCCCATGTGAAGTAAATTCTGATTTTTATAACAGCAGACTGAAATTTGGAACAGCAGTGAGCAACAGCTTGCAAAGAGTGAAAATTCAACCAAATATCACATACAAATCAACCGCAACATAGATAAACACTTTAAGAATATTTTGGGAAACTTTTCACCATAGTTACCATGTTCAAAAAGTTCAGATAGTTCAAAAGGGGAAAAAAGTTCGGAAGTTCGGAATTTTTCAAAAGGTTTGGTTCAGTTTAGAAAATTTATAAATATAAAATATATATAAATAATAAATACTATACATATATGATGATATTTGAAAAAAATCCAATAGCAAATAATAATGAATAATTATCTATGTTCCACGGGGACGCATCCCCTGCCTTTTTAGGTCCGTCCCCATACTGGGGACATTCCAGAAACTTGGAAACAGGGTGTACAAACAGAGCATAGAGTAATATGCTTTCCAAAAAAGTCTGTTTTTGACTCAATGTTATGTGAAATCTCAATTCAGCTCCAAGTTTATGTATTAAGGTTCTATAATGTGTGTGATAAATGCTTTATCAATGTTATCATATGAATATTTGAAATTTCCTATATTTTTTATATTTTCTCTTATTTTTTAACAGTAGTCGCCTACAAAATGGCCTCCAAAAAAATCCATCCCAGAAACACGCTCCCTCATCCCCTGTCGTCCCCGAAACTTGGTGGAACATAGATAAATATATTATCTACAGAGTTTTTCCTTTACGTGCTTAGGTATTAGTGTTTCGTTTTTGTTTTGTGTTGAAGTTCTTTTAGTTTAAATGCTTTAATTTTTTAATTACAAAAAGAAAAAATAAAGTTCAATAAAACTTGTTTGGAAAGTACGGTTTGAACCGAATTTTCACTAAGTTTGTAAGAACATGGTAACTATGCTTTGCACCATAAAATCCAATGAAATACTCAGCTGGAAATTTAATTATAAACAGCAGAAGTACAGCCAAGAGAAATGACCAAAAATGGAGTCTCCAAACCCCAACAATGGCGAAATATGATAGAAACCAGCCTTATAAATTATGCCAAATTTGAATATCAAAGAATGATGAAGTTTTGTGCCCTAGAAGGCACCCAAATGATCTTCTATGCAAGTCGCTCCCTAGGAGAGGGGCTCCAAATAATATTAAAACCCTTGAAATCACTCCTCCTTGATGCCCTAGATGCAAACCAGCAAGATGGTCTTCAATGAAAGTCTTCAACACCACCAAATTGAAGGGTTTCCATCCTCCAATCTCCCACAAAGAAGGGTTTCGTCCTATTTGAAGGTAAAGAAGAGAGGACCACCCAAGTTGCCAAAGACTCTCTACATAGTTGATTTCATCGAGGAGTTGTCGACATCATGACACTTTTTGCAAAGATAATGGGTCTTCCCTCCACCAAAGAATTTCAAGAATGCATGTGCATCTTTATCAATTTGATTTGTGAGGGTAAACAAACTCTCAATTGGGGGAAAATCATTTGTGAAAATCTAACCCAGCAACTCACTTGTGTTCATCAAACCAAAACCTTCTATATGACCTCATATTTAATCTATACCATTGTTGGGTACAAGATTTGAATTGGCTTATCAAGCCAGGGCAGCAAACAAATTCTCCCCACTTTTGAGTTTTCACCTACACCAACGTGAGGAATGCCATTCTAGCTATGAGTTGCAGCAAAGCAAGGGATGAGGAAGGTTTCCAAGTGGAACTTTTCAAACAAGGGCAGAAGACGCTCCTCAGTTACCTTGTGGACCTCTTCAATCAGTGTGTCTGTACAGGTTTTCCAGAGTCTTGGTCCCACCACATTATCCACCCCATCCACAAGTCAGGGCCTACTTCCGACCCCAACAACTACAGACTATCATGGTGGGCCACACGTTCTCCAAGCTCTATGCCACAGTTCTTCATATGCAGCTTTCCGAGTTCCTCGATCAATACCATTGCAGAGCTAGGGGACAGCAGGTTTCCGACCGACCTACCAAACCATTGATCACATCCTCACTCTTCGGCTATTATCGAGGTCACCGCTCCTCCAGAGTTTTCTGTTGTTTTGTGGATTTTCGAAAAGCTTTTGATTCGGTACCACAAGAAGCACTCTTCCGCAGCTCAGAGATATAGGTATTTTTGAAATTCTTCTTACAGCCATTATGCGCTTATATGAGGAGGTCTTGGGCCGTCTTCGCACCTCTGCAGCTTGTCCAACTTCATCAGGAGCACTATTGGAGTCAAACAGGGTTGCCCCCTCTCTCCTACCCTGTTTGGTATCTACATCGATGAGCTTGAGGATTTTCTCAGGGATCACATTCAGGAGGGGGATGGCTGTCTTTTGCACCATGTTCTGATCTACATTCTCCTCTTTGCAGATGACGTAGTTCTCCTTGCTTCCTCTGCGGAGGGACTCCAGAGGCAGTGGATGCCTTAGCCCTCTTTTGTGATCACAGCAGTTGACAGTGAACCTTGGGAAAACCAAAGTTATGGTTTTCAATTGTCTGAAGACTTCGGACTTCCACTTCTTTCGGGGAGAGATTGAGATCACCTGTTCTTACACATACCTGGGGATTTTGTTCTCTGGACCACGTTTTAGCCTTTGTCCTACTCTCCACCCCGGGTTAATAAGGGGTATGGTTCTTTGGCGATTCTTGAGAGACAATGCTTCCGCCATCACTTTCAGGACATCCTTTCCAAGATGTCTCTCTCTCGACTCCCTGGTTAGGCCCACGGTTCTGTATGGTTCGGAAATTTGGGGTCCCTCCCTTTTGGACTCGGATTGGGCTACTATTGAGCATGTCCAGATCCTCATGCTCAGGTGTATCATCAGGTGCAAAGAGACCGTTCCTCATAACATTATTCTTGTTGAGTTTGGGGCTCGCCCTTTTAGATTGGAGACTATCTTCAGCCTTGTGTTGATGTTGCACCGCATCCGAGGTTTATCTGATTCTTCCGTAGACAGGAACAAGTACATCTACCTTGCCTACTGCTCTTCTGAAGCTATTGCCCTCTCAGATCATAGTGGTCAATCTCGCTGCTGGTATGCCTGTGTTTCACGCCTTCTTGGATCCATTGGCATCCAGATGGACCGCCTCCCACCTTTCAGCTACTCCCGGATGCCCCTGCCCATCTCCTCCCAAACCAACAGGACCTTCACAGAATTATCAGAGATGATATCTACAAACAGTTCATCCAGCACACTTGGACCAACCCTCCAGGGGGTTACGTCCGAAGATGTCCTACGCCGCACACTTTCTTGAGATCCGCAACGGGCTCATTATCAAACCCATGTACATCTCCCGACACTGGTTACAAGTCCTTCGTATCTCTTTAGGTCAGTTCAGAGTGGGCTCACATCGACTTCGTGTGGAGACTGACCACCAGTTAGACCGCTCGGAGCAGACTTGCCTGCTTTGCTCTCTCCAGGAGGTTGAAACTGAAGAACACTTCATTTTTCGGTGTCCTGTTTACTACGAGATTAGGGGGAGATTCCATTGCCTATTTCGTGAGCATCCTTCCTTTGCAGCTTTCTTCAGATACTATGATCAGAGATGTCTTGCTCTTTATCTGCAGGAGGCCCTCGGCTTCGGGACAGGCTCCTTCACCCTCCTCCCAAACAGATGGATACTAGACAGATCACCTCATTCTTCTCGGTGCTCTCCCGGTGAGGGGCACCAAGCGACATCTTGACACGAGTACGGACCCCCAATTCAGATCTGTCAGGACTCGGAACTCCACTTCCTACACCAGAGGCTCTCTGCCTCAAGCGCGTCTCGAGGCCCCCCCACATAGACAGAGATCCACCAGGCCTACGCAGAGGCACCGTCTCTCTCCCAAACATCGGCTTTCCAGACATTCCACAACTTTAGTTACTGGACATCGGCGCATCGCGAGTTACTTCCAGCCGGCCTTGAATGTTAGGTGATGTTGGTGGGGGGTGTTGCTCCTTCCGCTCCCCCCACACTGTCATCCTCTTCTTCTTCTCTGGTTTCTCGGCACTTGTGGCCCCTTGCTGCTTCCTTCTCTTCTTCTCTTTTCTCTCTTTGTGTTTCGGGCGACCCGTTTGGGTCCTCTTGCTGGGTCCATTGGCTTTGTACTCTGCAGTCCCATTGACCTACTTTTGTGGTCATTTGTTGGACATTAATAAAATTATCTTATCTACTCAAATGACTTATGTGAACAGAAGAGTCATTATAGAAGGGTCAATGATGCTTTCACAATGTTCCTAGTCAGATTATTGGAGGGAAATGTCACCAACAGAGTTTCCCAAGAGGCTAAACAACTGATAGTTGTTTATGGAAGTTTGTTTATCTAGTTTCAAAAGTTTTCATACATCAAAACAACAAGTTTTGAAGGAGTTCCCTATAAACTTCCCATCTATTGCAATGATAAGATTGTTCTGATTGAACTTTGCAAACAACTTGACCTTCTCCACAGACCTATAGAGATAAGAAGGTATCTAGCATACAATTTCCCATATCCTTGGGAAATTATACTTGCAGGTCTGCTCTTAATGCTCAAAATATTGAAAGAACTATCTCCTCTTTTCACGTTCATCCTTTTCAAAAAGAGGATCCTTTGTCAAAGAAGAGTTTCATTAACAACAATCTTTGTCTCTCCTACCTGCATGTGCCTACACCGAGGACTACTGGGCAGATTGTGATGATGATTTTTAGGTTAGGAAGAGAGTGTATGGCAAGATGTCTCTTCAGCAAATCCGGGACTTCAAATTGCACAAGGTGCCAAAGGGCATGGTTGATGATGATTTTGATTTGCTTGCTCTTGAATTCATTAATTCTATTCAATTCACTCCTCTCCCAACAATTGACTGGTCTCAAAAGGAGAAAGATAATCTAGATGATCTCAATGCTCTTGTTCTATCAAGAACTAAACAATGGTTTAACAAGAAATTGTTGGAATTTAATACTTCTCAACAAGAAACTTCTCCCAACAAGCAACTCCTCATCATCAGTGTAACTCCTCACCGCAGCAAGACTTTGGGACTAAGTTGTATGCAAAGAAAGATAAAGCTAAAGAAAGTGAGAAGAAGATTGAAACACCAAGAAAAGAAGGTGAGAAGAAAGATGAAACACAAGGAACAGAAAAGAAAATGTTGTTGAACATAGAAACGAAGTTGAACATGAAGAAAGTGAGGAGGAAGGAGGTGAGAAAGGACCTTCTCCCTCCCCACGGTAACTACTGTGATAGTTTTTGCTTCCCAACCTCTTCCTCTCGCCACTTGCACTCATATTGCCTCCCCGGATACATCTTCGGGAGACTTCTCTTGGGTGCAGCCCATGATTGATAATAAGAAAAGGAAAGCTCAATCCAAAATTGAAGTTCCTAACTATGATGTTGTGGTTGCACTCCTTGGTACTTCTCCTCCTAAGAAGGCCAAGACCACCTCCCATCTAGTTTCAGATGCCTCAGGACAGCAATTCCTTGAAATTGCTAAGCCCAAAGGAGACAACAATGAACAAGAAGTTTTTGCAGCAGATTTTGAGCTGACAAGAATATCAAAGAGATTGTTTCCAAAGTAATTGAGAGGGTTGAAAAGGGTAAGCAAACTCAAGAACAGCTGGAAGAGCAGGTGCAAGTTCTATCCAACTTCATCAAATCCTTCCTCTCATCTGATAACACTCCGTTGGATCCAACTCCCTTGTCTTTTCTCCCACCATCCGCTGCAACAGCTGATTTTGATTTGAAAGCAATTGTTGAGATACACAAGCATGCAACTCAAGGAAAGGCAACAAAAGCATGGGTGGAGAAGATTCTTATCACAGGATTGGAATTCATTGATGAGGCCTATAAAACCTATGATAACATCTCAACACAAAACAGATCAACTCAGGGGTTGAAAGTATTGACAGCGAGGTGAAAATATGGGCAAATGTAATTCGGGATATCCGCATCATGGCCCTCACAAATGAAAAAATCCTCCTCTCTAAGAAGATTTTCAATGATTTTGAGAATAATCTATCTCGTACATGGTCCCTTAGTGTAGAATGGAAGATAAAAGTTCTCAAAGAAGCTTCTCCAACAGCTTCCAGTCCCTGATACCAAACAGCAGCACATCACCAATTTCTTTACAGCTGACCTTGGGTGACAGTCGTGAGGGTTGGTGTCGAGGCCTTTCCCTCCACCTTCCTCTCATCCCTTGTGCTCTCTTCTTCTTTCTTCTTCTTTTGTTGTTTTCGGAGACCCTCTTGGGTTTTCCCTGTTGTTTCTGCTTTGCTTTGTATTGTACAGTCCCATTGACCTATCTTTGTGGTCACTTGTTGGACATTTAATATAATTATCTTATCTTATCTTATCTACCGAATTGCAAAATGTTATCCAAAAGGGGAAATCTTTGAAGTCTAAGATATTTGCAGATTTGTCTCGCTCTCTCGCTATGATCTCTTCAAGGATAATTCATCTCAACAGAACTCAGCAGATCAAATTAAAGAAGACTTCAAGAAGCTTATCAAAGAGGACTTGTACAAAATTGAGAGTGTGAATAAGGATAAGATGGAA
This sequence comes from Taxus wallichiana var. yunnanensis, assembly GCA_018340775.1. Taxonomy (NCBI): domain Eukaryota; kingdom Viridiplantae; phylum Streptophyta; class Pinopsida; order Cupressales; family Taxaceae; genus Taxus; species Taxus wallichiana. Next base: position 705,481,439 of record CM031242.1, on the reverse strand, counting down.
GAGTTGTCTGAGTTAAATAATGTGATAGTGGAGGCTGCAAAAGGTTTAGCTCAATATGGAGGAATGAGTTTTGAAATGGAAAATTCTCTAGGAGCTTGGATGAACAACCTTGCTAACACTATTGTGCCTAAGGAAACAAAAATATCAGCTGCAGTCACCAAGTTCTGAATGCATGTGTTAAAGTTGAAAGTTTCTACTTCTTCTATTTCCTCTCTTCCTTCTTCAAGTACTCAACATAACTAGTTGTTATATTTTGTTGTTGACTTTATTTTTGTAAAAGGGAATATTTAATGTAAAGTCATTTTAAGTGTAACTTGACTAATTAAGTGATTAGTCACTTAATTAAACAACTAGTTAGTTCTTGTAGTTATTTCCTCCCCTCTTGCCTATATAAGGCTTTTGTTTCAATTGTAAAGGGGTTGGATGTTGGAAATTTTGATGTAAAGAATACTGATTTTGAATACAAAAGAAGAACCTTTCCCTTCTTTCTTTCTTGTCCATGTTGGCATGGTGTCCTAGTAGGTGTTGTCATTGATGCAAAACCACATTAATGACAAAGTGAATGTTGTAGGATGATGTCATGATGTTGTTTATGGTGCTAACATACTGGTTCAGATGTTTATCAGCTGCTACAGTTGGATTCAATGATGTGTACTTGCTTTAGCAAGCCTATACAAGTGCCTAGGAGATATAGCTTAACATTATGAGCTTCCCGGGTTGCTTGGGAAGCATGTTGACATGATAACTAGCATGATTTGAGGGTGCTTAAGCACTCACAACAGGGTAAGGTGCAGGTATAGCTGGTTCACCATGTTATAGATGCTCATTGGGAGCAAGTATGCTAGCTAGGAGGTGTAACAAAGTGGTTTGGAGCTAGTTGAGCTCATAGAAGCATACTATCAGGTGTATCATGATATATGAGGTATGTCTGGATCATTTGCAGTGGCTTCATGTTTAGTTATTGCACTATTTCAGTTGATACTAGTTGCTACAGTGAGAATCCCTAAGGTAAGGCTATGCAAATGAGATAGGTGGAGAGATTGAGGAATGGTATTGACATTCTGATGATTGGAGATGTTAGAGTGATGTGTCATAGTGCTCTCAAAAAATTTCTGGTGCCCATGATGTGTACTTTACAAGTTATGATTGTTTTGGTAAGACAAGGTCAAGAACAGTGAAAATCCAACTCAAAATGCAACTTCGTATGTTCGTTGAACAATGTGCATTGCAGGACCTTGTGGCTTTCAGGGATGCTTCTAAGGTGAGTTTAGAAGGTTTCACAAAAATAATGAGGTCATTTGATCGTCACGTTTTTATGAACGAATGTTAAGAAGGTAAAGAGGTTTAAAACCCTAGTTAAACCCTAGCTAGGAGCAGTTGACAAAAAGTGAAGTGTTGTGACCCAATTTTGTTTGATTCATCAAAAGTGATGATTGGATGTTATAGAAAAGTATGGTTGAGGTCATGGTGGTATGTGGGCCCCACCTATAAATAACAATTTCTGGAGAAGAAGGTTTTAGGACAAAATGGTCTAAAGGAGTAGCATGCAAAATTCATGTTGCATAATGTAGGAAGTGTTCTTAATGTCCATGGAGGTTTCAGGGCATGTTCATGATGTTTTGAGGTCCAAATAGGTTGACTGGTCAAAGGGCAGTTTTGGGATCTCAAATAGCAGGGTTCAATAAAATGGCTATAACTTGAGATACATGTGGATTCTTGAGATGATTCAAGTTGTGTTGGAAAGAGTATTCAGAGAGCTTTCCAATGATATATGGTTTGTCTCATGATGAGGTCATATGACAGGGTTTCCAGGGCATTCTTTGAGCAAGAAGATTTTTGGCAGTTCAAGACAGCATCTGTTTTGGTGCATGTTTGATAATACTTGAGGCATGAAATGGATTGGGTAATGCTTCCTATCACCTGGAATGTGAAGAGGGATGAATTGGGCATCCAATGAATTCATTTAGAGGTCTTGAATGCATGTAGAAATGATTTTATGAGCTAACCTTTGGAAACAGCTTTTTTTGGTAGGTTGATTTGGTGAAGGCAAATCTTGTTGTGGTTTGAAGTGAAAGATGTTTCATGACTTCTAACATGCTTAGAAGTGTTCTACAGGTTCTGCCATTTCTTTTGAGTGGTCACATGGCATGTTTTGGTTCAGTAGAAGTCATTTGGTGGCATTATGAAGTTTCTAGGGTGCTGAAGGGTGAAGGAAACAGTTGTTTTGAGAATTGTAAAGGGAACTGGGCCCAATAAATGAAATAATTTGATTGGTTGATATTAATTGCGACCATGTATGAATGTTTTATGATATTTTAATCATGTATAAGGGTTCATGGGTCATGAAAAAGTATGGTACTCATGTTAGGGCAATTTTAAGATTGTGCCCATGGGGTTTTGAGTCATTTTGGCACTTGTAATGTGGGTTTTAGCTAAGCCGACTTATTTGGGTCATATGTAACTGTTGTAATTCAAATTTGTGAATGTTCTAGAGATGTATGGGTCAAAATTATGATGAGGGACCGACCTCTTTTGGTTTGGAAGGAAGAAAGCATATTTAAGTGCTTGTTTGGTTCATTTTTGAACTAGTGCTCTTAGAGGGAAGAAGTGCGACCTAGAGGGAGACATTTTGCAGGTATGAGAGATGATTTGAAGGCTAAGGAAGAGCATGACAGGTTGAATATTGATTGAAGGCATGAGAGCAAGAGGATAGAGCAAAGAAAAGTGAAGAAAGAGCAAGAATATGAGAGTTTGAAGACCTAGTGTGTGAGCTAGGGTTTGTGAGCTGAATAAGTGATCTTCATTAGTTGTGGTAGCAGCAAAATTAGAGATCAAACATCTTTAGGTGGCTGAATTGGTGCTTGGTCATTGTATCCTCCTTATGGAGTGGGTGTTTCACTAAATTAGGGGTTGGTGCTCCTTGTAGAGTTGGTGCTCTACTAAACTAGGGGTTGGTGCTCTTTGTGAAGTTGGTATTTCACTAAATTACTTTGTTTTGTGTAATATAAGCAGAGTTTCAATGGGTTTTCTTCCCCATGAGGGTTTCCCACTTACATATGGTGTTCTTGTGTTGAGTACTTTTCTTTCTTGCTCTTGTGGTTGATGTTGCATATCTTAATAAGCACACATGATTATGAATGATGCATGGAAAATTTAATTCATGATTGTATGGTTTGATTAATGAAGTAAAAGTTTTCTTGGACTAATTCACCCCCCCCCCCTCTCACCCATTGTGCTTCCAACCGTCCCGTCTATCTTTCTTTCTTATCTCTTTTCAGTCTTGTGCATCATTTACATATTCTGGATATTGAAACTTTGTGTTCTCACTTGTGTGCCAAGAATCATTGAACTTTGATTCAATTTGTATCTTGTTTACAATAGTGGATTTCATTATATGTAGATGTGTGTATGTGTTCTTGAGTTATACTAACATGCAGGAGTAGAATAAGATTTGTTTCCTTCTTATTTGAAAGTGTTGTTCTCACTTCCCTTTCTTCATTTAAATTTGTTCTCCTTTAAATATTTTTCTATGTATTCAAAATTATAAAATTACTTAATGGAGCCAACATCCTCATCAAGATTCAATAGAATGTATATTTGTAAATATTTTAGGGTTTCAATTTTGGTTTGAATAAGGGAACCTCCCCATCAAAGAGGAGGGACTTTTGTCCCTAGGCTGATCGTTGACTACACTCGCAACTACCAAATTTTCAGCCAACCCCGACATTTCCAATGCAATTTAAGTTGTGAGTAGATACATATCAAACTCAAGGATGAAACATTGGATTGTTGTGAAGAGCATCTTCAAATATTTGCATGGCACTTCAATTTATACAATTTGCAACGAAGGAAGACCTAGATAGAACAAAACAATAAATGTACAAGATTTAGTAGTTGCTGATTGGAGGAGATCTTGACTTTCAAATATCTACAAGTGGTTGGTTTAACCTTTTAGTGGAGCAATCAATTGATGAGCTTTGTCAATAAAATATGCTAGTATCTATTTTGGGGTTTTACTTTAACTATGCAGCTCATGAACCATAGCCGTATAGTTTTGCAACAAGTAAGCAATTGTTAAAGAAAGGAAATATCTAATAAAGAAAGAAATAATAAAAACACAAGAAAGAAAGAGGGAAGATGTGCAACCCAATCAATAGATTACAGAGTTGATTGCATGCACATAGATAGAACCAATAGATATTAACACACAAAATTATAAGCAAAGGCAACTTTCAGATCTAAATCTAAAATAACACAAAGTTTATAAGTAGATCTAAGACAAAAAGCTAGAAACAAAATGCACCGTGACACAAAGTTCTCCGAAAATATGCTCCTTTCTATTCCTTTGCTTCAAATAGCTATTAGGATTTCAAAGCACAAAGTCTGGAACACAAGAATGTTGCTTACAAATTCTGATCCTTAACCCAAAGGTTCTTCCTCTACTTATAGAATGTAGAAGGGAAATTACAAATGGGAAACTTAACTGAACTAGAACATAAACAAGAAGTAAAGATAACATCTGGCAATCATCTTCCTCTAATTCCTCTTCAAGTGACATGCATCCGGATCCATAGTCAAACTTATACACATCTGTCACTTAACTTATAGAATCGTTCCACATAACTTAAAGTAATGGTTTTAAAACCAACAACTTTAAAGTTTTACAATTACATCCGGGAACGTGGAAAATAGAAGAAGAAAGAGTAGAAGAAGAAAGATTCACCAGCTGTAACATCTACATCTTCTTTTTGTTTTGATACTGAATATACTTGTCGAACATGTAATTCAACAATTTCCCATCTGTTTTAGCTACAACTTTTTTTTCCGTCCTAAATTGCAGCAAGCCTCATTCAAAACCCCGATGCATGCTTCCACATCCTTCAAGCTAGGCCCGAACTTCTCAATATCTCGATCATAAATGTACTACACTTTATCGATGGAATCCATCGTGAAAGGCCTAACAGCTCCATCAATTCTCCTTGCACCATCAGAAGAGATCCCTCCAAGGAATCAGGCACTTTGCTAGGAATGGTCCTTGTGTATGAAGAAACGTTCCCGACCACTTCCTCATTAGTGAAAGCAATGACATTGTCTGGTAAAGATGATGCCATACTCTCAAGTGCCTGCATTCTTTTCAACATGATTCTGAAGATCTCCAAGTAGAAAGATACTGCAAACTCAAGTTGTTTCCCCTTCTCAACTGATCCATCGGGCACAATCCGTTCCGCAATCAACACCTCCCTCGGCAACTTATTAATTTCGACCAAAGTACTTAGGTTACTTTCAACAACTGTGCTCATGTCTATCGTGCTCGTCACCAGTTGCTTTAACTGAACCGATGCATCTTTCATAACCTTTAGACGCTACTGGTACCTCTCCGAGTTGTACAGAAGCTTGGCGAATGATTAGACTTTTCCATTCATTGATAGCTTTAACCTGGTTACCTACATCTTCCACTTCCTGCATCAGATGATCACTCACCTGCTTATGTGTTGAAATGGGCTGAGCGGAAGATTTGGCAACTTTGGCAATAATCTCGCACAACTGAGACACCTGCTTCTGAAGTTCAACTTTCTCCGCCTTTTCTTTGTCAAGCCTAAGGAATAAAGCATCTATCAATGTCTGCATGTCTTGCTTCAATCCTTCTGTGGTGGCTTGACCTATGGGTACCTGTCATCAAGTATATATTCTCGCCGTGAGCTCATCCTTCTTCTTTCCTTCTACTGGAACTGACATCTCAGTGAACTTCTCCCCGACTCCTCAATAATCAACCTCGAAGTCACCTTAGCAACTTTAGGTTTTCTGTCTTTTCCGCCCAAACTCAGAGAGCAACTGCAAGTCATGTTCCTCCAAGTTGATCTCCTCTCTAGCCTCTGGAACCAACTATGAAGCCAACCATTCTGAGAAATTACTTCTCGGAGAATGAGAAGTCACGAATGTACCACTATCTCCTCGCTTTGGTTCCTCTCCATCCGAAATCAAGCTACAAAGTTGTGTGGCTACGCATCCTCTCTAATTGTCCAAAGACAAAGCTCTTTCAAATTCTGCCATCTGCAACTTCAGCGTTTCTTCAGGAAGAGGTGTTGAATGAGTGGCTGAGGAGAAAAGACGAATGTTGCCGGATTCAACGGAGGAATGGTCAAAGTATTTTGCTGAGGTGCAACAGTTGGTGAAGTACTTGATGCTGGAGAAGCCGAACTAACACCATAGCCGTAGAAGTGATCCTTTCCTTCGAATGAGACCTTCTGTGCACTTTAATCTTTTCAGGCCTTCTGCTGCTTTCTCCTTCGTGCTTCCTTTTGAGGGAATCTCACTGCCGAAGTTGCCTGTGATTTGATTCATCAATGCTTCATCAAGGCAATATCCTTTGTCAGCAACCAGTTTGAAGTATTGACCAGAACGGCGGCAGACCTTTCCTCGATCGTATGGCAGCCACCTATGCTCTCCTGAAGTACAACTCTATCTCCTCCCATCCGATGGTATGCATCAAGTAACACAGGCCCATCATCTTTAAGATCCGCAGGTATCCGTGCTAATCCAAAGTCAAACACTTGCTGCTGATAACCTGCTGAAATCTTTCTTTCTAACTTCGTACTCGCTTCTGCACTTCATCCAGAAATCTTCCAATGAAGGCACATGCGCATACTCCTGGGAGATTGTCTTCCTTGCCACCCCATATGGATCGAAGTTGAGCCATGCTGGAAGAACTCTTGCTCGTACTCAGAGAACATCTCCGCTTCAATTCCTCGGGCTTTATGAATGCTCTGGCAGCTGTAATAGCCCACTGTGATCGGGAAGAAGCCTGTAGACTTGTGTCATTTCGACTGTAGGTCATGCATCTCCACGAGTTGTCTGCTCAACTCCATGATGACCAATTTGTCACTCGGATATCTGGGCAACTTAACTGGTTCTCCTGAAAAGCCGGTGACCCTGAGGTATGTAAAGTCCGCAAACTGGATGAAGATACTGCCAATCTTGGACACAGCTTCCCAAGCTTCATTGCTTACACCTTGTTGGCCTTTAGATCATCGTCGTTCAACCTGCAAATGAATCCGTAGAAGAATCCATCGTTGACCACCTTGTAATCTTTATTGCATGCGGGCACAGTAAGTTGTGGATAGCACTCAAAAATAGGATCCTTGGAAAGCACACCACGTCTATCCAACTTGGAGAAGACACCCTGTGAAGCTGCTGCATATACCAAATACGAAGTCATTTTGAAGCTGTAAGTCCGCCTCACATTCCGGAGCTGCTCACCGATGTTGTCACTAATGATTTCCGACCAATTGATTATAGAATCTACTTTGTTGATTTCAATGGTCCTGATGAAGGCATACATCCATGAGCGGAAGTTGTGAGCGTTAGCTTCGCCATTTATCCTGCATAACAATTTGGTAATGTCATCCACCTCCTGTTACTGATTGGATCGTGGAAGAGTTCTCGAACTTGGATGGAGATCTGGAGCTTCTTCATGTATCTGTTGTTCATTATGCCCACACAGTCAACTTTATGTTTTTCCCATCTGTTGCCGGCATCCAGTATGCTAATAGTAGTCACCACCTGTCGTGTTGGAATCTTCAGACAATAATTGATGAACTGTGCATCTAGCCGGATTATTGTCTTCCCCGCAACATCTCGAACTGATCTAGATAGTGGGTGGTAAGACCTAGCACACTCCATGACGAATTCTGGCAACTGAGCTGTGAATGGGAATGTTGAAGCTCGAATGATTCCACTGCTTTTGACTGCACGCATGAGAGAAGTCTTTCCAACTCTGGATCTGTCAATCAATTCGAAAGAGGTTCTAGACCTAGATCTGTATCTCCGATGTCAGCAAACCTGGAAGTAATGCATGATTCTGCTGAGCTTTCTCTTTCATCCCACTTTGCCATGGCCGGATCTGTCTTTGTCTGAGCAACTCTTTTTCTCTTTATTCGGCCGGAATTCTTTACAACCGGTGCAGATCTGGAGATTTCTTCGGATTCGAGGATATATTCAATGTATCTGACATTGATTTAAGCTCCCTTTTAATTATAAAAGCACCTGTAATGAATTCCTGCAATTAATTCAGACAAAGACAACAACTGGAACATGAACACTTGATTTTAATCATAAAAATCTGCATATATAAAGCCTGCTGCCCCAAAATTTGAGGTTTTGTTTGCATGCAAAGCAAGCATGAATTTTGTCAACTTCACCTGAGCACCTGTACCACTATGCAGACAATTAATCAGACTTAAATCAAGCTCCTTCAAACCTAGGCGCCAAACTTTGAAGCTTTCCGGCAGTGAAAACACCTTCCTCTGAGCAAAATTCCTCCTTTGGGCGCCAAAATTGCCTGGGTTGCACTTCCTTGCTAAAGAATTAATTACTTCATTAATATGGCAGCCCATGCTTATATAACCTTCATCATTCTATAATTAATTATTGCTCTCCTATTCCTGGCAATTAATTAATTAATAAACATGTTTTTCTCTTCAATTTGGGCGCCTATTTTGTGCATGCTCATGGCTGCCATTAAATAAATTAAATTTATTTAATTTTAGCTTTCTACTTCCAGTCCACTTTGACTTCACAGTGTGCTTTGACCTCATGCACCAAAAATAAGAATTAATTCCATCAATAAATACTTTAAAAAGTATTATTCCTCCTCTAGGTGGGTCGCACTTTTTTGCATGAGAGAGGGCTGCATTAAATAAATTAAATTTATTTAATTTTAGAATTCTATTTCCAATTTCCTTTATCCTCTTCTCTCCTTTGTTGACTTTTCCTCATGCTTGGGCGCCAAATTTGGAAATAGAATTAATTAATAAATGCAATTAAAGCTTATCCTTCTATTCCAAAAGGGGTCGCACTTTTTGACATGGCCAATTTCTATTTTTAAAAGTCAATTTCCAATGGGATTATTCACCCTGCACCGCAGCTCCAAAAATCCCATGATCCACTTAAGCTATTTTGACTTTTATAATGGGATTTTTACCCTAGCAAGGCAGGTAAGAAATTCCCATCAATGCCTTAAGTGATTTTCTTTTATTTCACAATGGGAATTTTCACCCTGCAAGGCAAGTAAGAAATTCCCGCCTGCCTGCTGCCTCTAATTTTCCCATTATGACTTAAGTGACTTTGCTTCCATGGGAAAAAGTACCTGCCAGGCAGGTACAAAATTCCCACTTGCCTACTGCCACAAAAAAATCTCATTGTAGCTTAAAACCTTCCTTTCCCAAAAATGCGACCTGCCCAGAAGAGGCCTTTTTGTGCATGACTTTGTCTTTTTAGAGAGAACCAGACTCTCCTATGGCAAATTCCTTCTGGCATGACGTCCGTAGATGATTTCCAGATACTCGGCAAGAAAACAAACTGAACCGGCAAAGGAATTGACCTAGAGAAATTTCACAGAAAAAAAAAACGAGAAAATACCAAAAACGCAAAACGTTGTCAAAAGTCACAGATAAAGCCCAGGATTCATTCCTGGTGGAAACCCTACTGGTATATGGGAATATTGACATGTAAATCCTCAACAGGGTTAAACCGAGCACAATTTACCTCAAACGGGGCTTAAAATAATTAAATAAAAATTTCCCAGGCAAACCCCAGCGACAGAATATAACGAGTTTGGGCATCTGGGTATTTGGCAAAATTGGCTTATATGACTCTTTGGGAATATCCTGACACAATACAGACACTTTTCGCAATTAAACACAAAACGACCCATTATTTTAAAAGTACGAAATTTTTTACATGGGGTAGTCTCAAATTTCAAGGTGAAATCTGGGGACACCAGAATACAATGTCCGTTTGATTACAATGAACCAATCCAAACTGCCAGTTTTGTCCTTGCATCGGTCCGAACCAATCTATGCCGAACAAATTGCAATTTGACATTTAAAACACTTTTTTTTAAATTCAACTTTCTAGTTGGCTTTATTCTAGTTTGATGATTGATGATTTGATCATTGATATCAAACATGTAGTAGCTTGTAGCATATTGTTTTTTGGACTCTAGGAGTCTAGAGGTCATTTAGAGCCTCATTGTTTATGTATTTTGTTTCGGATATGTGTTGCACTTGGTGTCATTTTGCTATATTTACCCTTATATGGTATACACATGAGAAAACTTTGCATATTGTCTCTAATTGTATGAAATCATGATTTGGAATCTTTAAAACATATTTGTCTTCCTTAAAATGTAATATTATGTATTTTTAGTAAACCAGTTTTTAAATTGGTCTTGTTCCGGTTTGAGTCTGGTCAGACCCTCAGCCGATTCCAGTTCTGATTCCGACTTTTAAAACATTGATTGAAAGAATGAAGGGAAACTCAAAAGCACACGTGGGATGTGTGTCAATTATGTTTATTATGTTGAAAGGAGTGACAATATGGTTGGGATAGTCTATAACTGATAACTAAAGTACATTAAATAATGTTTGAATAGTTAATGTTTACAATGACTTAATAAAATTAACACCCCCTCTTAATGACTAATCCGAAAACTAGTTCAAGTTTGTCCCAAAATTTTACAAACATAATGAGACTGACGGATTTAGCCATTAAGTCAACAAGTTGCTCAGTTAATGTTAATTTAAAATTGGCAGTCCTTTGGTACTTTGCTGCTGTCCAATGTATGAGCTTTGGTTGAGACAACAGTTGAGAAAGATCACTACTGCAGTGATAAATCCGACACGGACAACTTCAACAATAGCAAGGCCTCCTTATGATGGTTGTCATAATCCAAAAAGTTCACAACTGTTGAAATTTTGTGACTCCATACATTGTAATTATGACCAGTTAACTTCTGCTCTTCTGGCAGAACTATAGTTTTAATCTTGGCAATTATATAGACAATATTAACCTCTGACACTCAAATCAATGCAATAAGAAGAATGCAATCAAAAAGGCAACTTGCAAATCAAGACAATTACAAAAAGAAACCCCATACAATTCCATACAGGTACAGCCCGATTCAAACTGACTGAAATCGAATTTTGCAAAAAGCAAACTGCCTAGGACTATTCTGTGCCCTAGTGTTCTGGTCTGAACAAATTCTACACTCTTACTGCTGCACTTTCCCATGTTGTCACAACCAATGACTACAAAGCAATGTCTGGAAATCATGAATTTGGTTTTTAATATGCCTGGCGTGTTCACCACCGTTCTAGCATCTCAAAGTGAAACTACAAATGCGCAGAGTCGATTTTCCTCAAATCGTGATTTTCTGGTCACCTAAGTTTTTCACAGCATCACAGCAGTTGCAATACAGCAATCATGTTTCTGGTCTCCACAATCATGCCCAAGCGTGAAATCACAAAATCCAGCTACAGGTCCTCACAAATCACAATACTGTCATTCAGGTCTGTAAGCATTTTAGGTCAAATCACTGCCAAGCCACTGTCACGAGATCATGTTTTCCCTCCCTCTGTAGTGTCATCCACTCTGGTCGAGTTTGTAAAATCACGACTGCTGTAAATCACGACCTCTAGATACATGAATCTACTGATCATACTGATCTCCTTCACAACCCCTACAACTTTTCCAGGCATTCTTTCTGATCTTTTCCATACATTCTTTCCGGTCCTTAATTGTCTTCCCATGCAAGTTTCTGTCTGCAAATCTGGAATCACGTGCCCTAAATCTGAAATCTCTGCCTCGGCAAACCACAAACTCACTCTCCAAGTCAAGTTCGAACCTTTCTTTCTCTATTCCACAGTTCATACCCTATTTCCCAGGGCTTTCTCAAACTCTAAGCTTGCCGTTTCTACCCTTCTGCTAGGACTTCCTCGAACAGTGGCTGTGATACGAATCTTAGAAAATGTTCACACTGAAAGGATGAAGAGAAACTTGAAAGCACACAGCATACATTGGGATGTGTGAGTCAGTCATTTTATTATGCTGAAAGGAGTTACAATATGGTTGGGGTAGTTTATAACTAGATAACTGAAGTGCATTAACTATTATTCAATTAGTTAATGTTTACAATGACTTAATAACTTTAATACCCCCTCTGAATAACAAATCTAAAAACTACTTCAAGTTTGTCCCAAAATTTTACAAACACAATGGGACCAAAGGATTTAGTCATTAAATCAGCAGGCTGCTCCTTCGATGTTAATTTGAAATCTGCAGTCCTCTGACACTTTGTTGCAATAAGGTTTGTACTAATTGGGGTGTCTACAACACACAACAATGAGCGCACCCAAGAATGCCCTAAATTATGCCTCAGTTGTCAAATAACAATCTCTTGTCTTGAGGATACCATGTATATTTAGACACTTCTTTGTCAACTGCCTTGACAGCAGAAAGGGTCATACCTGTGTAGGATCCAATGAAAATTGGAAAGTGGACACATATTTTATGCTTTGATGACTAAAGTTTGTACCTCAACCAATTGTTAGCATAGCTCCATCAAGAACAATTTGTCACTTACACATACAGGGATTAATGAAGTCAATAAGGACAGCCATTGAATCTGCATGGCCGTATGTATGTGAAGGTTGGGAATTGGATAAACAAACTTATCTAAAGCTGCAACTACTTTGGTTCTTTCTTCTGATATGCTTTTGCCATAGTCATTCTTAAAAATCCTAACTATTTAGAAGACGAATTGTCATTAACACGCTTGAAATGCTTTGCCCCTTCTGTTATCTCTAGCTGAGGAGAATATTGATGTACCTTGTTCATGGAATTCAAGGTGCCAGGGGTCTGTCAATCTTAAGAAAATGTTCCTCCAAACCCCAACATAAGCCAAGAGGGAAGTTATAGAACCTTCTCTGGTGTTCAGTTCATAGTTGCTTACAAATTGAGTTGGTGATTATTGTTTCCTAGTCAATTTTTGTTTCCCGAAACAAAATACTTTCATCATGAGAAACATCCTGTAATGAGAATCCCATTGCACGTGCATTTGCTTGAGGACAAGCAAATTTGGGAAGGGAGGACTATAATGTCCCCTTTTCCAAGCTAGTCACTATGGAAGACCTTATGCCCATTCCTCTTCCTGTGGGCATCAAGGAAGGAGCAAAGGAGGGAACTTGCCATGGTTGTAAGTGATGTACCTTCATAATTAATTATTTTATTTACTAATCATGGCATTGGAATGGTTTGACTAGGGGGAAGAAGACTTGTCAAACAAAGCAAGGAGAATTTCTATTTCTTCATTATGAGGTCGGTCTTCTTAAGTGAAGATTAAAAAGTGCATTAGGAGGTCGGCCATGAGGATTGGGCCTCTAATTCATCCTTGGCGCCAAAGAAGGGGTACTTAAGGAGGATCGAATGGAGGAGGAGGATCATCTTTCATCTATTTTGACATTTACTTGGAGTTGGAGCTAGTGTAGCTTCTCTTCTTGCCATTGAAGGACAAAAACCCTTCCTTGGTCACCTATTGAGGACGAAACCCTTCAATAGGATCACACTTGGGGACGGAAACCCTCATTTGTGCATTGGTGGCTTCATATGGAGGTCACAAGTGAGCTTTAAGGAGGATTTCATATTTATTTCTTCCCTTCTAACCCTAGGCGACTTGCTTGGGTGAAGGGTTTGATATCATCTAGGGCACTTTTGGACAATTTGAGTTGATATTATTGTTCTTCATATTTTATAAGGCTGGAATCTACAATTTGGTGATTTTTGGAGAGGTTTATGAGCTATTTTTAGCCCTTGTTTGTGGCTGCCCTGCTGCTGTCATAAAATTAATTGCAGTTGGGTGTAATCTCTTATTTTCTCTATTATTTTGATGTAATTTGGATGGATAAATGTTGTCGTGCTTGAAATAATTATTTAGAAGCATTTTCAATTGTTATTGCATGGTTGTATGATGATTTGAAGTGCCTATACAGTTCGCTGCCCTAAAGGACTGATTATTGATTGCTCAAATAGGGTTAAAGTGTGTTTCCAATCATTTTCAAATTGATGCTTGTTGGTTGATGGTGTATTTTCAGATTTGATTCATTTGGGCTTGTGGCCAAACCTCTATTCCAAAAATCATGATTTATAGGCGATAAATCGTTTGGAAGCATGAAAACGATTTATCTTTTGAAAAATCGCGATTTTTGTTGTGCTGATAAATCGGCGATTTATGGCGATAAAACTCCTGGAAAATCACAGAAAATCGGTAGAAAAATCGTTGTCGAGTGTATAAACATCTAAACAGAAAAAAAACACAGTTATTTTGAAGCACGTTTTGTGATTTTCTGACCAAGGTTTGTACTTGTCATTTGGGCGGGATGTATTATTGCATCTTGTCATGTTGAATTATTTGTCAGCTAAAGTGCTCTGAAGGTTGTTTTGTGTACTGTAGCAGAGATTAGAATGTTTCAGAGAAGTCAAGTGGGTAAACTAAATGCTAAATGCTAGCGGTAGTGCTTTGCATAAGTCATCTTAATGTCAAAACATATGAATATATTTCCAGGGCTGGCCAAGTTAAACTGCATGTGAGTATTGTCTGGAAGAAAATTACCAGCTCTTAGTCTGCTTTGAAGTAATGTTGAACAAATCATTTTAATGATATTGTTGACACATTGCAATGCATTATGGTACTGCTTGGAGCCTTGGATTAATCATATTATGAGTTGTTTTTTGTGGTTATTTAGCTTATTTTGTTGCATATGTGGTTAATTCTTATTTATTAGGCTGGAATTTATTTAATTTAAGTTTATTTTATGAATTTAAATGTTTTTTAAAGTAGCAATAAAGTTGCCGATTAATGCCGATAAATTGCCGATTCCCAATTTCCGAGTCAAAATTTGGCCTGCCGATAACGATTTTTTGAACTATGGGCCAAACCCTTATTTTCAATTTTACCCTAGAAAGGGACATTACAAATCTTGAGGACTGCACCTACAAAAATCAGCAAATAATGGAGAAGGAGAGGGCAAAGAAATGTAGCGAGGAGTGAAGTTAAACATATGAGGGATGAAGGGAAAATATATATTGAAAATCAGGGTTCTAAGAGTGACCAGGAAAACGATGCAAATGAGTAATGTCGAGGAAGTAAGAGATTAACTACAAAGGTTACAACAGGTTTCATTATAATTGATCTCCCTATTTTCCAATTTGTTTTGCCTTCCTCTGCTTTTTGCAAAAATCAAGGATTGAAGATATTTAGGCTCATTTGTAATGGGGGAACAGAAATTCCAAAAAATTGTCAACCAAAGAGTCTTTTTACGAAGAATACCTGTTTCAGACTTCGATTACATGCAAGCTCTTGAGCTAGCTTGTAACTGAATTCGAAAAGACCGCTTGATTCATCTTGCAAGGACGACTCAAGAAAATGGGGAATTCATTACCCGCAAGCTCAAGCGCTAATATGTAATGAATGTCCACAAAGTCCAATGTTGAAGACAAGTTCTATTTCATGGTGAGATAACTTAGAAAAATAGGGGAATCAGCAATCGGGCGACAATTAAACAAAGAATCAGAAACATAAATGAAGTCTGATAACATTGACCAAACACAGGATCAGGAAAATTGGGATTTTTAGACATGTAAGACAATACAATAGATTTTGAATTTCCATTAAATTTTCAAAATGCCAAAAACACATAAGAAAAGCAGATTTTTTGGTGATTGGGCATCTGTAAGATAGATATCAATTTATTGGACAAAGACTTGACACTTAGAAAAAATTTGTCTAGGAATGTGCTTCGACAACTTTCAACATTGGGGAATCAAAAATAGTCAAATTTTGACAACAAATGCATTACTAAGATGGATGTCACACATTGATCAGATGGAATTCCATCCTACCTCTTTGTTAGACTTATACTTGGTTTGACAAATTTAAATAAAATGTGCCCCTCACCTTAGAATAAGAAACTGTGATAATTCAATTTATACAAAAATCAATAATATGTATTAGGAGGATACTATTAAACCCATAAAAAGTATTGAGCCGATCATATTCTCTTTTCTCTTTGAAAATTACAACTCGTCAAACAACTGGGGCAGTTATCTAAGTAATAAATAAGTATTGCTAATATATGAAACAAAGTATTTAGTTTTGATGCATTATTAAGATGCATATCACGCATTGATCAAATGGAATTAATTGTGTCTCACATCCTCTTGCCCAAAACTTACACAAGGTTTGACTGCTTCAAATAACATATGCCCATTCTAGAACAAGAAATCAAGATAATTCAATTTATTCAAAATTAACAAATTACTATTAGGAGGATACTATGAGACCTTCAACAATCTGGTAGACATGAGAAGTGTTTGTTGGAGTTGTGTTCCCAAGTTGGTTGATAAGCTCAACGCGATCTTCAAGCACCTAATATTATGAGGGACAAGAGTTTGTATTGGTTCCAAAGCACATTTGAAAAAAGTGACAACCAAAGCAAAATTGAAACAACAATTAACTTTAAGACGAACAAGAAATATTGCTTCTGATTTTGGAAGTTTAAGTGAACTAATTTTACTTTTCAGAGATGAAAATGAATTTCAAATGAAAACAACCACTTGTAACATTCTTGTTAAAGTTTATAATCCTAACACCAATGATATGCATAAATAATCGGTACAAATAAAACAATTGATTATCCATCAACATTTCTGCAAGAATTACAAAAGATGGTATAAAATGTATCACAAGTATGGGGTTTGCGAAGGATGTGCCTCGGGTAAGGCTAAGCACGTGAAATCATCTTTTCTCTTGAGTCAAAATTGGTCTAAAGGCATCTTAGATCTAGTTCATTATATGTATGTGGCCCCATGTATTCTCTTTCCATTACAAATAGTTTTTATTTCCTTACTTTTGTTGATAACTACGCTAGGACTTAGGATTTTCTTTCTTACAGCTAAGTCTAAGTTATTCACTAAGTTTTGTGAATTCAAGACTTTACTTGAGAATCAACAAGGGAAGAATCAAAATATTGAAATCTGGCAATGGTGATGAATATACCTCAAAATAATTTTACACCTTTTACAGATCTGTAGATATTAAGAGGGAGTGGATAGTTCCTTATAATCCACAGGAAAATGGGGTGTCAGAACAGAAGAATCTCTCCATCATATAGAGCAAAATCTATGATCCATGATATGGAGCTTCCAATGAAATTGTGGGATGAATCCTGCAATATTGCTACGTATGTTCTTGATAGGCGTCACATCGAGCCTTGAAAGATGAGACTCCTCTTGAGGCATATTTAGGTCAAACACCATGTATTTGGCCTCCTGTATACACTTATGTTCCTTTTCAAAAAAGATCTAGGTTGGACTTGTCTAGCATCAAAGGAATCCTTATCAAGTACGGTGAAGAGTGCAAAGGGTATAGAATCTACCTTCCTCGTAGGAGGAAAACTTTCCTTGCTATAGATGTGATCTTTGATGAAGATGGTTGATCCACTAAGGCTGCTGATCCCATTATTGTTGATGTACCTGAATCTAACATACCTCCAGTTGATGAGAATGTTTCTGATAGTGCAGATCCTCTAGTTGAGGAGTCCACTCAGCCAAAATCAGGTAAGAAGCCTAAATGGCTTATTTCTACTCTACAAGATGCTCAAAAGGTAGATGCACCTCAAAAATATATGAGAGTTGGTCATCCTCATATATTTTCCAGTTACATAGCTCTTTTATCTAACATTCTTGATAAAGAACCTTCAAGTTTTGATGAAGAAACAAAAGAACAAGTTTGGCAAGATGCCATGCAGGAGAAGTATAAGAGTAACCTGAAAAATAATCAGCAATCAATAGTTTTACAAATTACAAGATAAAGCATGCAGTTGGTGGCAGCATTGAAGTTCAAAGCACGGCTTCTTGCAAAGGGTTTTTCATAAAGGGAAAGTATACATTATAATGAGACATTTGGGATTTAGTTCCCAAAGTCAAAGGCAAGAAAATAATCAGCAATCAATAGCTTTACAAATTACAAGATAAAGCATGCAGTTGGTGGCAGCATTGAAGTTCAAAGCACGGCTTCTTGTAAAGGGTTTTTCATAAAGGGAAAGTATACATTATAATGAGACATTTGCTCCATATGCCAGATACACTTATATAATTATATTTGGGTTGTTTTGTCACTTGCAGATTCATTTGGCTGGAGTCTACATCAAATGGATGTTAAGACTGCATTCCTAAACAAAGAAATTGAGGAAGATTTATGCATCAAGCACCACAAGGTTTTGATGCCTTTGGTAAGGAAGACCATGTTTGCAAACTCAAGAAGACTCTCTATGGCCTTTAGCAAGCTCCCTGAATTCAGTATGCCCACATGGATGACTACCTTGCCCAGTTGGGCTTTTCTAAGACAGCTGATGATCCTAACCTCTAATATCTTGTCCAAGATGGAGATATATCGTTTCTTGTGCTCAATATTGGTCACCTCGTCTTAACACGTAACTCTCCCAAACAAATTACTTGGATTTAGAGGGAATTAAGCAAGGAATTTGACATGAAGGATTTGGGTCCCATACATTTTGTTTGGATCTTGAGGTTTGGAACCATGAGGGTAAGGTATTTCTTTCACAAAGCAAGTATGCCTTAGAAATCTTGAAAAGATTTTATATGTTGGATTCAAAACCAGTTCCTGCTCCTGTGAATCCAAACTTGAATTAATTCTATATGGTGGCACAAAACTTGTTGACACAACTAAATGTCTGCAATTGATTGGTTCCTTGATGTATATCGTCAATACAAGACCAAATGTGTTTTGTTTTCTTTTTATGCTACTCACACCTCTTAGTCAATTTATGATTCCTCCAAAGGAAACACATTGGCTAGCAGCCGACAAGGTATTGAGGTATCTCAAAGGAACTAAAGGTTTTGAACAAATTTATGATTCTAATAGTCTAATAATGAGTTTGGAGTGCTTGGATTTGTTGCCAATGATCGGAAAGGAGATGTGACAATCAAAAAAGTCCACTTCTGGCCATTTCTTTGCCCAGTAAGAAGCAAAGTGTGGTTGTGAACTCAGCTCAAGCCAAGTACATTTTAGCCCCCTCTACTTGTTGTGAGGACATTTGATTACAGAAGCTTATTTCAGAGTTATAACAGGAAGCTTTGCAACCTACAGTCATCTACTATGACAACCAAAGCTGCATCAAAGTGCCTGAAAATCTAGATTTTCATGAGAGAAGTAAGAATATTATCTTAGGTTCCACTTTTTAAGAGATCGAGTGCAAAAAGGAGCTGTTACCTTGGAGTATATCAGATACCTCTCGGTGCATATCGGATACATGTTAAGATGGATTTGTGCTAGTAATAGACAATTGTTAGCTCCTTCATAGCATTGAGTGCTACCCTCTTGGAAAAGAGGTCTTTTTATTATCATTAAGATTTTGCATATATATAAAAATGTTGGTCATCAATATTTCCCATGCATCCACCTATCCACACATACACACACCAAAAACTACATTAATGTGGGTCATAAGATGTGCCGCTTGGCACAAATTAAGGCGGTGTGTGCGAAGCTCGAGTGTTTAGGGAGGCATCTCAATTCTATTCCCTGTGTGTTTATATGGGGAGCATATTTAAGCAATCAATTGCACATTCCTTCACCTACAGTGGCTTCAAGGCTAGTTGTCTTGCTTGTGCCCTATGTTTTTTCCTTTGTTTCTATTAAGATTAGGCACAAAAGGTTGTGTCTCTTAAACCTAATTTTCATAGCAAACCTTTCATTTTACAAACTCTTATGAAATGAAACTTTAAACCTAAGATTGCTTCTAGTTCTATTGGGATTATGTTTAAGAATGAGTCCAGTAGTAGTATGACAGAACATCTAATTCTCATGGTGGAGGTTCTTCCAAGGAAGAATATGGATGTTTCCTCTTAGGACTGGAATCTCAATGAAGTTGTTAATTTCATGGGTGAGCAACCTAAGGAAGATTTGTCTCCGTCATATCCTTTCTAAACTCCATCTCGGCCCACTTCAACACCTTCGTAGGGGAGGTGCTTGTCATAGCCTCATGGGTCCCTCTAAACCCACTAAGTGGGGCACAAAGCCCAAGGCCAAAAATGGAGTTGAAGGAACACCAATTGTTAGGAGGGCGATTGCACGAAAGTCATACATTGAGAGTGATAGTTCAGAATCGGAGCTAAGCATTCCAATGGTTGGATATTGCGGTGGACCATAATGCCAATTTACAGAGAGCGCACTTTTTTATGGGCCATTTTTGCCGCTTAACTAATTTTTCACAAAAAGCCAGAAAAAAATTCACCATATGGAAAAACATTATTAAAAACATTTGCCAAGTTTACATATAAAACTTACAATAAGTTCTTAAAATAAGCCTACATTATTGGTACTTGTACCCAAGGGCAAACCCCTGTAGGATAGGTTTCAAGTACCGATACTCATCCAATCCGTCTATGGGTATGGCCCATGTAATGCCAAGCGAGCTAGGTACGACCAAGCTCATCCCAAGATGAACCAGAGCATACCCTACCCTAATAGGCAATATCCATGGGGCATCCAACAAGTACCCACAGAAAAAAAAAGTTTTTATACAACAAATAGCTTTAAAAAATCAAATGTCAACTTTAAAAATACTTTTAAAACATTAGAAAGGATGGGGAAACCCTAAAAGCCACTCTCACACTCATTTTATCAAAAGCAAACAACAACACATTTACCTCTCATTGCATACTTACATTTTATTATGAATATGTTGAACAATATGTTTTTAAATATGTTGATTTATCTTGATTTTTGTGTATACATTGTGATGTTTCCACCATATATTTGTTCTAAGTTTGACCACTGAATATCATGACATTTGGCATTGAATTATCAATATGTTTTGTGGTAATTTTAATTTAGCTTATTTTGTTTACTCTATGCATGTTATGTGGTTAATTTTCCTTAATTGGCTATTGTTTTTACATTTGTAATATTTTATTGTTTTTGTACCCAAGTCGTACCGCACCTATAAAAAATCAACATAGCTGCACCCAATACCTGTACCAGCACCACAATCGACTACTTGAATACGCAAAACATACATGTATTCATAGAAAATTATATGTTTTTCCTTGGGTTTAGCCTTTACTACATATTTATGAACATGAAATATTTTCCAATTATTCCTTGAATATTCACCAACATTTTATACTCGTAAAATATTTTGAATTCCTTAAAATTTTCGCTTCTGCAGAAATGCATGAGAGCTTATATTGATTCCAAACGAAAGTCTCGGGAGAGAGTTCTGGTTTCAATTCATCGGCTATTAAGGTGTGTCCAGGACATTGTGAAGCGGGGATCCATCTCCTACAAGACTATTTTAATAAAACAAAACACCTGCAAGATAACCTGTTGATGAAGCTTAACCTCACTAGCCATAAACCTTAGCTCAATACTGCAAATCACATCTGCTGTGTAATATCCCCTTTACGGAGAATATATGAAATGGCAACCAACCAACTACAAATCACCCAAAATCAACTGCAAATAGTAAAATCCAGCCAAAGTACTTGAACCATTCAAGTAGATGACTCAATAAACCCAAAGGTAGGGGTTTAATGGCCTCTATCAAATAGCTCAAATAATTAATTCTCAGCTGAACTAATGACCTCAGAAATCAGATTTCATTTCTAACTCAGAACGCTGCAAATAAGTCTTCAAACACTAACCAAATCATCAACGCAGATCACTGTTGTTGGCCATTAAGCAAGCATGACTCAGCTGCAATAAAACACTTGAAATTACTCCCAAATGCCTTCACACATATCGCTGCCAGGTATGACCATTTAGAGCATCATTAAAACATGCAAAATTTGTGATTCCTAATCACCACAATGAAAGATGAGGTCGCTGTTTGTGAACACTCAACAATATGCATTAAACATATGGATCTGGCCCTCCTAACACAGATCGCTGCAACAGGCCTTAACCCTTGTTTGATTAAGCATAAAATGTATTGCAAAAATACTCAATATTCTACCAAACATCCACAAGCAAGTCGCTGCCAAACAAGAGACTTAATCACATCCTAAGTTCATGCCTAAGCCAATCGATTTACTCAGAAATGTTTCACATTAAAATCTGCACCCAGAACTTTTAAATCTCCTCAATATTATGCAAATCAAGTTCACAACAGCTGGGATATATTAATCAAAGAGCAAGATAGGAGTCACTGGATATTTTGGGCCTTCAACAAGCATCCCCAACACTTCAAACCATAGTTCAAAAAATCGTTATCGGCGATTAATCGGCAGGCCAAATTTTGACTCGGAAATCGGGAATCGGCAATTTATCAGCATTAATCGGCAACTTTATCACTACTTTTAAAAACATTTAAATTCATAAAATAAACTTAAATTAAATGTAAAAACATTGTCGATAAAATTTTATAATCGTTAATAAAATTTTAGCGTTTATAATCGTTAATAAAATTTTAACGTTTATAATCGTTAATAAAATTTTAAGTGTATAAAATTTTAAGTTTATAATCGTTAATAAAATTTTAACGTTTATAATCGTTAATAAAATTTTAAGTTTAGAATCGTTAATAAAATTTATAATCGTTAATAAAATTTTAACGTTTATATATCATTGTTAAATCAAAATGTATAAATTTATTACTATTATAAGGTATACAAAACGAATTAATCCAGATTCTATACATTTTATAGATTATACGAATTAGTGTATACATTTTATAGTATATACGAATTACTATTATAAGGTATACATTTTATAGTATATACGTATTAGTGTATACTGTATATGAACTGGTTGCAAACTGTATAGTGTATAGTATATGTGAATTAGTTATACCTAAACTGCCACGAAACCTGGTTGCAAACCACCACAGAACCTGCCATGAAACCACCACGAAATATTCCAAACCAGACACGAAACGAGCCACGAATTAGTCGCAGAAGGAAATACGACTCGCGCAGGAGAAAAAAGGCACGAAATGGTTCGATTTGTTTTTTTTTTTGCATTTAAACCTACGCGGCATGATTTTCCACGGTTTTCACAAGTTTCAACAATTTTTTAGGGTTTTTATCGTCGGAAATCGCCGATTTATCGGCAGTCCACAAATCGCGATTTTCAGAAAGATAAATCGTTTTCTTTGCCCTAAACGATTTATCGTGATAATCGGGCGATAAATCGCGAGTTTTAATACTATGCTTCAAACACAGTCGCTGATGTCTAAGAAGGATTAGCAGATTTGCATGAATGAAAATCAGAGCATTAATCATGTGAATTAATTACCAAACTTGCTCTACATAAGTCGCTATCAAAAGGGACTGTAAAAACATCACACTAATATGCAAATACCTAGTCGATCCACCTTGGAAATACCTCAACCATGTACCAAATTAACAGGCAGATTTCACTGGGCATTTAGCACACCAAACATGCATTAGAATATTCAAAGAACTATCCAAAGAGGTCGTTGTAGTTAGGAGATAAGATCACACAACCAGCTGGTCGATTTCACACTAAATATTGCATACAAAACAGTCCATAAACATCATAAGACAAGTCGCTAGGGCTGGAATGAAGCCTTCAACCAAATCGATTTGCAAAAGCACACAAAAACACTTCAATTGATATCAAAACCCAGCTGCTACAGTGACGTCGCTACAGTGATTCGCTACAGAGAAAAATGCAGATTTCACTTGCAAATTTAACCAAAATATTTGCCAAGGCCAAAAACATGGATCTCACAAATAACTTCTTCAATTTGATCTTCAATAACCAGCTACATAGATCTCCAAAGCAAAAGAGAAAGAAAGTATCAATGGTGGGCATACATCCCTACTCCAAGCATGGAGTCAAATCAATTTCATCCATAAGCATAAGTCCTTACAATGATCCCAAGATCTCCTTTTATAAACAAGGAGCACAAAATTTGAAGTCCCTTGTGGAGGGAAATCACAATTTAAAAATAGTTTATTCTCCCTATGTGTGGCGTCCCCTTTCTAAGGGTATTTTGACATTAAAAAGCCACCCAAATATTATTTAATTAATTCCCCTTTTTATTTTGCATTTTGGGAATTAAATTAAATAATAAATTACATCAATTGCTCAATAAATATTCTTTTGTGAGCAATACTCCAAGGTGGTGGAAAAACCACTCATCATCCATAATTAAATAATTAAATAAATATTGTTTTATAATGACAAATGATTAAAATCACTCTCCAGACAATATTATTTAATTACTTAGCACAATTGCTTCTTACTGACATCCCAAAAGCCCACGGGAAAGATGGGCTAAGGGTCTTCAAAAATGGGGACATTGCATGTTGCTTCCCGTATACTAAATTAAGCCGCACAACAAGGGTATTGTCTTCCCACCACATCTTGCTTTGGAGAACAGAAAGGATTAAAATGTATATGCAGTATGCATGCCCAACAAGTGCGATTTAAGGATTGGTCAAACTGCAATTTAGCTTAAAGGTATTATGTGTCGGATCATTGTGATGGGTTTTCACTTTTTCTCCATTCACATAGTGTTGTTCCGATTGGGAACTAGCCTATAAGCAACAAAAGTTTTGAGACGGAGTTGTCAGTATGGATTTTTTTGGGTAGCTCAAACACAAGAAAAATTGTTCTTGGCATTAGCAATAGATGATGTATCACTCTTCATATTATACTTTTGAAGCCTAGTTTTTATGGCTAGTTAAATTTAATACTTGTTTTCTCAAGCAATTTATAAGAGCTCCTTTAGAAAACATAATTCTTTGTCTGCAATTTCTGGTCATGTGCGGTGATATATTTTTGTAAGTGTTTGTAGAGGTACGGTAGTCAAGAGTCTTTGCTTTACATATATTCAAGGAGCAGAGAAGTTGACTAAATCCAATCCAGTGGTTCTTGATTTCCGAACTTGAATTGCAAATTTCACTTAGGAAACATAATTCTTTATTTGCAATTTCTAGTTGTGCGGTGATATATTTTTTGTAAGTGCTTGCGGGCTCGTAGAGCATAGTTTGTGTTTTCCATATATTCAAAGGGAAGAGAAGTTGACTAATAAAGAATCCAGGTGATTTTGTGTTTCTCCAAAATTGAATCGCAAATTTCACCAATTTTAATAGTAGTTCAAAATTGAATCGCAAATTTCACCAATTTCGACAAAGATATCTACATAATCTAAAAGCACCTCAAAACCTGCTCGAAGCATCCTGTTAAATTTTTTTAATAAATACAATTACTTTAACCAATACTTGGCGCCAAAATGCCCTTAACTACTCTACTATTTTCTAAATTCAAAACAGTCACGCCTAATGTTGAGAGAGGCTACTCTATAGGAATGTTGACATAAATTTCATCTTCTGTTAGTGGTGTGTCTCAAAATTTTACCCTGAACTCGAGACTACCCCATGTTTAAAATTTTCCCTCTTTTAAAATAACAGGTCTTTTTGTGTTTTTATTGTCAGAAGATGTCTGCATTGCGTTAAGATATTCCTAATGAATCATATGAGCCAATTTCGACAAAGACCCAGATGCCAAAACTCATTTTATCACTCCGCCAAGTTTTATCTGCAAGAAATTTTTATTTAATTATTTATTAAATAAATAATGCCCCGTTTGAAGTAAATTGTGCTCCGGTTGAACCCTGTTGAAGTTTTGCATGCCAGTATTCACATATATCAATAGGGTTTTCACTAGGAATGAATCCTGAGCTTTGTCTGTGACTTCTAGTAATGTTTTTCGTTTTATTTATTTCTTTTGCGTTTTTCTCCGGTTTTCCCCGTAATCTTTCTGTTCAATTCCCTTGGGTCCATTACTTCGCCAGTATAGTCTATTTACTTGCCTGAAGCATCTGGAGATCATTTACGGCCGCCGCACCAAAAGGAATCAGCCTCAGAAAGCAAGCTTCTGGTCAAAAAAGACGAAGTCATGCACAAAAAGCCTCTCCTAGGCAAGTCGCATTTTTTGGAATAAATGGATTTTATGAAAATAAGAAAAATATTGCCATCAATGCGTAGAGCTCGAGAAGATATGCACTTTTAGAGAAAACGACACCTAAAACGCGAAGCCACGGAATAAAAATTACGGCACATGCAAGTTTTTGCTACATCTTCCCTGGACCCTTTCCAAAAATGGCAAATTTTATTCCATTACTTGTATTTTCTTCACCAAAATCCAAAAAATGAAAGAAATGTTGTTTTTATGTCAGTCGCAATTTTCAAGGCGGCCTTCCGCATCTAGTTTCCACGCTGCCCTAAGTGACGAATTCTCAAGCAATTTTAAAGGCAAAAGTCACAATGCAAGTCGCACTTTTGGAAAAGAGTTATCTTCATGCAAGTTGCACTTTTTTGGAAGGAAGACTTTAAGTTCGCCAAAGGTGGAAATTTTCGCAAAAAGTGGCAGAGGAATTTCTTACCTGCCTAGCAGGGTAATTTTTCCCATGAAGTCAAAGTCACTTAAGCTGCAATGGGAATATTAGAGGTGGCAGGCAGGCGGGGATTTCTTACCTGCCTTGCAGGGTAAAAATTCTCATTATAAAAGAAAAATCACTTAAAGCACCGGTAAATTTCTTACCTGCCTGGCAGGGTAAAAATTCTCATTATGAAAGTCAAATCACTTAAGTGGAAGAAGGGATTTTTAGAGCTGCAGTGAAGGGTGAAAATTCCCATCAGAAGTTGACTTCTTATTTTTAGAATTCACCCTTGCCAAAAAGTGCGACCCACCTTGGGTGAATAACAATGCATTTAATAATATTTATTAATGTTTATTCACCCAATTTTGGCGCCATAAATAGAAGGAAAGTCAATGCATGAAGACAAGCCAAAGTGAACTGAAGGTAGCATGCTAAAAATAAATAAATTAAATTTATTTAATGGCAGCCAATGAACATGCAAAAATAGGCGCCCAATTTGGGTGAATAAACATCATTGTTTATTAATTAATTGCCAGGAATAGGAGGGGCAATTATTAAAAATAGAATGTTGAAGGTTATATAAGCAGGGGCTGCCATAATGATGGATTAATTAATTCTTTTAGCAAAGGAGTGCAGCCTGACAGTTTTGGCGCCCAAAGGAGAAGGATTTTTGCATAAAAAGTGTTTTTCACTGCCAGAAAGCTTCAAAGTTTGGCGCCTAGGATTGGAGGAGCTTGTTTTATGCCTGTGTAATTATCTGCATATTGGTACAGGTGCCCAGGTGAAGTTGAAAATATTTATGTTTGCTTTTCATGCAAGCAAAGCCTCAAATTTTAGGGCAAGGCTTAATATGCAAATTTTTGTGATAAAAATCAAGTATTCATGTTCGGAATCCGTCTTTGTCTCGAGTTAATTGTAGGTATTCATTATAGGTGCTCATATAAGTGAAAGAGAGTGCAAATCAATGTCAGGTATATTGAATATATCTTCCGAAGTTGAAGAAATCCCCAGATCTGCACCAATTGTAAAGAATTACGGCAAATAAAAAGAAAAAGAGTTGCTCAAACAAAGATTGCTCCAGCCATGGCAAAGCGGATGAACGAGAAGGATCGGCGAAGTCATGCATATCTTCCATATTTGCTGAAGTCAATGATGCAGACATAGGCCCTGAACCTATCACCGATTTAATTGTCAGATATGCACAAATCGATCCAATTGTAAGGGCTTCCGACAAAAATTCATCCTCTTGTTTCTGACGCAACCCGTGAAGAAGTCAGTGCATGGAGAATTCCTTCCAAAATCTTGTGCATGTGCTCCCAATCTTCCAATTGAAGCCTTCATTGAATTTGCATTCACCCAAAGTGAGCTTTCTAAAAATTTTAATTGCTCATATGCAATTAAAAATAAAAATGATGAGTTATTTACAGCAAACATTGCACTGATGCATGTACTGGAGAATAACTACAAAAGCTTCAAGGATAAGAGGGAAGAAATGTCGCGGCAACACCCGTAAGCAAAATCACAAATCCAATCGCATCCAGCACTCCAATTTGGTGAGAATCAAAGGCAAAAGAGTCAACTGCATGCAGAATATGGAAAAAGAACAAAACTAAAAGTGTTGCAACTTTCTTCTAATTTCTGTTTCATCTTTCTTCTTCTTTTCTCCGATAAAGTAATTGAGCAATCAATTAAATTATAAAACTTAAGTGATTGGTTTAAAAGCCATTACTTGAAGAAGTCAATTACTTGGAAATAGGTGGCAGACATGCAAAATAGAAGGTTCTATTTTCAGTTATAAATCATGCATGTCATGCAAAGAGGAATTCCAGGAGGGAGATTGTCAATTGTTTCTTTTACAACTTCCACATATGTCGATTTCACTAAAAGTTTTTATTTGTAATTTCCCCTCTACATGCTATAAGTAGAGGAAGAACCTTCGGGTTAATGATCAAAATTTGTAAGCAACATTCTTGTGTTCCAGACTTTGTGTTGAAACCCCTGATAGCTATTTGAAGCAGAGGAATAGAAAGGAGCATATTTCCGGAGAACTTTGTGTCAACGGTGCATTTTGTTTCTAACTTTCTGTCTTAGATCTATTCATAAACTTTGTGTTATTCTAGATCTAGATCTGAAAGTTCCTTTGCTTATAATTTTGTATGTTAATATCTATCTGTTTTATCTATGTGCATGCAATCAACTCTGTAATCTATTGATTGGGTTGCACATCTTCCCTCTTTCTTTCCTATTTTCTATTATTTTCTTCTTCATCAGATATTTCCTTTCTTTAACAGTTGCTTACTTGCTGCAAAACTATACAGCTATGGTTCATGAGCTGCATGGTTAAAGTAATACCCACAAATAGATACTAGCATATTTAACTAACAAATCTTACACGGGAGCCTCGCCGATAAATGAGGGAGATTTATCTCATGACTGCCTAAGTTTTCAGCTATGCAAAAACTCTAGCCAACAGCTTAGTAAAAGTGAATAAAATCTAACATCAACTATTCGTGGACAGACTCATCTCTTCAACTAATGTGTTTAATTTGAGTTGAGAATACCGAGGAGATTTATCTCATGATCGCCTAAGTTTTCAGCTATGCAAAAAATCTAGCCAACAGCTTAGAAAAAGTGAATAAAATCTAACATCAACTATTAAGGGTCAGGACGACTCATCTCTTCAACTAATGTGTTTAATTTGAGTTGAGACTCAAATGCATATGTTTGTGAGCCTATTTTCATGTTAGAGTGTGGTACACCTTCTATGTGTTACACTCAAGTATTTTTACGGCGGTCCCGCTCGCTGGTGAGCAGTGTCGAGGGGTTTGGGGCAAAGCCCCGAAGCAAATTTTCATGGGTGGTTTATTAACCCATGGGTAATGGGTAACCGTTATGGGCTGTTTTTGGGCCCATGGTTTTTCGGTACCCATTGTTTTGATACCCACGGTTTTTGCCCATGGTTTTGATACCCACAATTTTGTATCAAACTACTTAAGCAATTGTCTATTTATATAGTCTTATGCATATGATACAAATGACAAGTAAATGTATTGCAGATGTGTTTTGAATTCGGGTGTGAATTCTGTAGAGTTTGTTGAGCATAACTCCAAACGGATATGGGTATTGTATTGAGAGAGTGGAGGCTTGTAATAAAATCGACAAGTGATTCTTAGTGGACGTGGCCCAAATTGGGTGAACCACGTTAAATCTTGTCTCTTTGTGTTGTGTTATTTATTTTACACTTTTATTTGAGATCTGTAATATTTTATGCATATTAGTTTCTACTGTTGCGATTCTGTAAGGGATTATTCCGCATATTTTATCTCTTATTTCCTAACAATTTTCTTCTTCATCAGATATTTTCTTTCTTTAACAATTGCTTACTTCTTTAGCAAAACTATACAGTTATGGTTCATGAGCTGCATGGTTAAAATAATACCCACAAATAAATACTAGCATATTTAATCGACAAATCTTACACGGGAGCCTCGCCGATAAATGAGGGAGATTTATCTCATGACTCGCCTAGGTTTTCAGCTATGCAAAAATCTAGCCAACAATTAGTAAAAGTGAATAAAATCTAACATCAACTATTCTCAGATGGACTCATCTCTTCAACTAATGTGTTTAATTTGAGTTGAGAATATTGCAGGGGGTTGTTAAGGGAATTTGGGCTAGAAACTAATCACGGAAGTCTTAAAATATACTAGACAGGATGCTACTATATACATGCATAGAAACATAGACCCGTGTGTTTCTACACACAAAAATATATGTATAAGTATTTACATATACTAACTCCAAAGAAAATTGTGAGGTAGTTTTTTTTTATTTGGTAATTTCCCCTTTTTGGGATAACCTTCACTGTAATTCCCACAACTAAAGGGTATATCTTCCATCAATTTTACTCCAGATATCTCTTCAGTCATATTCATCCTTGACTTGCCCTGGGCTTAAATGCCACAGCCGAAGAGTGCCTCTTCCATCAAATACAACATGAACTTGCACCATGCCTTGTACCTTTCTCTGGAGCGTTACGCACCCAGCAGATTGTATGTGGTATTTTATCCAATGCCAACGATTTATTGTAGTATTTTAGCCAACTTCGACAATTTATAATGTTTACAGACATTTAAATTTAGGGTTCTGTCGTGAAAGCCCCCGTAATTTTACCACTTGAACTCATCCCATTCAACAACAACCGAAAAAAATTGACCTAATTAAAAAGCCAAAATCACCACAATCACATGCATACGAACGGTCATTTCTGCATCACAATTAGAATTATTTACCCTCCGAGATACATTTATATGACGGAAGTTTAAAAAATATTATTATTATGACGGTGGGTTGCTGAAATACCATATTCAAAACCGAGGACACAGCAGAGCTGCTGAACGTGCGCATTCTAAAAACTAAAGCCTACAACTTCTCAAATAAGGGAAATCCCTAAATAATCAAGACGCTTTGCCTGATTTGTATTATTTGAAACCCTAGTTAAACATTGGTTAAGATTACCTTCGATTCTTTGATGGCCTGCAGGCACTTTTCCACTGCATTTTCCGTTGCTTCGATTGAACTTTCCATCTGTGTTTTCTCCTGCGAATGTTTAGCCCCGGCTCAATTCAAATTTAAAATGGATGTAATGTAGTATAAAATTTTGAAGAAAAATACGAATACTGAGCGACCTCTTCTTCTGCTTTGTGTGAGTATCTCCTGCACTTTCCCGCTCTTTCTATTTCGCCGTCTACTCAATGTCGAAACGAGAATATTTATTTGATTAAAACGTGTTTTTCAAATTATGTGTAATTGGTTTTTCACTTATTTAAGTGGCCCACCTCGCTTTGTAAATGCAAGGGTGATCACCACCCTAGGACTTTCGAGATTAGAATCTAGGTGTGATGATGGTGAACACTCAAGCCCGTCGTCACGACACATCCCTTCGCCTAGTTGTGTGTTTGTTTGCATAGCAATCTACAAAAACTTAGGCCTCATGACGATGAAGGCAGAGTCAAAGGCTTGAATGAATGATTTTAATAACATTCACAAGACCAAAAATTTTATAGGACCCAAAGCCGCAACTAAAGTGTACGGTCGCCCCAAGAGTTGCCCTAACAATTTTGCATAGAATTCATTGCCTTTTTAATGTTGCATCTCTTGTTATGGATCTTGACCAAAAGATTCATTGTTTTGACAAGTCCTTCCTCAAATAAGGATGGTAGGTTGTCTACTTTCAAATTGTTTTTGTACTTGATACGAGATGTCATTATATGTTGTGCACTCCATGATGTAGTGTCATTTTGTTTCCATTACCTCTTTGTTGCAAAACATGCACATTCTTTCTTCCCACTCTTCTTTGGGAGATGGTCACCTCTTAGTTTCACACTAAGATGGTGTGAACTAGTCCTTAATTGGGCCATCAACATTTTTGCCTTCCATTTGATTTATGCCCCTAAGTAGGCATTTTCTCTTGTGGTCACAAGTTGGATTAAATTATTTGATGTAGTATTATTTCTTTCACCCAAGCTATTATGTCCACATGTCTATCCTAAATTTTTCTTCACATACTTTTTTATTTCCTCATTAGTGTTTGGACACTCTTGCATGTTAATATTCCATTTGTTCATCCATTTAATGTTTTGTTTCATCTACGTGTTTTTCCTCCTACCTAGATTTTCTTCTACAACCATTACATGCCACCACGTGAACTTCCATGTTATATACCTTTTACAAAAAAGTTAGCAAGCGAGTTATCATTGATGACTCTAAAGGAAAGGTTCTCACTTTAATTAACATAATCTCGTATGGAACCGATGTTTTAATTTTGAAGTTGTTTGTGATTAAGTGCTTTTGGATTCTCTTTATTTGTCTCCACTTAAGATCAAACACATTTTTGCCCCAAACTTCACAACCATAAAGTACCATCGGTGTGACAAGCAAGCCAAACAAGGTTTTTTGGTTTTCCAATCTCACATATCTTCATTTATGCACCTAGTTTGTAATAAATACAATGATTTCCACCCTCCTTGAATTTTTTCTACCTTGCATGTTTCCCAACTAAGCTTGTTGTGAAAATCCAACCCAAAGATATTTGTATTATTCCACTACTTCCAATGGTTTTTCCTCAAAAAGAAAGCTAAATTACTTATTTTTTCTTCGTAGAGAAAAGATCGTGACTTTGGTTTTGTTGATGTTTACTTGCATTCTAACCTATTGGTAGAAGAGCTCAAGGGCCCTCATGAGGTCTCTCGACTTGTGTGGTGCTTTTGCAATTAGGATGAGGTCATCTGCATAGAGAAGCAATTTTATTACATATTTGGCTAAGTGAATGTCTCCTCCATCCATTTTGTTTATCCACTCCTCTAGTTTATCAATGTAAAGCCCAAATAAAGTGGGTGAAAGTGGGCATCCTTGTTTAACACCAATATCACTCCCAAAAATTAAAGTGTTCCCTTCCTGTTATGATTTTGGCCCGACTTGCTCACACAGAGCCTATGCACAACCACTTTATGCTCATTTGGAACTCCAATTTCCTCCATTCTCGCACTGATTTTATTCGAGGTACCATGTCAAACACTTTTTTGAAGTCAACAAAGCAACAAAAAACTTCTTCACCTTGGTTATCCTATACTTTTCAATCAAGTGTCTAAGAGTGATGCAATGGTCGATAGTGGAGTGCTTTGGCCTGAAACTTACCTACCCCTTTGCTCTTTTCCCTCTTTTTCAGCCCAACTACTAATTTTGTGCTCTATCATGCTCCCAAATAGTTTTCCAAAAAGAGGGTTTACTATGATGATGTGGTAGTTTAACAGTTATTTATATCCCCACTTTTGTATAGGGGATAACAACACTAGTTTTCCAATTTGACGAAGTCTTCTTGAATGATACTATTGAATATGTGTTTGATGTGCGGTTTGAGGACTTTGATACCCCGTTTAAGATACTCTACTTGCACCCCATCTATATCTTGACCAATTTCCCTACTAGTCTCTTTATGCCTTGAGTGATATCCCCTATGGAAAAGAGCTCAATTGTTGTGTTGATAAGGGGGGTGTATTTTATCTTGCTCTTGCTCGTATAACAAATTTACATTAACTAGCCATTGGGTGTTTGTAATATTATTCTTTATTTGTTTTCTCTTTTGTTGAAGTTCTCTAAAATCCTTTGGGATTATGCTTTCCTAAGAAAATTAGCTCTTTCCTTTGAATATTTTGTTAAATATTACCCACATTAAACACACTAAACAAAGTAATAGAGCTCATAAATTTTAACACAATAATAATCCTTCACTCACATTCATTCGGTATATCTCAATACAAGAGTGATACACATAAATAGGAGGATGCACTCCTTAATGCAAGGAGTCAACAATCATATCCAACTTCCCCTACAATCTCTCTCATCCCTAAGATATCTCCAACATCCCAAATATCCCTCAAGACTAATCAATGTGAGTTGTTATCACAACACACTCACACTAACTATATTATTAATATGAGTTATATTAACTCAATATTAATAACATACACAATATATTAATAATGTTACACAATATATTTGTAACATTCACTCCCCTATTGTTAACATTATTAATTCCCAATATACACTCCCCTAATGTTGACATGGTACAACATAACTCCTTTTACTGCAACATGTTGCACGAGCTTGCCTCATAATCTAGATCAAAGAAAGGCGTGTAAACTTCCAACTGGCTGATTGTCTTGCTTTGCACATGACCACAACTATGCGAAGGAACGCATCCCGCATTTACTCCATGAAAAGAACGCACTCGGCATTCCACTGGCAGATCATCTTCATAAAGAAGGAAGGCAGTCAGAGGACCACTACATCAGTAAAAGTTTATCTACCTTTTTACATATGTGGTTTTCTGGATCTACCACCAACCCTTTCCAAATCTATGAGTGTTACAATAAACTTAGAGACATACTCTACAATGTTTTCTTCTAGGAGGTTACATATAGGAATTTCTCACACATTACAATTGAACAGGAATGTGACATCTGTTCTTATTTTCACACAGTGAAAATTAAACACAACTGAAAAAATGCCACAACTTTATTGTGCGGCCCCGTCGCTTGCGGTTGATTTAGATGTCAACGATTGACCTCCTTCCTCTCGTTACCTCCTTCCTCCATATATGATGCTACTTAGTTAGCAAATGTAGCTTTTAATCTCATTGCAAAATTGTCCTGGGTGTCGGATTCAACCGATAATGCACCACCTCTCACATACGCCCTTAACCTATTGCTTGTATTAGGATATGATTAGCCGACTTGTGGCTTACCGTATCATTTTATTATATCATTTATACTTTCTCATGCTCAATAGGTTGGCCTTGGTTATCACCATAAAGCATATGAATAGTATATATAGGGGATCAGTAGGTAGTAGTTCATTATCATTTGAGCATTCAAGTCTTATTATATGGTTTGAGATGAAAGAGGGTTTGAAAACCCACAAGTGAGGATCACGAGGGACGACGTGCACATCAACGGATGTGCGAACGACAACGTGAAGAGATCTTGGGAGGAGCGAGCATCAATCGAATGTGCATGTAAAGATTCGACAAATGGGCAGAACCTGGTTAAGCCATAAAAGTCTCCTCTATTGCATAGATCAAAAGACGTGTACATATAGGAGGTCCCGAGTAACCCCGATCTGCATGATCATGAAAAATCGAGTAGAGAGGGGGGAGTTACATTCCCGCATAGAAGTGTAACTCCCAATGACGCATATGACGCACTTGACGTTGCCGACGCGTAAGGGAATCTCATAATGACACATAGACCTACGATCTCACCTAAGTGAGATTACTCACCTACTTGATGTGGAAAATAACACACACCAACACCCCCTTCATCAGTAACTTAGGATGAGGCGGTAAGTCGAAACGAGAAATGGGTCCCAGACAAAGCTCCGATGAGGTACCCATGTACAAGAAAAAGGTCCCAAGCAGTGAAGGAAAACCCAATGGGAAAAACATCCACCACAAGAGAACAACACACTCTCTAATCTAAGAAAGATGCCAAATATGGGTCCCGCCATGCATAAGCCCTAAAAGGGTACCCATGTACAAAGAGGTAATCTCTTGGAAAGAAGAAGAAGAGAGAAGAAGAGGGAGATGAGAGGGATGCAGAAGATGCCATGGATGGATCTAAACTTTGCAACTCTAAGAAGTCTCCCAAAAGAATGTCGATGACGAGATCCTCTGCCTCTAGGCCAAGAAGAGCCACCCGCAATGAATTGTGTGCCTGCCCTTAGGAAGGACATAAATAACGTGTTGGAAGTTCGTCCACTCCACAAAGGAAACTGAAGGTAGCAACATGAAGAACTTTGAGTCTGGTGCACTGAAGTGTGACATAGGTCTAGCGAGTGAGTGCCAAGGAACCGAAGGTAATGCCACGTGCGTAGAACTATCAGAGTGAAGAGGAACACCCGTAGAAAGGATGTCCAAGTGATGTGAAGGGAACAAAACATCATCCACAATAGAAAAGGGATCCACAACTGAGGGTGGATCAATGAAGGTCTCTGGAAATGTGGAAGTGACATGATTCCCGGAAGGGGCACTCCTAACAATAGAGATGATGAACTCCTCTGAAACACCTGTAGATGGATGAGGGACCTGTAGTGCATCACAAGTAGACTCTGCGAAAAGACGACTAAGGTCGGTGCGGATACTCGTCCCCAATGAGGGGGCTCAATAAATGTAAGAGTGATGTATGATAGGTATGAGTCATCCAATGAAGGTAAAGGAGTGAAAGGGGCCTCGCACACCGGGAAGTGGAAAGGAGGTCAGGTGTAATGACGGTGTGAGACTAAGTATGAAACTGCTTTCGATATTTGATGAGATATGGGGGTGACAACAATGTCTGGAATAGTGAGAGAAAGAGGAGAGAAGTCCTCTATAATGCTCTCTACATCAAAACTGGGTGCACAATCCTCGTCATCAGAAGTAGAACCAAATGAGTCTATGTCAGTGGAACTGCCATCACACAAAGAAGAGGGAGACAACTAAATCGGTAGCGCAGTAATAATGGCGGCATAGTATGTGAAGGGTCTCCATAGAAGGACTGAAGAATGCTCCAGACACGGTGAGGTGGATCTGAGTCTGCCACGTGAAACCAGAGAGAACAAGAGACATGCATCATCATGTGACCAAAGACATGGTCACAAGTGTCAAGGAAGTCCTCTAGATGACGATGATCAATGGGTGTAGGAACTGGCCCAAGTAAGAAGGCTGAAAGACCCTCATAGGCGAAGTAACGTTCCATGGAAGCACGCCATGAATAGGTCTCTCTCCCGGTGAGAAGTGGCGGAGGCTGTAAGGTGATCCTACAACGCTCATGTCTAGAAAGAGCACTCTCCATGATGAAAAATGCAAGATGCACAAAAGCAAGACGTCGGACTCGGCCGATAATGCGTCTACGTGTGTAGGCCCAAGAGTACAAGCAACCCCCGTAATGCGGCACTTTATAAAAGTAGTGCGTTTACAAAATTGGCAATGCCATCACGTAAAGTGCAAAAATCATGCAACTTTGACCAAGGAAGCGCTTAGAAACGAGCAACGAGTCAAAAGTTATCGCATTAAAACGATTCCCGCAACTGATGGAAAAATGCACTAGATGCTGCAAACACATTAAAAAAGTGCCCGAAATGGGTGCAAAGGGTGTCGTGTGACTACTCGTTGGAAACGACATCAAATTTTAGCAAGGGTTTGTTTTGACTGCGAGGGGGGATTAGCCTCCTGCCAACCCGGACCTCGCCCTCCGTCTTCGACACTCGTAGGAGGGGATTAAATTACAAGCCAAAAACAACCTAAATGATTATTACATGCCATGAAATGAAATGTTTTTTTAACACCCTAAAACATTAGAAAAGAAGGTGGGCCCACGTTTGAAGTGGCCAATGCCACATAAGGAGCTGTCCACGTGGAAGAGAGCTGGGAGTTTGAGCCGTTGGAAGGAGCAGACCAAAGTGCGGGTCCAAACGCCGAGGCAACGCAAAAAAAAGTGCCTGAGGGAGAGTCCATGTGTTGGGCTAGATTCAAACCAGCTTGCGCTACAAAATCACTCAAGCCAAGCCGAGCAGTGTAGAAAAATGAGCCTGTAGAAGCAATCCGAGTTGCATGGAGAGTGCAGAGGAGGATCTAATGCGAGCAGCAAAAAAACCATGCACAAAACCAATGCAGAGATCTCAGGAACAACCCCCAAAGAGTGCAGACCGAATCAATTGCTGAGCAAGGCGAGTTGAAAACATTATACGGGAGAGTTGGATGATGCCTAAGGTGGCAGTTGGGCCGAGTTGCCCCAAAAATGCACTTTAATAACCTTAGAAAAAGGTACAAAACCAACACAAGCAACACTGATCAAACTCTGAATCCTGCAATCTGAAGTCCACAAAACATGCATGCAACCCCGAGAGAAACTAAACTCAAAAACATTAGAAACTTGAACAACCACCTCGAACACCCGAGCAAGAAACCGAAACCCACGAACACGAATAGAGGTATAAATCCTGAAAATAAAAGAAGAGCACGAAAAACGGAATAACCATTACGACACATGCAACAAGATCTGGATATCACACTGGAAGCTAGAAAATGCATGAGCAATGCCGAGGAGTGCATGGATCCACAAGATCCGCTCTGATACCATGAAAGAGGGTTTGAAAACCCGCAAGCGAGGATCACGAGGGACGACGTGCACATCAACGGATGTGCGAACGGCAGCATGAAGAGATCTCGGGAGGAGCGAGCATCAACCAAATGTGCATGCAAAGATTCAACAAACAAAGTAACCTAGTTAAGCCATAAAACTCTCCTCTATCTCATAGATCAAAAAGACGTGTACATATAGGAGGTCTTTGAGTAACCCCAAAGTCTTTGCAATCATGACAACTCGAGTAGAGAGGGGGAGTTACATTCCCAGAATAGAAGTGTAACTCCCAATGATGCATATGACGCACTGACGCGCTGACGCGTTGACACGTAAGGGAATCTCATAATGACCCCTAAATGACACATGGACCTACGATCTCACCTAAGTGATATGACTCACCTATCGATGTGGAAAATAACACACACCAACAGGAGATTGCCCCCTCGAAATGGCGAAGCTATTATAATTGCATATTAAGATAATTATTCTAAAATATTGTGTTATTTGGTGTTCTATTGCTGCTCATAAACTGAATTATACTAGTTATTCCATTACAAGTGGTATCAAAGTCGATCACCAAAATTAGGGCAAAAACCCTAATTTTTTGTTTCCGCAATATATTTCAAACCAGAGAGAATTGGTGGGAGATATTTTTACCAAAGTTGTGAAACATTTCAAGTAAGGTTCCCTGAAAAATTTAAACTTTTTGATTTATTTTGCACAAGTTATTACAAATTTAGGGTTTTTCATAAAATCACTCCCTAGGGTGCAAATTGTGGAATTTTTCAAGTTCTTTACATTTTCGGAAAGATCTCAAAAAAATAGTATTAGTATCTTCTCTATGTTTTTTCTTGTTCGGCCGAATTTGTATCGAAACCCTAAACCCTAAGGTTTGATATCATGGCGGGGCCTTCCACAAGAGTAAAAAAGAATCTGGTTACTTCGAGTAAAACCCCAGATAAAGATGGGATAATGATCAAGAGATGGAGTCGAAGGGGTAAATACTTGATTCCTCAACACTAGGGTTTACCTCGATTGATCATAGGTGAGCCAACTTGAGTATGAGCATGAAATGTACAATCTGAGAAGGCCTCTAAAGGAGACAAACCCAAATCAATCATCGGTTAGATGATATCATGCGAACATGTAAAGGGTAAACAAGATGGCCCAAATCCATCCCATATCAACCAAAGAGGATCTTCGCCAAAATCATGGACAAAATAACCATGTTGGATCACTTTTCGAGCCCAATCGAATCCAACTTATTCACAACCACAAAACATGATGTCGAAAGTGGATATGCGCAAATTTGATGGTAAAGATCCTGAATTTGATAAATCAAATGGAGAACTTCTTTGAGATACATAAAATACCATCGACAAAAGGTGATATTGGCATCCTCAGTATCTTGAACCAAACCAATTCGCTTGGTATCGATGGTTATGTGCTCAGAGGCAGAAGAATGGTCTCGGTGTCACTTGGACATTTTTTATTGAGGAGTTACAATTGCACTATAGTTCCAGTGTTTCAAAGAACTACTTTAGTAAATTAGAAAAGTTACGACAAACAGATCACCAAAGATTATGTGCATCAATTCCGAACCTATCCTTAAGGGTGGAGAATATACCAAGAGAATCTGAATGACCTATTTCTTGGGGGTCTTAAGGACCACATCGAGCATGAGGTACGTATGTTTAATCCACTCAAGCTTTCTAATTATATTATCATGGCACGTCGAGCAGAGAAAAAGTTCTTTGTAGTAGGAGGTCACCTTTCATTAACACCAGAGACCATAGTATCTCTTCCCCTTCATTTTCTAGGCCAATTAGACTGACTCCTCAACAAATGGAAGAAAAGAGAGAAAAAGGATTATGTTTTAACTGTGATAGCAAATATGGATCGGGACACAAATGTGTTGAGAAGAAGTTGTTCTATATTGACGAAGTAATGAGGATGATGAGGATGCTGAAATTATAGGAGAGGCTGAGGAACCGGTAGAAGATGAAGTAGAGGATCACTAACCTACAATTTCTTGCCATGCATTGTCAGGTATTAGTACTCCTCAAACACTCAAGGTTATTGACTATCTCAAAAAATAGAAGGTGATAGTGTTGATTGACTCAGGGAGTACTCATAACTTCATAAATAGTAAGTTAGTTGCTCGCCTCAATTGTTTTATTTACCCACTCCGTAAATACAAGTTACGATTGCATAATGGCGGGACAGTCAAGTGCACAGGAAAGTGCCATAGGATCAAGCTTTCCATGGGAGACTACATGTTAGACTCACCTATGCTTGCTATTTCTATGGGAGGGGCATATATTGTTTTGGGTGTCCAATGGATCACAACCTTAGGTACTATAGAGATGAATTTCCAAGAATTGTTCATGTGATTTCATTCAAATGGAAGGACAATACAATTTAATGGGATGGTAGCTAAGTCTCCATATATTATTAGCTCTCATTAGATGTAGAAGGTTCTCAGAAAAGGAGTAGATGGATTTATAGCAAAGTTATTTTACATAAAAGTACAAAATATAGAGTCTTCAATACCACCCGATCTTCAGAAGATTGTTGATGCTCACTCATTTGTTTTTGATGCAATTCCAAAGGGACTACCACCAGTTAGGGATCATGATCATGCTATTCAGCTGATTCCAGAGCCAAACACCTAACATCGACCATACAGATACCCAAATTCCCAAAAACTCGAGATCGAGAAAATGGTTTAGGAAATGTTGAAGGCGGTATCATCAGGCCTAGCCAGAGTGCATATTCTTCACCAGTGGTCATGGTACGTAAGAAGGATGAAACATGGAGGATGTGTCTAGATTACCGAGAACTC
This sequence comes from Taxus wallichiana var. yunnanensis, assembly GCA_018340775.1. Lineage (NCBI taxonomy): Eukaryota > Viridiplantae > Streptophyta > Pinopsida > Cupressales > Taxaceae > Taxus > Taxus wallichiana. The sequence goes on along the minus strand of CM031242.1, from coordinate 705,440,646 downwards.
AACAAGTACACCATCAAAGATAAGTTTCCTATTCTAGTAATTGATGATTTACTTGATGAATTGCATGGTGTTATTTATTTCACAAAATTAGATCTTCATTCGGGGTACCATCAAATTAGAATAAAAGAGGAAGATGTTCATAAAATGACTTTCAGGACTCATGAGGGCCATTATGAGTTTTTGGTAATGCCTTTTGGTCTTACAAATGCACCTTCAACCTTTCAAAGCTTGATGAACACTGTTTTGTGCCATTTTAAAGGAAATTTTTATTAGTTTTCTTTGATGACATATTGATTTACAGTAAGACATGGGAAGAACACTTACAACATGTAAATAAAGTGTTGGAAGTTTTGGAGAAACATACTCTCTATGCAAATCCATCCAAATGTTCTTTTGGTGTACAAGAGGTAAAGTACTTGGGTCACATTGTATCCCATGAAGGTGTCAAAGTTGATCCTCAGAAGATCAAAGCTATGGTGGAATGGCCAAGGCCCAAAACTCTCAAAAATCTTCGTGGGTTCCTAGGACTAACAGGGTACTACAGAAGATTTGTGCGGGGATATGGTATAATAAAGAACTTTACTCACCGCATTACTAAAGAAGGATGCCTTCCATTGGACAAACTTAGCCATTAAATCCTTTGAGTAGCTGAAGGAAGCCTTATGCGGCGTCCCGCTTTGGCTACTCCCAACTTCTCAAAAACTTTCATTGCTGAATGTGACGCTTCAGATCAAGATTGGGAGCAGCCTAATGCAAGAAGGAAGACCAATTTCATTCGAGAGTCACCAATTCAAAGGAAATGATCTACTCAAACCTATCTATGAGAAATAAATGATGGCTATTCTTCATGCAGTCAAGCAATGGAGTCCCTATCTCATGGGTAGACACTTCAAGGTAAAAAATGATCATGATAGTCTCAAATACTTTTGGAGCAAAGGTTATCATCCGAGGAACAACAAAGGTGGGTAAAAAATGTTGGGTTATGATTTTGAAATCATATACAAAAAGGGTAAAGAAAATGTAGTAGCTGATGCGTTGTCCAGAAGGGATACATCCGCAGATGCCTTACTATGTGGAATGTCCATGTTGACGACCGATTGGGTGGATGAAGCAAGATTGGAATGGGATCAAGACAAGGATACACAATCTCTAATACAGAATATCAAGCAAGGATCTATGACATCTAAAAATTTGAGTGGAAAGGTAATGCCCTATGGTACAAGGACAGGTTATACTTGAGTAAAGATTCCGAGTCAAGCATAAGATTCTTGCAGCTACATGTGTCACTTATTGGAGGACACTCTGGGTTTTTGAAGACATATCATAGAATAAAAAGAGAATTCTTTTGGGAAGGAGTCAAGGGGGATGTACAAAAGTTTGTATCAGAGTGTTTAGTGTGCCAACAAGACAAAGGGGAAACAATTAAGACACCACGTCTGTTGCAACCCTTACCAATTCCTAGCCAGAGATGGGAGGAGGTCTCCATGGATTTCATCACTAGATTGCCTTGTTTAGAGGGTAAGAATGTTATTTTCATGATTGTGGATAGGCTCACAAAATATGCCCATTTGTGTGCCCTATCACATCCATTTACAGCTAGTACAGTCACAGCTATTTTTTTGGAGACAATTCAAAGGCTACATGGAACCCCAAAGATAATTGTAAGTGATCGTGATCCTATTTTCATAAGTAATTTTTGGACGGAATTATTTTCATGTTTGGGTACTCAACTAGCTCACAGTTCATCTTATCATCCTCAAACTGATGGGCAAATGGAAGTGGTCAACAAATGCTTAGAGGGGTATCTACGTTGTTTTGTATCAGATAAGCAAGAAAGGTGGATTAAATGGCTACCACTTGTAGAATGGTGGTATAACACATCTTTTCATACCTCTTCTCAAATGACCCCATTTTTAGCATTATATGGTTACCATCCACCTTCTATCACTTCCTCCTTGAGGGTGCAAACTAAGGTCAGAGATGTTGAGGAACACATTCAACATCAACAAAGTTTTGGCTAGTTTGAAGGAGAATTTAGCATTAGCACAAAACATGATGAAACAACAAGTAGATCAACACCGTAGTGAAAGACATTTTGAAATTGGTGACTGGGTTTTTGTACGTCTCCAGCCTTACAAACAGATGTCCCTAAAGCAACAGAAAAAGGACAACAAACTTGCTCCTAAATATTATGGCCCTTATCAGGTTCTACAAAAATTGGCAAAGAGTTGCTTATAAACTAGAGTTGCCTCCATCTTCACACATACACCCAATATTCCATGTTTCATGCCTGAAGAAGGTTATTGGATAGAAATTTTAAGCCCGATGAGTTACCAAAACTTGACGAGGAAGGAAGAATCATTTTGGAGCCGAGAAGATTATGAAAACACGTACTAAGAGGCTGAGAACCAGAGACATTAAGGAATATCTAATCAAGTGGAAGAATCTGAGCATAGAAGATGCAACCTAGGAGGATGAAGGTTTTCTGCAGCAACATCCAGATTATTCAACGTTGAGGACAACGTTGGTTTGAAGGGGAAGGGCATGTTACGCCCTTAACCTATTGCTTTGTATTAGGATATGAGTAAATACTTGTGGCTTACCATATCATTTTATTATATCATTTATACTTTCTCATGCTTAATAGGTCAGCCTTGGTGATGGCCATAGCATATGAATAGTATATATAGGGGATTGTAAGTAGTAGTTCATTATCATTTGAGCATTTGAGTCTTATTATATGGTTTGGAGGTTACCCCTCGAAGTGGTGAAGCTATTATAATTGCATATTGGGATCATTATTCTGAAATATTGTGTTATTTGGTGTTCTATTGCTGCTCATAATTTGAATTATACTAATAATTCCATTACAACCTCACTATAGACATCGCGCATAAGGGAACATGCGTCCAAGTTTTGAAAAGTGAGACACTTTTTTTTGAAAATATTTATATATATATTAACAAATTGACTCCTACGTCATTTACATGACATTTATTCATTTTGACTACATAATACTACTATTGATCAAATAATTGATCAATCTAATAGACCTTGACATTGACAAATCTTAATGGACTAAAACAATAAATTAAAACAAACAAAGAAATATGAAAAAATCACTTTTATTACAAAGTGGTTTCACCGTATGGAGGAGTGAGCATGAGCCTACAATGGATCAATAGATTGGAATGTTCATCTCATATGTCAAAGACAACTAATGAATTACCATGATGCATATGAGAAGAAAAATACAAAACTTCACAATGCTACAAGGTTGTATCCAATGAAAGCTTCTCTAATAGATCAAACGCTCAGGAATAGATCTAAATCACACACAACACAAATAGAATGGTTCTTCTGCAGTAAATGCTACTAATTATTTCAAACGATTCCCAAAGATTATGTTCAGATCATACTAAAAATTGTAGACGTGGCTCCAACGTGGATCTCGCTTTAGACGTCAGATTTGTTTTCACGTTTTCTCTTAAAATAGGAACTGGGTTATCCTAAAATTTTAACTGTAGAGTAATAAAGTACGTATCTTCAAACCCAATAAAGCCTCAGTAAAATTTCAAATGGGTTTTCACGAAACAATCAATTCATCCTGGTCATTTTGTAGCAATACTCAAATCTGCGGCGCCAATTCTGACTAGTTCCACTGTAAATCACAATCTTTGATCAATCAATTTCAATCATGCATTGCTTCCAATATATACTCTACACTTCTACCCAAAATACTTCCCTTGATTTTTATGGATTGAATTTTCCAATGCGAAGCTCCTCTTATCACATGCAGATCTACGGTCTAAAACAATATTTAAATAACTGTGAGCTGAAATAAAAACAAAACTAAAGAACTCATAAATGGGGCGATCATGAATAGTAATAGACCTGCCCCACACAACCTCAGAATTCCATTAACACTGCTCTGATACCACTGTTAAATATTACCCAGATTAAACACACTAAACAAAGTAATAGAGCTCAGAAATTTTAACGCAATAATAATCCTTCACTCACATTCATTCGGGATATCTCAATACAAGAGTGATACACATAAATAGGAGGATACACTCCTTAATGCAAGGAGTCAAAAATCATCTCCAAATTCCCCTACAATCTCTCTCATCCCTAAGATATCTCCAACATCCCAAATATCCCTCAAGACTAATCAACGTGAGTTATTATCACAACACACTCACACTAACTATATTATTAATATGAGTTATATTAACTAAATATGAGTTATATTAACTCAATATTAATAACATACACAATATATTAATAATGTTACATAATATATTTGTAACATATTCATGTAACTCACATTTTGCGATTGAAGAGATAATGGAAATGCCCTCTTTTGAGAGAGTTGTATTGTTTTGCTTTTGATTTTGATGCTTTTGTTTTCGCCATGATCTCAAAATTATTTCAACTCTCTTAATTGTTTATTACATTTATACCACCAAGTATGTTATTTTATATATGGATCTCACGTAATAAAAGTATTCACTAATGGCTCATCCCTTAGTCTTGTTCATCGCTTAGTTAGTCAATCATTGTCACTTGTTTCACACAATCATCGTTTTCTATACATAGTTTTAGTCATCTTTCAGAAGTGTCAAGGTGTTGTTATTTTGTTTTTTTTTCATCTTTATCTCTATAACTAGGGCACTAAAGTAGTGTTGGGTGCCTCATCGGGCTTCCCCAATCCTGATTTTTGGTGCCCTAGTTCTAGTCACACACTTTTGTTCACATTTAAAAGTTTGAGGTCGGTCTCTACGGTTTGTTATTACATTCCCCTAGGTGCTAGTCAACATTTTCGGGCCATTAGTGTTGAAATTTGAACAAGAGATCCCTATATAAACATAACATACTCACCATATTATGGGCGGACATCTTACTATCAAGAGCTAGCTATCTACTAAGGAAAAGGACTACATTTGGGCATCTTCTACATCTACATCACATCACAGAATATAGGGGAAAGGGTTGTATTCATTCTATTCCATCCACCATTTGCATCTTACATCTAGTTATTGCCCCCTACTTCTGTGTCATTGACGCTAGGGCACCCTAGGCACAAAATTACACACAAGCACACATAACTACATTGGGTCTAGAATGTAGTGCAACACTTAGTTGTAAGTCCACCATTGTGGAAACTAAGGTCAGTCCACCCCTTCATTTGCATCTTTATTTTTTTTAGGATTTGATGCTTTGTATGGGGTTTTGCAGGTAGATTTCATCACATCTATTACAACGACATTAGCGAGGATATTGTGACAACTAGGTGACCAAGATGAAGGTGCTGTGAAGACCTTGCACACTTTCGAACTAGACCCTAGAGTTTTCATAGACCCAGACCAGATTATAGACCAGGCACCCCCGGTGCCCCCAGGGTCCTCTCCCAGTGCACCCCAGTCTAGGAAGATCTTTGTTCACTACAATTTTGGGGCACACCATCTATCTTCTATCTATCCACACACATTCTTCTTCCCATTCCTACACACAATGAGGTAAGTTAATTTCAGGTTAGTACCTATCCCTTTCCATTTTCATTATTTGATTTCATTAAAAATATTAAATAAAATTATTTAGTGTTTTTACATCACATTTATATCATTTATTCCCTTGTTACTAGTTTAGATTAACATTATAAAATTATATTTTTAGTTAATCATTTTGGTGAACCCAACTCTTTAGAATACCTTTCCCTAGGATCCAATCAAACCCTAATGGCTAAGCCTATCCCATCTTCTCTCCCCATGTCATGTCTCATGTTAGTGTTAACCCTATTTATGATGAGGTTGCCATTGTTGAGCTTAAATCTCTCTATAGTTCTCCCATTACTACACCAGACCATGTCAAACAACAACTTCAAGATGGACTACAATATGTACCTACCTCTTTTTGAGATTCTCTATAGGCATTAGCATTGTTGATGATCCAGTAGCCTTTACTCATTATACTCCATGTTATATGGTTACTTGTGATCCTCGCTTCTCATCTTTTAGAGGAGACATTAGATGATTCTCTTATTGATTACTTGTTTGGTATTGACACTCATTCACATGAGCATATTGATTCACCTTCTACTCCGATCACCAACATGGTTCCCTCTCATGACTCTACCTCTTCTTGACATTGTTTCTCATGATACATCCTCTCCTACTTCACATACTCCTTCACATTATGTTGATGATCCTATTGATGGTGCTCTTAGTGATATCTTCATTTTGAGTCCTTATCAGATATCGGTGAGACAACTGAGGTTTATGACTCTCCTTCTTTCCATACTACCAAGTGTGACTCACCTACTCCATTACTATCTTCTCCTGAGATCATATCTAGCACTACACATGAGTCACCACCATCTATCACTTCTTCTTCTCCTACTTCTTTCATCTCCCCTTGCTAGTTCACCTATGTCTCTTACTACATCTTCTATAGAAGTTTCCCCATTGGTTACTTCACCTCTTATGGGTATTCTTGATGCTATTCCAACCATTTCTATGGGTATTCCATCTATATCTCATACCATAGCTTCCTCGGCACCTACTAGTGTGCCCTTAGCATCAGACCCTTCTCCATCACCCTTGGACATCCCTATGATCACTCACAATGGTAAGCTCCAACCACTCAATACATTGTTACCATCTTCCACCATCCCTTCATAGGATATTATTTCCCTCATGCATGTCATAGGACAATTACAATCCTAGGTTCAATCTCTCACTTTAGAAAGTAGGGCTTATTACGCCTCTATTGACAACAATTCATTACATGGAAATCCGGTCCCTAAGAAAATTCACAATTCTGCATTCCCTCATGATTTTACCATGCCTACTTTCACATGTTTTGATGGTATGGGTGACCCTCACACCCATCTCCTACATTATCATTAGGCTATGGCTTCTTATTCTAATGATCACTTATTACTTAAAGCCTTTCACTATAGTCTTACCGATGAGGTGTTACAATGGTACACTCATCTCCCCTTTGGGTCCATTAGCACTTTTTATGACATGGAGGACATCTTCCTCCATCATTTTATAATCAAAATGGCCCTAAGGTTACTTATGACCACTTACCTTCTCTACATCAGGGCTCCACAAACCTATCAAGGACTATATCCTACGATTCAATGCTTGTATCCATCATCTTGTTTTCCAACCCATTGATCTTGAGAAGAAATTTATTTTTTTTTTCGTGGCCTCATTCCTCCACTTAAGAAATGATTGCAGTATGATACATGTGAGTCATTCACTCTCCTATGCTATAAGGTTATTGACTTAGAACAAGACCTCCTCTCTACATAGACCATAGATCCTCCACATACTTTTGTGGCTATACCCTCATCTAGTTCTCCACCTGAGCCTCTAGTTGAGCATCCCACACAATCTCCTACCAAGAAAATAAGCAAGCTCCACCCTCTTTTCCACCAAAGCATACTCCTTCTCTCGACTCCATGAAAAACACTCCTCCTACCACCCCACCTAGGTCACATGAACCTTTGCACTTTCTCTCACCATGCACGACCACATGATGTGTTGTGTGTATTACTTAATGAGTGATTAATTCACTTACCTTCCAACCAACATCATCCACAACACCGATTACAACATCAACGTGACCAACACTATTGTAATTATCATCATATAAATGGCCATAGAGACAATGATTGTCTTTCCCTTTAGGATAGATTAAAAATTAGAGGATAAGGGCATCATCTCCTTTGGTTCTCACCCATGTGAGTGATCCATCTCTCCTTTACCTCATCAGAGAAGTTCCTCTACTACAATTGAGTCATCTCCTACATATGGTGCTTCGACTATGATGTATCCACCCCCATTTGTTATTCACATGTGTTCCCCACCACATCCATTACATTCACTACATCCACCTCATCCATCACATTCATGTTATCCACCACATCACTGTTGTTACTTCACACTGGGTACCACAACATCCCACTTTTACACATTCCACCACAACTCCATATGACATTTAGTTTGGTTCATACACTCATGTTGCTTCCATTCCACATGCTTCCACCACTCCACGCCACCTTGGTCTTTGGTAGGTGAGTACTCTCACCTCACCCTCCATGATGACACTTGTGTTCTTCTAGTTCTTACATGAATGTTGAGGGTTTTCTTTAAGAACTTCTCATCATGCTACATCATTCATTTGGCACACCTCAATCATTTCCCATGACACACTCTTGTCTTTCATGGTTCATTCTTGATTGTTGAGGGATCTTAACCAAATGAACCTAATCATCTATATGTTGGGGGCATCACTACTTACCCCTACCATTCATCACACTATGATTACATTATTAGTATCATCATATACATTCATCACAATAAGTTACTTTCATCATCATATTTCACCTATTTTTATTCACTTCATTCATCATCATACTAACTACACATTACATATTCTATCTACTAAACTCATCACATTATATTTGTTATCATCATGTGAATATTACACTAACAATATGCAAAAAAAATTACATCCATTTCAACAATAACACATACAACAATAGATATACCATAACATATGCTCATCATATATAAATCACACATGTCCATACATATATATAAAATACAATCATCACTGGGGGAAAATCCCCCTACATCATATACAATCATGATAATCAAACCTCATCATCACTATCACTCTTGGTACTACTGAGATCCTAGAACTAGATGCCTCCCCACTCACTCTACATCATTGTTGTTCACGGCCTCGATATCACTCCACCTACCTACATAATAAGGTGTTCTCCATAGACTACTCCAAAAACTAATGTTGTAACTCCATGAACTATAAAACACCTCCTGTGCCAAAGGCCCACCACCTAATGCCTCGCGGCTCATCGAGTCTCCTCACGTGCCTCATCCCTCTCAGCTACTAATACAATACATGTGGTTGTCTACTACTGCCACTGGCTCAAATAGATGGGCATGCTCACCCATGATATCATCCACTCACTCCAATATACCTCCACTAAGTACATCGGTCAAAAACATTCCACATCAATGTGCGGATGGATGTGTCAACTATCAATGACCAATACGCATCACCTACAAAACAAACAACACCAACACATTAGACAACCATTATTCAAACCATAAGCCAACAAATAAACATACATAACATAGCTATATATAGATACTCACGCTCAACTATAATAACTACTATACAGGGTTGGGGACATGTGCTTCCCCCTCTTCCTCCTCCTACATGTGGTAACCCAGTTGGATCTACAAATACTAGAAACAACAATACCCATCGATGTGTTTCCCACCATGCATGATACTCCTCTATACTACCAACATCATCATCATATCTATAACCTCTATCACTACATCTACCTCATCATCTAGACCAGAGGTGCTATTTGCTCTCTTTGTGGGCCCTGGCCTGGCCCCCACCCTCCTCGGTGCTCTGATAGCTCTAAGCCATATATATGGCTCTAGGGGCACATCTTGAGCCATACCAAACTATCGTGATACTCTCTCCACCTAAAATAGCTCCCACCACACTGAAACCTATCCTCCAACCACATCATCCTCTAAATACACCATAGCTCCATGACATCCTTGGGCCATCCTCCATAATCACGATATGGCCTCCATGTGATGGCCTCAGGCCCCATCCTATCTATCAATGCTCTATAAGTATCAATATCCATCCTACACCCATGAATGTTAATCCATCTCCTCACATATATCTCAGGCTTATGTCCCACTCTCCTCGTGGGCCCCAACCGGCCTCAACACCACTATATGCTCATATGCCCACACATGTAACATCATAGTGGCTCCTATCCCTCCTCCATGCTCATCATGAGTAAACCGGTATAAATATCTATACAAGTGGGCTAACACACATCATCCCATGCATATATCTAGTACTCTCCTCCTCTATATGCAACATATATCATGCATCTTATACAAGATGCCCACACCACCTCCCTCCACCACTATAGATGAAGCAATAACAACTACTATGAATTTCCACAAGCACGGAACAACATTAGACCTCAAAATAACATCTAGACTGATATGAGCCTCAACAAGTGTCTAAGTCCCTACAAAATATCATCTCACCACTCACATCTACCTATCCATGTCCTCTAATGGCATCACCTAAACCCTCTCCCCAACCATTGGTAACCACAATATATGATAGACATCCTCTAATGTCATAGTCATCTCCCCATAGGAAACCAAAAGGTACATGTCTACACACCATCTCTCACATAGTGCAGTCAACATCAACATATTATGGGGCACATCCCCATCCATGTGCTATATGTCGTAGGCTGAACATGGTCCATAACATCCCAATCATCATCAAAAACCCAATCCAAGCAATGTACTCAAATGACACCCACCACGGAACTCCCTCGAGTGAATATCCCTCTACACAACACAAAATGAAAAAAATGTGCATTAGAACACTTTATAAGTACAAACATAATCACTTCTCATAATCAATATACATAACAAACTACATTTTCCATCATCCTAGGAAAAACACACACATTCTGGACTAGGGTGCCCAGATGCAAGACTGGGGTGCCCAGGACCAGGACACCAAGACCCAAGATCTAGGGTGCTCTATCCCAAGGGGTCACTAACACCTCACCACTATTATCCAAGCTCAAAATGCTAAGAAAATTAAAATTCTCAAAATTGTGAAAATTTAGTATAAACACCTAATACACCATACATTTTTGAAAAACAAGGCACTTACCAACTCCATAGTCATGTGTGATGATGCTACAAAGTCACCACTCTCTCAAACCAACTAGGACTATGTTGCTCTCACTTGTGGCATTTTCACTCACCTCATGCTCACTCTCACAAATAAAAATAAAAAATAAGGTGACTAAACACTTTTTCACCTTACTACTTTTATAGTCACTTTTTCATCACCCACTTTACTATAGTAATTATTTCACGCTTTCTTACCACTACTAATACACATTACACATTTTCACCATATCTCAAGCATTTCTACTCCGATTTGCACCCCATTTGTGGATTATTTTTAGAATTCCACCTACCACCATATTGAACATGTTCATGCATATCACCTCACATTAAATTTATCTTCCAACCAAATCATACAATTTTTGTGATTTCCATCACTTTTCTACATATTTTGTGTATACTTTCAGCTTAGCATTCATTCTTCACATCACTTCCCCTTTTTCCAAAAGGGGGGCATATCATTGGGGTCATCCTATAATTCCCCTTATATCATCACATGCTTAAAACACTACCAATTCAAAAAATTCCAAAAGACATTTACTAATTCACAACATGACATTTCACCGATCATCCCCCCTAATGACCTAATCTGGGGCAACTAATAACACAAATTTCTCTATACAACATTTTTATTACTTCCCCTTAATGACCTAACATAGGGGAAAACAAAAATTAAGAATATTTCTATTCAATCATTTATCGATTTCTATCAATTCCCCTAATGACCTAATCTGGGGGAAAATTGTAAAATCTCTCCATGAGTAACCAATCAATGAATCAACAATCAATCAATCAATCAACATTCACATTCCTAACAATCAAAATCATATCATTCCATCAATACAAATTCAACACAATTGGCCTCCCGATATGACATAACTTGGGAGTTACGTGGCCTCCTAGATGACCTAACTTAGGAGATTACATTCATTTCTTACTTCCAAATGACCTAACTTAGAGATTACATTCATTTCTCACTTCTAGATGACCTTGGAAGCCTTCTCATTTTTTGCTTCACTTCATAAGACATATCAAGCCTTCACTTTCACGTTTGATTTCTTCTAGATGACCTAACTTGGAAGCCATATCACCTTTCACGTTCACTTCCAGATGACCTAACTTGGAAGCCATTACATTGCGGTGACACCCGTGGAGTGGGGGAAAGAGTGCCTTTCCTATACCACTCCTATATGGGTCAACTGTTTGATCAAATTTGTCTGGATCTAGAAAACCATCAAATATTTGATCTGAGTCCATCTACAATGGCTAGATCTTGAGGATGTAGTTAGAGATTGGAGAATAACACACTTTTCTCCCTACACTCTTCCTCTAGTGATAAGATGCCCAAATCCTTCGATTAATTATTCATATACACATTTTGGGTTGGGAACTGATCACTCCCTACCCCATTTCATCATCATTATATACAAACATTCAAAATCATCCAACATCACAATCATCACTTTCATTTAGCACACTTCATCATGACATTACACTTTTTTATATGTTGCATGGATCAACTCACTGATCCATGGTTTAACACTTTTTTGGTTCTTTCGGCACATGCTTCTACTACACATCTGCACATTCTACTACAACATGGGCTTCTCTTCGATTTCTCTCTCAGTACACATCTCTATCTACTTTATGTTACCAAGCTTTTCACTCACCAACATAAAGTGGGGAAAATGTAGTCACAAAATCACACACTTACTATTACATTTATACCACCAAGTATGTTATTTTATATATGGATCTCACGTAATAAAATTATTCACTAATGGCTCATCCCTTAGTCTTGTCATCAGTTAGTCGGTCATCATTGTCACTTTGTCTTTCACACATTTGTCAATTTTCTATATAGTTTTAGTCATCTTTTAAAAGGTCTCAGCTGTCATTATTTGGTGGTTTGTCATCTTTAGTCTCTAGCTAGGGCACTAGAAAGGTGTTGGGGTGCCCATCGGCGCCCAGTCCTCTTTTTGGGTGCCCTAGTTTTGGTCACACTTTGTTTCATTTAAAAGTTTGAGGTCGGTCTCTACGGTTTGTTATTACATTCCCCTAGGTGCTAGTTGGCATTTTGGGCCATTAGTGTTGAAATTTGAACAAGAGATCCCTATATAAACATAACATACTCACCATATTATGGGTGGACATCTTACTATCAAGGCTAGCTATCTACTAAGGCAAAGGATTACATTTGGGCATCTTCTACATCTACATCACACAAGCATAGGGGAAAGGGTTGTATTCATTCTATTCCATCCACCATTTTCATCTTACATCTAGTTATTGCCCCTACTTCTATGCATCATTGATGTTAGGGCACCCTAGGCACAAAATTACACACAAAGCACATAAACTACATTGGGTCTAGAATGTAGTGCAACACTTAGTCGTAGAAGACCTTGCGACACTTTCGAACCAAAAACCATAAGTTTTTTTCAAGCCTAAGCACCCAAATCACATAGTACCTAGATCTCAGTGCCCCAGGTTAAGATCTCAGGCACCTTAATTTTTCCCAGTAGCACCATCTCCCTTATCCTATCCGCACATCATTCTCTTTTGCCCACAGAGAATAAGTCAATTCATACCTTCTTTCTTTCCATTTTCATTATTTGATTTCAATTTCTTGGGTAGCACCATCTTTAGATCTACATTAGTCTTAGTCACATCATCATTCTTCCCATCATTGAGATACATAAGTGATTGCGAAGTCAAATTTTTGTAGTTAGTAAGAGAGAGAGAGATCTCAAAGATCTCACATAATGGCTTTACATTTCATTATTTGATTTCATAAGCTTGGAGATTGATCTCGCCATTTATGTAGACATTAGAGTTCGCAGAGATCACTCGGAACTTCATTCTCGTGTAGAGGCATCATGACCATGCAAAGAATGGTAGCTAAATCATCATTGGCATTGACGTCGGGTTGAAACTTCATTCTGTGTAGAGGCATTGTGACCAGTGCAGCAGAGTGGTACCTGATATTGTATGTCAACAAGAGGAGCTCTAAAAGGATCAGCTCGAACATCATTCGATGTCAAGGCATTACGACCACACATACGAATGGTAGCTGATCAACAGACTTAGCATTGTGCATTGGAGGCTTGAGGTCTACAGAGGCTTAGCATCATGCATCAGAGGCGTTGAGGTCTGTAATAGACTTAACATCATGTATTGGAGGCTCGAGGTCTTGCAAGAGGCTTAGCATCATGCATCGGAGGCGTTGAGGTCTGTAATAGACTTAGCATCATGCATCGGAGGCTCGAGGTCTTGAAAGAGGCTTAGCATCATGCATTGGAGGTGTTGAGGTCTGTAAAGGGACAAGGCATTGTCCATCATCGACATCGGATCAATCAAATCTCTACATAACATGGAGTTCCTTCAAACCAGTTTGGATTCTCGCAAAATCAACTCGAGCCGTGAGGCGTGTTATAGAGTCAAAGAAGATCCTTGTTGTCAGATATCAAGAAGCTTAGCACCGCACAGAAGGAGCGTTGAGGTTTCATTCAGAAACTTAGCACCATAAAGCGGAGGCGTGGAGGTCTTCTTCGGATATCAGAGTGGTGCAATGGAAGCGTCATGGGCCCATAACCCATAGGTCCCAGGATTGGAGAAGAGTTGTTGAAGTGAGAAGGTTGGAGGAGAAGACCCAAGGGTCTACTACAACAACACTTCTAAGCCGGCAAAGTTTTTTTCGGGATTCGTATAAGATGGAAGCTTTTTGGGACAAAAAGCCTTTCTCAGTGGGGAGGTGTGATCAGGGGATCATTTTTGAAAGTTCCCTAAACATCCCTAAATGGTGTCAGTGCAGAAGATCATCTTGAGAGCTTTCTAATGACTGTAAGAATGCGACAAACAGGACATCGGGAGCTCTAGATATGTCTGGTCAAAGTTCAGTCAACGGAAAGTCAACTCAGTCAACTGGTCAATATTGGACCAATGGCATTGTGACACGTGGCAAAAAGCAAAAGGGAGTTATTTGTTGGTTTTCAATCACCAGTCTTTGACGAGCGTAAAAATGGTGCACGGGAACAAGAGGCTCAACTTTTATTACGGAGGGGAGCCCGACCGCCATGTGGACTATGGTATTATCACCGATGTGGTGGGTCCACAAGCCACCACGTGGCCTTGCCACCACTCGTCGAATTCACTCGATTTTCCTATTGGGAGATGAAAAGTGGACTACATGATGATCAAGTTAATTATTTTCGATACCCATGGTATGGGTCGAATTTTTATTTACTTGGTAAGTCCACTATACATTATTCCCAAATGCCATGCATTTATATATTAATGTTCAAACATTAGTATAAACCACATAATACCCACTTAGCCACCATACATTATGCTAAACCCCTTTGTAAAGTGGTTGTAGTGGAATCTTCCACGTGGAGGAGAGAAGGTGGTGAAGCGGTTGTTGGGGGCTTAAAGCCATGCGTGGATTTTCCACGTGAAGGATGGAGTGGGTAAGGGTTATTAAAACCTTACCCAAATGAAATGGCGCCAAATGTGGGATATAAACCACTAGCCCTAAGTGCCTAAAATGGGAATTAATCCCCTCATTCAAACAAAAGCCGCTTCAAAGGGATATTATCCCATTTAAAAATACATCCGCCCAATTTGGGATTTAATCCCATCAACTATGCTACGGGCTATGGTATTTTTAGCCTAAGGATGATATGCAAATGCATATTTTAAGGGCCCTAATTTTGTATAAATAGGGAACCCATTCTATTGTAATGGACACACATGAGTCCAACAAGCTTATTATTTGTTAAGCTTATTTGTGGGATGTGTCAACAAGTATTGTCTATTGGCCTATTATTTTAGGCAATAGTAGATGAAATATTTGTGATTGGGAGTAAATTATAAACTACCCAATAGGCCCATTGAGCCACACCAATTACTTGCAAATCTTGGATTGTCGACCGGAGTGCTAGCGTCGCATTGATAGCGTCGAAGGCTGATCGAAGCCGAAGGAGATTGTGCATCAGGAAGGTGAAGAATAATTCGACTGATCATCGGAAGTTTTTCAAGAACTGGTGTACTGATAGGCAAGTAAAATTCCATTAGGTTTTCTTGTGAAAGTACTATTGTAACTTACAAGTTTTGACTAGTGGAATGGTTCGACCATGAACCCGGAGACGTAGGCAATTGCCGAACTCCGTAATCAATCTTTGTGCAATTGTCTTTAATGTCTTGCATTTTATTTTAAATTGATTACTTAAAAGGAGTAAATTATCAGCAAATAATTAAAGCCTACAAGGGTCCGAGATCAGGTAGTAATAATCTGATTATTTTCGGATCAGCGAGGGCACTGGGCACTATAGACCTCTACCGGGTGCCCGTGATCGTGTAAATGGTCATAATATGACTTTTCTTGTGTCACACAAGTGTCGCCGATAGTCATTGTTGGTCGCTTGTATGTCATGCCTTGATCACGTGATGTACTTGTAATCTACAAAATAGATGTTCACTGTAAAACCCACAAAACCATATCAAATCCAAAAAAAAAAAATGCAATATAGGAGTCGGATCGACCCCAACAAATCACTCGACTGAGTGAACTTACAACCGAGCGCTACACTACATCTTAGACTCCATGTAGTTCTTGTGAGTGTGTGAAAGAATCGTGCCCTAGGATGCCCTAGTGCAAGTTGCACTTGATAGCGGGCTAGATCTAGAATGTAACAATGTATAACATGTGTGGATGGAATAATGAACTTCCCCTTCCTATGAAGTGTATACAATACTTTGTCCATTGAATGCATGCTAGATGGATGCCTTTGAGTGCTTTAGATGCCTTTGGATGCAAGATTAGGTGATAGATAATAATGCTTAGAGATTGGTCCTTTATTTTGATCACATAACTATGTATTTATATGATTCCCTTGTTTGAATTTTGTAATTGACAACTAGAAGGCTAACCCATAAGAAAATAAGATACCTAAAAGATAAAAGAGACCCAAAAGAAGCAAGTAATATAGAAAAGGGCCGGGGATGCCTGGAGGGGACGACGGTGCTTAGGCGCTGGTGTCCGGGTCATAGAAGATAAGAAAATAAAGTAATGACTAAGTTATAGGGTGTGTAACGTCGATAGAAAACAAGAAATACAAACAAAAGATCAAATATAGCCTTCAATTACTATTTTTCTCGCTTAGGAATCAAGTAAATGCAGGTATACTTTTAGGACCTAGAAATGTACCCAAGTGCGTGATTTTGTGTCTACACTTTTAGGCATCTTTTTCACTTATGGGCCGGCCTTCCAATTTTCAATTACAAAAATCAAACAAGGGAATCATATAAATACATAATTATGTATTCAAAATAAAGTACCAAGGACTAAGCATTATTATTGCCACCTAAGCTTACATTCAAAAGCCACATAAAACACTCTAAAACATCTATCTAGCCTCCATTCAAGGGATAAGGGTTGCATCAACTCTGCATACACAACATAGGAAGGGGAAGTTTGTTCTATTCCATCCACACATTTGTATCTTTTACCAAATCTAGCCCGATTTCAAGTGCAACTTTCACAAGGGCATCCCAGAGCACAAATTCTACGCACACTCACAAGAACTACATGTCCGAGATGTAGTGCAACACTTGGTCATAAGTTCACTCTCGGGGTGACTATCGAGGTAAATTCAACTCCCCATTTTGCATCGTTATTTTAAGGTTTGATGTGGTCTCGTGGGTTTGTGTAGGTTAACATCTCTTTTTGCAGTTACAAGTACCTTTGACATTCAAGGAACGATTCTCAGGTGATCAACAAGAAGCAACAACGACAATCTCTACGACATAGTAAAAACTAGATTCTAATCATTTGTGTAGTCACAAGTGCCCAGAAGTAGTCTTCAATGCCCATGTGCTCATGTCCCGCCATGGGCACCCATGTCCGATCTCATTCTTGCATTCCCAAATTTTTTGTGAGTAAACCGACACTTGACCCAACCTATTCAACACTTTTTCCAGTTTAGATAAGTCCCGAGGTGCTATGTAGAAATCAACTAATCCTCTTTCCTTCTTCTTTGCTAAGGGTTTCATATTTTGATTCTTAGTTTGCTTATGTCATTCCTATATTTCAACATTTATACTTCAGTGACTCTGCAATACATATATATATATAATTATTCAAATTAAATTTAATCATTTGGTGAACCCGAAACTCAAATACTTCTGGATCCTTCCACCATGAGTACATCCATCCCTAACTTCTTATAGGATAATCCTAATTGTGATACTAAAATCAAATCTATTCAAGCTAATACTCATGTCTCTCCCAATACTCATCCTGAATCTGTGTATCATCAGTTCGTAACAACATTTTATTCTCCTTAAGAGCATATTACTTTCACATTTGATACAATCACACCTCCTATTTTTGCTAATTATCCTCCTCTTTATATACCCGTTTGCATCTATAACATTGGAGTTAAGCAAGCATTAATTGATAATGAATCTGAGTTCAATCTTTGCAATGTCACATTTATTCAATAGCTTGGCCTTTCTTCATCCGATGTCAACCCCTCCTCCATTTCTCTCCATAGTTATGATTCTACTACACGTCCATTCATGGGCACTATCACCTTACCTCTAACAGTTGGGCCTAAAAGTGTTCCTATTGCATTCTTTGTTATCGCACTACAATTTAGTTCAATTGCTTACTAGGTAGGCCATGGCTTCATGCCACGAAAGTTGCTCCTTCTATAGTTCATCGGTGCGTTAAATTCCTACATGATGGCTATGAATATACCATTACTACTAACCCTGACCCATTCAAGTATTACCACCTAGACCCGGGTATTGTACTACCTACTCCAATTCTATACCATACTGCTCGTCATTCCCGGACTCCTCTTACTTCCTCCACCCTTACACCTACCTCTACTACCCCTACACCTATCACCGAGGACTATCAACTCAAGTAATCTTCTCCCTCTACCATTGACATGCTTCCTCTCTAGGGAACTATTTTTACATTGGACACTTCACCATCTATTACATCTCCCCAAAATCATTTTGTGTCACACCCTAATCCATTCACATGCACTCTTTTCATTTATAACTCTTATCGGCCCCATAAACCATTTGAACCTACTTACTACTGAAACCATTTACACACACGATGGCTTGATTTGGCTAGGATTCACACTGGCTAATCCCTTTCCTCCACCACACTCTCCTCACATTGATTGCAGATGTGTCTTCATTACTACTTTTTATGGCCTTCACGTCTTCCATTTGATGATTCCTTGCATGCACTCCTCGTTCCTCTCCACTCACACTTGGGTAGTCTTGGCTTGACTACATTGGTGGCACATTGGATCCCAATCATACTAATATTACATTTCCCATGCCTTTTGGCTGCATCTCTATTTGCAATGACTCATTCTTGGGTTATTCTCAAAATCTAACTCGTTGGTATGCACACGATTTTCCTCAACCTCCTTTCATTGATGAATAATATGCAATGGGCATGTACAATTTACGCCACAAAGGCTCTTTATATGATCACCCCACACTATTTCTTACCAAGTTTCTAACCCAAATCCAATAGGCTATGATCCTGACACTGATGATCTCTTAGATGAATTCACTTGATCTTTTTATAATCACACTCGGGGATGTCAATCTTTCTTTCCCCCATCCAATTATGATTAGTTTTTACCATTTCTACTATTACGCTCTGTGCTTCATACTTCCTATTTATAAGCACTCTTAAACACATTGATACACACCTTGTATCATCATTACCCTATGATGCACTCTACTTCCACGGTTCATACTCGATTGTTGAGGGTCTAAATATGAAATTAACCTCACCACATTCACTTTTCACACTCTATGCTTCATAATCTATCTTTCTAGCACACATTTTCAAACCATTTCTTGATGATGCACTCTTATTCTATGGTTCATTCTTGATTTTTGAGGGTATTTTATAAATGAACCTCATCTCATCCACATTCACTATGGGGTACACTTCTCCTATCACATTCACACATTACATACCATTCCATCATACTCATACACTGCATTTGCATATCTTTGTTGCACTTACTCTTTCTTGCTTATATTACTTACATGATGCACTTGCTTTTACTATGCTAGTCAAATACTCAGTATGTCATTATCTTTCTATATACACACATATGCATTCACTTGGTCTTTTGGAGTGAATATAGAGTTCTTACAAATTTTCACAAGTTGCAATGATGCTTGACACCAGTACATCTCACTAGTCCCACTTAGGTTCTCCTCGGAGGCATCTACATTTCCTACTCTCACACATCATAGGTGTTATTATTTCATTATTTACTACTTCTACTTTCTAGCACATTAATTTCCACTAATACATACATGTCTTGACATACTATTTATCTTTCTATAATGCTAACAGTGCTTCACGTGCAACATTTACTTTGCGGGTGTATTTACAACCATGGCTATTTGTCACATTTTTCTTGTTATTGTTTGCCATTGTATGTATTATTTGTAGGCTATGCCTTATGTCTTGTTTGATCATTGTTTGTATATTTTTGGTTGTTTTGGCCCTTGACTATCTTCGACATTGAGAGTGATGTCTCATGTTTGAAACCCGCTTATCGTGGTCTATATTTTTACACACTTAGTTGATTACATTGTCTTCTATTGCATGCTTGCTACTTTTTCTACTAACACATGTTCCTAGCCACTTTATTTGTATGTGCCTATGTTTTTACCCCGCACATCCCCTACCCCCTGGGGATACAACACAACATCAGTCCTCTATTTTTGGCTACACACTCCTACAAAATTTTCATGCATCCTAGATGAGGGGGCATACATTAAGTGAATAAATCACCCATATAACAACTCGTAGCTACAACACAACACAATATAGTACAAAAAAACACACATGTTACATTCACAAAACTAGATCGAAATTAGACTCGGGTTAGAAACACATCACGAGTAATTGAACAACCAGACTTAAATAGTAGCACTTGGGTGCTGTGTCCTCCCCTAGGTGCTTAATGTTAGGGGAGCACACATGGTCAACTTATCATATCAACATAGTACACGAAAGTCTTTAGAGTAATTCTACAATTACAGAGCACAAACCTCCACTTAAAGAATGCATGCAATCTTCTATAATCCATTTCAATCGAAACTAATTTGGGACAACATGAATAGATCAAGGATGCACCATCCGTAGTGGTGCTTATTGAAAGATCATGGAAGGAGAGTAACACTAGACCTGTCTCCCCAACACTTACTCTTTGGAGTGAGATTGCACAATAAACTCACCATTGGCGTGAGATCACCCAAAAACTTGCCCTTGGTGTGAGATCGCCCAAAAACTTGCAATTGGCACGAGATCGCCTAAAAATCACTCTTCACATCCTTTTCGGACATTTTTCTATCCTTTTACACTCTTTTACATTAGGTGCACACTTTCCTTTACTATTACTTTTACATACTTTACATGCTTATACACAATTTTCTCTAATTTATCATATACCAAGCTTTGACTACTCTTTCACTCTTATTTTGCAGTCTGTCTTTAATACACAACAAGAAATAACCTATAATAGAAAGTACAAGCACAACAATAGGTACAATGTAACACATGCACTTCACCCTAAGGGTCACTTTCCTTCCTTAGTCTTCATGCTTCACTTTGCCTCATTCCACACTTCACTTGTCCACTTGGCACGCATTTTGCCACACGCTCTACAAGATCATAAGGTATACATCTCTTATCTACTTTATGTTATCGACTATTCACTCAATAACATAAAGTGGGGGAAAATGTACACACAAAATCATGCATACTAACATTCATATGATTCCTAAGCAAGAAAACTAACATTATATTGGGTACATTTCTATGTCCTAAAAGCATACTAACATTCATATGATTCCTAAGCAAGAAAACTAGTGGTTGACAACTATATTTAGCCTCTTGTCTTTATTTCTTTCTTTCTATTTGGTTTTACACACCCTACAACCCAGTCAAAATTTTACTTGATTTATCTTTGATGGATTCGACACCGGTGCCCAAGTAGGACAACAACGCCCGTGATGCTCCTATTCCCTTTGGGTGCCCCCGATCCTTTCTTATCTTACTCACTCATTTTGGGTCTATTTTATCTTTTGGGCATCTTTTTTTCACTTATGGGTCAGCCTTCTAGTTGTCAATTAAAAAATTCAAATAAGGGAATCATATAAATACATAGTTATGTGTTCAAAATAAAGGACCAAATACTAAACATTACTATTACCACCTAAGCTTGCATTCAAAAGGAACCTAAAACAATCTAAAGAATCCATCTAGAATCCATTCAAGGGGACAAGGGATGCATACACAACATAGGAAGGGGAAATTTATTTTATTCCATCCACACATTTACATCTTATAGCAAATCCATCCCACTATCAAGTGCAAGTTCCATAAGGGCATCCTAGGTCACAATTTCTACACACACTCACAAGAATTACATGGAGTCTGAGATTTATTGTAATGCTTGGTCGTAAGTTCACTCTCGGGGTGACTACTGTGGTCAATCGACTCCCCATTCCACATCTTTCTTTTAGGTTTGATGTGGTTTGTGGCTTGTGTAGGTGAAAATATCTTTTGTAGGTTATATGTATCATTGACATTCAAGGAATGACTCTTAATTGATCAAAAGGAATCAACAATGATGATCTTGTGATATGGTAAAAACTATATTTGGATCATTTGCATAGTCACAGGTGCCCAAAAGTAGTCTTCAAAGACCCGAGCGCCCTTGTCTGCCGTGGCGCCCGTGTCCGACCTCATTCTGTATTCCAAAATTTATTGTGATTACTAACGATACTCTTCCTAGTCCTTCAACACTTTTTCCAATTTAGATCAGTCCCAGGTCAAAAGCGTAGAAATCATCTAAGTCCTCTTTCCTTCTTCTTTACCTAGGGTTTCATATTTTAAATCTTAGTTTGTTTGTGGTATTCCTATATTTCAACATTTATACTTTAGTTACTCTATAATATATAAAGTTAATTAATTCAAATTAAATTAAATTAGGTAGCAATACAAATAACTCAAGTTGGTCCACAACTAAAGCGTGACATCGGTTGGCAAGAAGGTTCTCAAGAATAGAAGGTGATGCCACTAAAGTAGTACTTGTAAGAGTATAGGTATAGAACATTCATCGAAACAATTTCCATATGGAGTGAAGGCACAACCACCCCCACAAGGATAGAATAAGGACTCACGAGAAGATGTGGACCAATGATGATATATAAAATAGTAGAAGTGATTGATATCCCATAAGGGGCACTCCCATCAAAGGAGATGAATGAATCCTCTGAAGTACAAATGTGTGAAGGCTATGTAGAAGGAAGATCAACTTCTTGTACTGCAACACAAGTAGGATATGTGAAGAGACATCTAATGTCTAGTAGATACTCATCCCAAAAAGGTTACTCGATAAATGGAAGAGTAATTTCTGACAGGTATGAATCATCATCATAAGAAGTAGGAGTAAAGGATGCAATGAAAGTATGAGGCTTAGAACATTACTTCCTAGGGTCCGATGGATAAAGAGGGGGTTAAAAATTCTCTGAAGGGTGACCAAGAGAGGGAGGTGATGTATCCTCATCAATACTCTCATCATCAGAACTAGAAGAACAAACCTCATCATCGAAATATGAACAAGTAAATCTGTGTCAACAGAACTATCATCACATGAAGTAGGTGGGGAAACAACAATATCAAAAGAAGAAGCAACAACGAAAATCTCTTAAGGGTATCCAAATAAGGACTAAAGAATGCTCCAAACTGTGTGAGGACACTCTATGTGCACCACATGATGGTGAAGAGGCATGGAAATGTACATCAACAAATGACCAAGAACCATGTCACAAGTGTTAAGCCAATCATTGAGTTGATATGAATCACTAGGGGCAAGTACTTGTCCATACAAGTATGGATAGAGATCTTGTTGAATGAGAAAACATTCCATGGACTAACACCATGATACATAATTCTCCCTACTAAGCTGAAGTGGAGGAGGTTGTAATGCAGATTTGATCATACGAAGCATAAGTCTAAAAAGAACATCCTCCATGGTACATCCACGAATAAGAGAAATCAATGTAGAAAATTCATGAATGAAAAAGCACACTCAAATGAACATTGGACTTATCTCAAAATACGTCTAAATGTAAGAGAAGAACTGTGCGATAATACACTCAAGGATGCAAGAGGCGTCGGACTCAACCAAAAATGTGTCTCGAAAAATTACAACACCATAGAACAATAATTTTTAACCCCTAATTTCGACACTTTATAAACAAAGTTATGCAAGTTATAATTAGGTGTGTTCATGCAAAGTGAAATGTTAGGTCACTCACCTCGCAATCAAAATAATAGTGCGTAAGTGTGGAGACCATAATGTGTGTCGACACACACAACCCGAAGCAACGCCGTAATAAGGACAACAAAGGAAAAAAATAGGAAGAGGAGAAAAAACTAAGGTCCTAAGTGAGAAAGATTGTCTCACGTTGCTTTGAAGTAAGAGAATCCTTTTCCGCAAGGTTGTGGCGTCCGCACTCACTAACCCGCAAGCAAAATGATCAAGAGTTTGATTATAATGAAAAAGTGACTCGAGAAAATGAGTTGAAATACCTCCGAAGACAAGAAAATTTCCCAAGAAGGCGAGAAAAGAGCTACACACCAACAAAAGATTAGTAGCAAAAAAATCACCAATAACGCTTAAAATCATTCTTTTAATTTTTCCGATTAACCTAATTTTAAATATTAAAAAAGGCAAAAAAATGATTATAACGTTAGAAAACGCTTAATTTAACTACTAGTTAAATTTAATTAAGGCTCCAAAGTTCAATTATATGCCTAATTAAAAAAATTAAAGCCTAATTAAATTAATTTAATCAACTTTTTTCCAAAGAATTATTATATCCTAATATTTTTAAATTAAGACCTAACAATAAAGATATACCTTTAAATTATTAAATTAGATCCTAAATACTTAAAACCTAACAATAATAAAACCTTACCTTAATTAAAAAAACTACCCCACTTATAAAAAAGAGACCCTTTTTTAACAATAAAATCCCACTTTAATGTTTTAGAACTTTGAAGGAATTAAAAAGGAGTGGGAGTTGAATTGAAAAGGTCAAGGGGAGAAGGGTGGTCTAAAAACAAATAAGGGAAGAGAGCTAGTCAAAGGGGTGGTCAACACGGGAGGAGAGGTAGAGGAGGCTCGACACGCGGGTTGAACCTAGAGCTCAAGGAAATGGGAGTGATAACACACAACTCGGAAGGGCAAGTGAGCCACATGGTGAGGGCGTTAGGCTTGAGACTAGAGCTCGGTCGGTGACCAACCCAATAGTGGGTGAACCACACGCCGA
Source organism: Taxus wallichiana var. yunnanensis (assembly GCA_018340775.1). NCBI lineage: Eukaryota > Viridiplantae > Streptophyta > Pinopsida > Cupressales > Taxaceae > Taxus > Taxus wallichiana. The sequence continues at coordinate 705,415,441 of CM031242.1, read as the reverse complement.
GGGTAGAGGGGGTAGCATACATCAAGTCAACAAGTTGATGAGGGTAAAACAAGTGAAGAACCGAGAAAAACAGGAACAAGGTGGAGAGCTGAGTAGGGCTTGAGGTGCAAAAGCACGGCATGAGGATTTGGTGAGATGGTCATTACAAGGCTCGAGTGGGGGTAGCCTAATGCTAATAGAGATTGAGATGGCGGGGAGACAGAGCTCACATGCGATGTGGTTTGATGGTGAGGTTGACAAGTCAAAGTAGGGCCAAGGGACACAAAGATCACATAAATAGCCATGACAAAGGTGGAAGGATGCAACAAATATCAACATGACTTGGCCCAAACAAACATGTAACCAACATGTAGGCGAGTGCTAAGAGCACTTGACTTAGAAAACATGACCCAAATGCAAACAAGGAGACCATGACTTATATTCAACCAAAAGCGGTAAGGGCCAAAGCAAAAATGCAACACGATAGTGGGAAATGCACGATGAATCGAGGAAAATTCAAATGTAAGTAAAATAGAGCAAAGGGAGATCAACACGAGCACAAGACAAATACCTCAACTCAAAGAAACGCGAATGTAAAGGGATCGATGCAGGGCACAAAATGATGTAATGAAAACAACCTCATCCAAGGGCTTAAGAAAATTGACACAAACAACTTGAATGCAAAGGGCTCGATGCAAGGCAAAAATAATGCAATACAAACAACCCCAACCAATACAACACAAAATAGAGAGCTCAATGCAAAATGACAAATGTAAACATGCAAGTAGAGAACCCAACTGGCTTGATACAAATCCCAAAAAACACAAATTGACTCAATGCACCAGTTAAATAGCTCAATACAACCAACTTGACCACCAATGAAAATAATACAACCCACATGTAAGAGGGAGCCAACTCGCCAATACAAGATGGGTGACTCAACTCAACGAGTTGAGCTAGGAGGAGCTCGTTGGGCTAGAAAGAGATTTCCTAAGTTGGTTAAAGGGGAGATGTAACAAGGATGGTAGATAAGAACAGGGGTGGAGGCCGGAGGGTCCCAACAATTTTTTTGAAAAAATCTGTACTTTTGATGAAAATAATAAAACTAAAAAATAGAACCTACCTTGACTTTAGATGTTCCTCCAAGTTAGCTCCAACAAGCTAAATCAGGCGGAGAAACTCTGAGAAATACACATGCACAAGGGAAACACCAAAACAACACACTCCAAACACAAAACCATTAAACAAGATTAGCATAAGTAATAAATGATTAATAAACTTGCACAAGAAGCTATAAAGATCAAAACCGAGAGTATTTAACAATAATCAGTTGTGAGTACATGGTTACTCAAAACAAATCTCTCGATACCACGAGAGAGAGAGAGAGAGAGAGAGAGAGAGAGAGAGAGAGATAGCTCAAAGATCTCATGAAATGATGTGCACAAAGATAGAGTTACATTCAAATGATATTGTGGATTTCCTCCAAGTAATCAACAAGTAAAACATGAACTCAAGGAAAGGTGAATCAAGCATGTTGGTTGTGGAGCACGATCTTATCGGGTACCCCCTTATGGGGTCCGAGGGTCATGTGTCCCGGTGGGGGTGCCCCCGAAAGCCACATTTTATATGTATTTATTCATTATTAAATTTCAGCCATTCATTAGTAGATCATAGATCTAACGATATAGGTTAGGGTGGATTTGTATTTACTACCCTAAAAAGGGTTGTGAGGTGTGGCTCATTGGTATTCCTATTTTCATTGTAATTATGAGGAGGAGACTACTATAGAGAGAAGAGAAAGTTACTACAAATTTCTTTGTAGGGTGTATCCCTTCTTGTATTTTTCTAGACAAAATAAAAGGATTGGTTGTTTTGGTGGATGTAGCCCGGATCTGGGTGAACCACGTTAAATATTGTCTCTGAGTTGTGTTCTTTTATTTTATGCACCTTTAATTTCAGATCTATAATATATAATACATTTTAGTTTCTATTGTTGTGATTCTCTGGGATTGTTCCACATAATTTTATCCCATATTTCCTAATAATTGGTATAAGATCCAGGTTGGTTTTTTGAAGTGTTGAATCACAGGGAAATTTTAAGCTTGAGTGGGAGCTATGATATATGATAAAGATAAAAGTTTGATAAATTCGACGGACAAAATTTTAGTCTTTAGAAGATGCAGATGGAAGATTACCTTTATCAGAAGGATCTTTATGTTCCGTTGACCGGAAAAGGCGAAACCCTCGAGCATATAGGATGCAGATTGGGAGTTGCTTTAGCTAGGAAGGTACTTGAGACAATCTGGATATGTCTTGCATCATCAATATTATTTAATGTTTCAAAGGAGAAGAATATAAAAGAACTCATGGAAGCATTAGGGAAGTTATTGATTTAACAAAAATAGAATTAAGCTAAACCCTAATTACAGAGTAACTGAATGTAAACTATGATCTACCACCGTTATCTTGACACAAGCAATAAACTAAAAACAATTGAAACCCTAAGTGCAAGAGAGAGAGAGAGAAGAAAATGACTTAGTTGTTTTGCGCTTGATCTAGGACTGGTACATCTTGGGAAAAATGTTGAACATGAGTTGAAATCACGTAATGTGAGGCTCTGTAAATTCTGGAGCTCACGAGATAAGGTGGACTAGGGAGCCTAGACTAGGGCAAGGATACGTGGGTGCCGAGACCTCTACTAGGTGCCCGTGACTATGTAGATGGTCATAATCTAATTTTTACAATGGTCACGTATATTCGTTGTTGATCACATGTGTTTCGTACCTTGGTCACCGAATGTACCTATAGCCTATAAACATAAATTCACCTAAAAACCCACAAAACCACATCAAATCTAAAAATAATGATGTAATATGAGGAGTCGATTGACCTTGTGATCACCCAATGGAGTGAACTTACGGCCGAGTCTTGCACTACATCTTAGAATCCATGTAGTTCTTGTGAGTGTGTGTAAGAATCGTGCCTTAGGATTCCCTTGTCTAAGTGCACTTGATAACATGTTTTAGCTAGATGTATCAATGTAAATAGATGGGTGGATGGAATAAAGAAACTTCCCCTTCCTATGCAACATATGTAGAAAATATAGTCCCTTATCCCTTAAATGGATGTTATATGGATGCATTTAGTGTTCGTTATGCCTTTGGATGCAAGCTTAGGTGATGATAGTAGATGCTTAATTCTTGGTCCCTTGTTTTGAACCCACAACTATGTATTTATATGATTCCCTTGTTTGAATTTTGTAATTGACAACTGGAAGGCCAAACCATAAGTGAAAAAGATTCCCAAAAGATAAAAGAGACCCAAAAGAAGCGAGTAAGATAGAAAAGGGTTAGGGGTGTCTAGAGGGGATAGGGATGCCTAAGCATTCTGTCTGGCCGGCGTTAGTGTCTGAAGCCATAAAAATAAATAAGAAAAATATCGACTGGGCTATAGGATGTGTAAGACAAAATAAGAAACAAGAAATATAGAAAAGAGGCCAAGGACAGTCATCAATTACTAGTTTTATTGCTTAGGAATCATATGAATGCTAGTATGTGTTTAGGACCTAGAAATGTACCCAAGTGCGTGATTTTGTGTCTACATTTTCCCCCACTTTATGTTTTTGAGTGAATACTCGATAACATAAAGTAGATAAAAGATGCATACTTGATAACCATATAGAGTGTGCGGTGAAAACCATGCCTAGTGGACAAGTGAAGTGTGGAAAGATGCAAAGTGAAGTGTGGAAACTAGGAAAGGAAAGTGAATCTAGGGGGTGAAGCGTATGCATTGTACTATGTTGTACATGTTGTTGTTGTAGTTTTTTATTACTTTGCTTCTTGTAAGGATGAACCTAAAAAAGAAGAGAAAGAATGTAGTCAAAGTCATGTATATGATAAATTGGAGAAAAATGTGCATAAGTATGTAAAAGGAAAGTGTGCACATGATGTAGAAGAGTGTAAAATGATATAAAAATGTCTTGAAAATGCTGCGTAGAATGAATTTTTTTGGGTGATGTCATGCCAAGAGCAAGTTTTTAGGCGATGTCATACCAAGAGCAAGTTTTTGGGTGATCTCACGCCAAGTGTGAGTTTTTGGGTGATCTCACGCCAAGAGAAAGTTTTTGGGTGATCTCACGCCAAAGAGCAAGTGTTGGGGAGAGAGGTCTAGTGTTACTCTTCTTCCATTAATATACCCGATAAAAACCACTATAGATAATGTGTCCCATGTTGTTTCAAGTTGTATTGATTTGTTCCAAATGTACTGATTGTTCTAATTGAAATGGAGATTGCATGCATTCGATTCTTTAGGAATCGTGCACGATATTGTAAAACTACTCGAAGGCTTCTATGAATTGTTCGATATGAGAAACTGATTGTGTGTGCCCTAGGATATGAGCACCCATGGGAGGACACACGTGTACAAGCGCTCTAGTCCGAGCTTGGGCGCTAGTGTTTGTGCTATGATTCCACCCAAGTCGATTCTAAGCAAGTGTTATAATCTTGTAATATGTGTTAATTCTATGATGTATTGTATTGTGTTATAGCTATGAGCTATTGTATGGGGTGATTTTTTCACCCAATGTATGCCCCCTTGTTTGGGGTGCATGCAACTTCGGTAGGAGTATGCGGACCAAAGAGAGGCCCCGGTGTTGATCTAAACTTTACCCATGCAAGGGAAGGGGATGTGTATGGTAGAAACCAAGGTACATGCAAACAAAGTGGCTAGATACATGTGTTAGTAGAAAAAGTAGCAAGCATATAATGGAAGATAATGTAATCAAGCAAGTAGGTAAGATAAACCGTGAAAAGTGGGTTTCATAATGGGACATCACTCATAACATTGTAATATAATCTAGGCCAAAGCAACCAAAAACATACAAATAGTGATCAAACAAGACATACGGCATATACCACAAAAAATGACATACAATAACAAACAATGTCAAATAAAATGTAACAGATAACCATGGTGGCAAATAGTCCCACAATACAAATGCTACATATGAAGCATGTTAGAAAGTTAAAATATATGTCAAAGCATGTATAAATCAATGGAAAGTAGTGTGCTAGAAAGTAGAAGTAGTAAATAATGAAACAATATCATATGTGATGTCTAAGAGTAGAAATGTAGATGCCCCCCGTGGCCTCGGTGGGACTAGTAAAAGGTACAATGCCAAGCATCATTGCTTTGAGTGTAAGAGCCAAGAAGATCTACATTCACAACTAGAGAGAAAGTGAACATGTATGTGTATATAGAAAGATAATGACATATAAAATATACAACTAACATAGTAAGCAAAGTATGTCCTATAAGTAGTATAAGTAAGAAAGAATATGTGTAGCCAACATATGCAAATTGAATGCATGAGTGTAACAAAATGGAATACAAAGTGTGAAGGGAGAAGGAGCAGCGTGCCCCAAAGGATGTGTGTGAAATGAGGTTCATTTATAAATTCCCCCTCAATGATTAGAATGAACCATAGAACAAGAGTGCGCCATCAGGAAATGGTTTGCAAAAGAGATGATAGAAATATGTATTAATAAGCACAGAGTGTGAAGAATGAATGGTGCGAGTTTCAGGTTTAGATTTAGACCCTTAGCAATTGAGTATGAACCGTGGAACTAGAGTGCATCATAGGGTAATGATGATACAATGCATATTTCAAGATGTGTAAGAGTGACTAGATTGAAATCATAGAGCGTATGAGTAGAGATGATAGACACTGATAATGTTAGGAGGGTGAAAGCAAGCTTGGTACCCCCAAGTGTATGATGTGTATAAAAATCAAGTAAAATTATCTAGAAGATTGTCATTGTCAAGATCAAAGTGAATTAACTTTGGGCCTAAAACTTGATAAGCAATAGTTTGAGGTTGGTCATATAAGGAGCCCTTATGATGTAAATTATACATGCCCATTGCATACTCTTCATCAGTGAAAGGTGGTTATGGAAAATCATGTGCATACCATCGAGTGAGATTTTGAGAATATCCCAAGAAGGATTCATTGCATATAGAGACGTGGCTGAAGGGCATGGGAAATGTAATATCAGTATGATTGGGATCCATGACACCCCAATGTAATCAAACCAAGTCTAACCAAGTGTGAGTGGAGAGGAATGAGGAGTGCATGCAAGGAAGATCATGTTAAATGGAAGACCCGGAGGCCGGAGTAGTAGTAATGAAGACACATTTGTGATATAAATGAGCAGAATGAGGTGGAGGAAGGAGATCAACAATTGTGAATCCTAATCGAGCCAAACCATCATGTGTGCAAATAGTCTCAAAGCAAGTAGGGTCGAATGGAACATGAGGCCAATAAGAATTACGAATGAAGAGAGTGTGTGTGAAGGGATGTTGGTGCAAAGCAAAACAAACTTGGGGAGATGCAGTAGGTGAAAGAATATCTAATGTATGTACAGTCCCTTGAAAAGGTATCATGACACTAGTAGATGGAGGAAGTTGCTTGAATTGATACTCACTAGGGCTAATAGTAACAAAAGTATCGACAAAATATGATTCATCTATCTCAATGGGATTAAAATTAAGATTGCACAATGTATCATCATTAAGTTCTACGACATCAACTTCATCATCGAAATCATCAGTGCTAACATTGTCTTGTTGTATAACATTATCAAGAATATTGGGATGAATGGAACTAGATGCAAAATTAAGAGGAGCTATGCTAGGTGAAGTAGTAATCGTTGGAGTGGACATGGTGGATGATAGAATATTATTAGTATGAGTAGGAATGAACTGAGTGCATGGTGAAGAATCATAAGAAATAGGGGCACTAGATTTCTCAACATCATATGTACCAAAGTCGTGATATGGAATAGGATGTAATGGAGGGATGGGCATGGAAATAACGAGATCTATATGGAAAAAAATTAATGGCTTGGGGTTTGCAAAAATAGTATGTTCATAACCATCATGTAAGAATTTTATGCACCAATGAACTATAGATGGAACAACATGCATTGCATGAATCCAAGGTCTGCTAAGTAAACAATTAAATTAAAATGTGGCATCGATAACAAAGAATACAATAGGAACAGTTTTAGGCCTAACTTGTAGAGGTAGTGTAATATTGCCCATGCATGTGCGAGTAGGGGAATGATAGCCTCAAATAACTTGAGATGATTTATTAATTAAGTCATCAATAATGCCAATTTTTTATAGGAGTGATAAAGCACATAAATTTATAACACATCCATTATAAATGAGTACACGCTTGATACAAATACACTAATAAGTAGCATTAATAAGCAAAGGTACAAATAGATCGTCCAAATCAACAATGAAGGGAGGGATATCCTCATCATTAAAAGATATAACATGTCGTAAGTTCTTAAGGAATTGGATGAGGTGAGTAAAGACAACTAGTGAATTATTGCTTTCAATGTGGACGAGAATGAAGGAAAACCTCTAATGCTTGGCAACAATCGGTGCACTTTAAGAGATCATAAAGAGAGATTTTTGTTGGTGTATTCTTAATTTTCTCAATGATGTCATACCCCTTAGAGGTAGTAGGAGGAACTATAGAAGTGATAGGCGGTGGAGCAGAGATGGGTGGAGCCATAAGAGGATGAGTACGATAGGTGGTGACTACGTTGATAGTTGGATCGGGCATTGGAGTAATAAAGCAAGGAGGGCACTTTGAGTATGAACTCGCATAAAATCAAAGGCATAAGTAGTCATGATAGAAACCTTGGTTAGAGTAAAAGAAGGATAAGAAGATTGATTCATGAATTTAGAAGAAGGAGATAGATTGTGATGCATTTTTAGAAGGTAAGGTTTGAATGAGCGGAGTTCACCAAATGATTTAACAAAAATATAATTATGCTAAACCCTAATTGCAAAGTAACTTAATGTAAACTATGATATATCACTACTAGATATAGTTTTCCACAAGTAATAAGCTAATAAAATATGAAACCCTAAGTGCGAGAGAGAGAGAGAGAGAGAGAGAGAGAGAGAGAGAGAGAGAGAGAGAGAGAGAGAGAGAGAGAGAGAGAGAGAGAGAGAGATGGACTTAGTTGATTTGTATTTGATCCAAGACTAGTGCAAACTAGGAAAAATGTTGAACATGAAGTGAATTGTGTCATAAAAGGCCTTTGTAAATTCTGGAGCTCATGAATAAGGTTGGACTAGGGCCCCGGACCGGGCGAGGCACTGGGCATGAGAGACCTCTCTTGGGTGCTTGCACTATACATATGGTCTTAATCTAATTTTTTATAGTGTCACACAAGTGTTATAGATATTCGTTATTGATCACCCGTGTGTTGTACCTTAGTCTCTGAGTGTACGTGTAACCTATAAATAGAAGTTCACCTGCAAAACCCACAAAACCCACAAAACCACTTCAAATATAAAAAATAAAGATGCAATATGGGGAGTCAGACTGACCCCAACGGTCACCTAATAGAGTGAACTTACGACCGAGCACTGCACTACATCTCAGACTCCATGTAGTTCTTGTGAGTATGTGTAAGAATTGTGCCCTAGGATGCCCTTGTGCAAGTGCACTTGATAGTAGGTTGTAGCTAGATGTAACAATGTAAATAGATGTGTGGATGGAATAAATAAACTTCCCCTTTTATGCATTGTATGCAGAAAATACATCCCTGTCCCTTGAATAGATGCTAGATGGATGCCTTTAGTGCCTTTGGATGCAAGCTTAGGTGATAATAGTAGATGCTTAATGCTTTGTCCCTTGTTTTAAACCCATAACTATGTATTTATATGATTCCCTTGTTTGAATTTTGTAATTGACAACCTGGAAGGTCATCCATAAGTGAAAAATATGCTCAACGAGATAAAGAGACCCAAAAGAAGGAAGTAAGATAGAAAAGGGTCGGGGGTGCCCATAGGGGATAGAAGTGCATGTATGCCCTTGTTCAAGCTAGGCACTTTAGTGTCTGAAGCCATAAAAGATAAATAAGTAAAATACCGACTGGGATGTAGGGCGTGTAAGACCAAATAAGAAATAAGAAATACGAAAAAGAGGCCAAGGATGATCATCAATTGTTAGTTTTCATGCTTAGGAATCATATGAATGTTAGTATGTGTATAGGATCTAGAAATGTACCCAAGTGTGTGATTTTGTGTCTACAATTATATGAAAAACCTTATACCTCTAACGCGATATTTTTAATGATTTTTTTAATATGAAGATGCCCGAGAATGGTTTAATAACAAATCATTTGAATGATTTTAATACGATTGTGAATATGCTAGCTTTGGTTACAATAGAAATGAATAAGTTAGGTATTTATTAATTTTGTGCATGATGATTGAGAGTTGGAATAGCACTTGGCAATGGTGGTAAGCAACTTGGTTCCATCCAATTCAAAGTTGAAGTTTGAGGATGTTGTAGGGGTGATTCTAAGTGAGGAAATGCAAAGAAAAAGTTCTGGGGAATCTTCTACTTCAAGGAAAGCTTTGAAAATGGAAACTAGAGGGAGACAAAAGAATAAAGAGAGCTATGAAAGATCTAAAGATAATGCAAGGTCAAAATCTAAAATCAAGATGGAATGTCGGAATTATGGGAAGGCATGATATACAAAGAAGGAATGTTGGGCTCTTTGGGAAAAGAAGAACCAACAAAAATAAAGTAAGGAGGTGAATGTGGCAACATGTAATGTTTGTCGGGATACTTTGATTCTTTCTTTGAATAATATTGTTGAAGCTTAGGTTTTAAATTTGAGGGCTTCTTTCCATTCTACTCCACATAGGCATTATTTTGTTGATTATGTTCAAGGGATTTTGGGCATATTTATCTTGGTGATGATGAGCTTTGCAACATAGTTGGAAAAGGTTTTGTTCAGGTTAAGATGTAGAATGGGAACACATGAATATTGAAGGATGTCAAATATGTGCCTACATTAAGATGAAACTTAGTATTAGAGGGTAGTTGCGAAATTATGGTTGTCTTGTGACATTTACGCACGGACTCTTGGAAGGTTACCAGGGGTGCTCTCTTGGTGGCAAGAGGTGAGAAGGTTGGAACCTTCTATTTAACCACCAATAACACTAATGTTTGTAATTTCGTGGCTTCAGATGCATATACAACATTGTGGCACTATAGGCTTGGTCATATGAGCCATAAGGGCATGGAGTTCATAAAGATTTTTTTTCTTGGATTTACATAAACATGTCTTGATTTTTGTGAACACCGCGTATATGGGAAATAGAAATGGGTAAATTTTCTCAAGGTTGGACCTACGAAGAAAGAGAGTAATTTAGAGCTAGTACATTATGATGTGTGGGGGTTGGCTCAAGTATCATCTCTTGGGGTTCAAATTATTATGTCACTTTTATTGATGATGCAATAAGAAAAGTTTGGGTATATTATATTAGAAATAAATCGATGTATTTGACACTTTTGTTAAATGGAAAGCCTTGTAGAGAATGAAATATGTCTTAAGGTAAAATGTCTCGGAATCGAGATAATGGAGGGGAGTATTTTAGTTATGATTTTGATGATTATTTTTCTAAGAAAGGAATCCATAGGAAAAATATGATTATGGGAACTCCACAAAAAAATGGGGTGTCAGAAAGGATGAACAAGACAATAATAGAATGAGATAGGAGCATACGATTACATGTGGGGCTGCCTTTTTCTTTTTGGGAAGAAACAATGAGCACAATTATGTAATTGACAAATAGAGGATCCTCAAGTGCCTTAGATAGAGGCATACCCAAGGAGGCTTGGTCGGTAAGAAGGTTTGATTATTCATTTCCTAGAGTCTTTAGATGTGAGGTGTTTGTTTATATTGATAAGGATGATAGGACCAAGTTAGAGGCTAAATCATATAAATGCACTTTCATTGGTTATGGTGGTGATGAATTTGGATATAAATGTTGGAGTATTAAGGACAAGAAAATCATTCATTCTAGGGATGTGGTCTTTAATGAGAAATTTATGTACATATAACACTTGATTCTAAGAAAATAGGGAATATTCCAAGAAATAATATGCAAGTGCTAAAGGATCTTCCAGGATGGGAAAGTGACACACGAATCGTTCGGAACCTACTCATCAGGAACCCCAAACTCCTATATTGAGGAAGCCTTACAGAGTAAGAAGGAACCCGAACATTTTTCTCCTTCTTTTAATTATTTATTACTCACGACAATGGAGATCCGAGAGAGATTTTATGAAGCAATGTAGGTAGATGTTAGGAAGTAGTGAGAGCAAGCCATTGATGAGGAGCATCAGTCTCTCATGGAGAACTATACTTGGGATTTGGTGAAGCTACCCAAAGGTAAAAGAGCATTACAAAACAAGTGGGTGTACAAATTCAAAGAGGAAGGAGGCAAGAAAAGATAAAAGGCCCAATTGGTGGTCAAAGGGTTTGCATGAAGAAAAGTATATATTTTGATGAAATATTTTCTCCAATTGTAAAAATGAATTCTATTAGAACTATTCTTGGAATAGTGGCAACAAAAGAGTTGCACTTAGAGAAACTAGATGTAAAGACTACATTTCTTCATGGTGATTTTGAGGATGATCTATATATGCAGCAACCATAGGGCTACGAGGTCAAAGGTAAAGAGGAGATGGTGTGAAAAGCGAAGAAGAGCTTGTATGGTTTGAAAGAAGCTCCACGACAATGGTATAAGAAATTTTATAGCTTCATGATGGAGTAGGGTTACTTGAGATGCCATTCTGGCCATTGCATGTATATAAAGAAATTTTAGGATGGTAGTTATATTATTCTATGATTATATGTGGATGCCATATTGGTTGCAGTCAAAACATGTAGGAAATAAAAGTACTCAAGAAGTAGCTAAGTTTCTCCTTTGCTTTATGAAGGATTTGGGGGCAACCAAACAAATATGAAGAAGCATCTAAGTGATTCCATATTTGCTTTATTCTATTGTTTATTTCTAGAGTCAAGCTAGCAAGAAGGGTATACACTCGCTGCTAATGAGCAGAGGTAAAGTTGATCCTTTATTTGATATTTTGCAATAACATAATTTTAATCTCACACCGAAAGGTGTTCCTCTGAGACGTCAAACAATTATTCACCTATGCGTAGGAATCATGTTGCTCAAGATCTAACCACATATGCTACTTGTAAAGCATTATTTTCAGTGGTACTCGTGTTCCTGTAAATATGAATTTCATGGATGGAAAACAACCACAAGCTTTGGTTCCTCGGGGTCCAGCTATCAGTCCCCTTGCATTGGCACAACCGCTGCATGATTTACCACATGGGTCGCGCAAGAACTTCCCAAAATCAATGGTGACAGAAAACAACACCCAGATGAACATATAGCTGCATTTTTTGAAGCTTGTGGAGTTATGGGAGTGTCTCATGAAGATGTATTTGTTCAGTTGTTCATTGAGGCGCTCCAGGGTAATCTTGCATAATGGTTTTATCACCTTTCATCTACATGTATCACCAAGTAGGATACTATGAGAACATGATTTGAAGCCAGATTTAAACCCACAGAATATTCACATGCCTTGTTAGCATAACTCACCCAAATGAAGAAAGAGTCATATGATCCTATGCATGATTTCATGGCCAAGTTCAATAACCTAATCCATAAAATCCCAACACGTGCAGTTCTACTCTCAAAAATCAAAAGTGCTTCTTTATCAATGCACAACTTCTTGAAGTAAGTTTCTTGCTGAGAAGATATAACATTCTTGACTTGGCTACTACACAATCGAATTTACAAAGAAATTGAAGATGATCTTATCATGGCCGGTAAGATCGAAGAGACTCTTCCAAGGATAATAATCTGAATACCTCTCAAGGTACCACTGATCCTATGATCTAGAGAATGACCAATGATTTATTGAATCTGAAGAAGCAGATGTCTCAGCATGTATTAGATGCTCCTTATAGGGATATCCCTAGGAGAAACTTCAACAATAACAATGGTGCTCTCATGAGAGATAGGAATCGTTACTACTGCACAACCTAGAATGGCCATCGAAGCTCCTCCCCAAGTTAATGCAGTTGTTGAGGTAGTGAAGAAGAATAAGAAGAAGTAAACGATGAGGCTAATGATGCCTTTGAATCCTCTAGTTACATTGATGAGTTGTATGATGAGTCATTTGACGACTCCAATATAGGGTACTTGGAATATGAAGAAGATGATTGTGAGGTTAGTGGTCAATCTTTTTTTATTTTCACTCGATCTCAGAATCTAAGGAAAGAAGTGGAGAAACCTAGAGAAAAAGATAAGATTCAGTAATTATTGCTAAAAGGGGAAATCCTTTTCCTGTTAAACCAAAGGAGAAACTTGCTGCTAAGAAAGTTTCCACTACTTCTAATCCTTCTCCTTCCCCTGTTCCCAAGACCAGTCCTCCTAATGCACAATCAAGTATTGAAATGTATTCCCCTTCAATCGTTCCCTCCTACACCGCATTTGATATCATTGATCACGCTAAAAGAACTAAGATTCAAATGTCTAAATCAGAATACCTATAATTCAATCTGGATCAATTCAAAAGGCTCGCCAAGTTTATTAGAAGAAAAGACATTATACCACCTAATGATTCATCAAAAGGAATCCTCCCCACCCTATACATCCTATATCTTAAAATAATATGGCATCAACCTCCTCCTCTGGGAAGATTGAACCATTTTATTTGTCCTTGCTCATCAATGGTTTCAAAATTAGTAATTGCATTATTGATTATGGGGATTTAGATAATGTTATGCCCAAAGGTAGCTCATGCTCTGGACTCACTCTTACAAAACCATTTGGATGTTGCTACTCCATGGAAACCAAGAAGGTCCCGCTGATTGGTCAAATCAAGGATGCACAATTTATGTTTACCGTATTTATGGAGAAAAGGGTCAAGATGACTATTTTAGTTGTGGATATTCTAGCAACTTATGGTATCTTACTTGGGAGAGGTTTTGTAGGGATGTAGGTGGAGAAATTCATATGGATTGGACAAAGGAAAGAATACTAATCAATGGAACCATGCATGTTCTTGAACCTGAACCTCAAGAGAAATATTTGGTCAAAAATCCGATGACCCAAAGGCACAAATTAATTTTTAAGATGCTAGCCTAGGAAATTATTTTATGACTTAAGATTAGGATTTTGCTTCTACTCTAGTCACAAAAGCAAATACCAATGCAATATGGAATTTGGAATTTGATGGTAGTTGCTTGAATTTTAGACCCGGTGTTGGTGTAGTGCCAATTTCTCCTGAATTTGAAATCTTTCCTTTTCATTCAAATTACAATTTGACAATACTAATAACACTACTGAATATGAGGTGTTGTTGTTAGGGTTGAGGATGGCAAAAGAAAAAGGGATTAGCAATCTCAAAGCACAAAGGGACGTAGAGCTCATTGTGAATCAAGTTAGGAACATCTATTAGGTGAAGAATGATTAGTTGAGGCATTATAGAAATAGGGTTTGGGACTGTATTGAGGATTTTGATGCCTTTTCAATCAAAGCAGTGCCTAGAGATCACAATGACAAGGCAGATTCCCTTGCAGTGTTTGCTTTGTTACTCCTTCCTCATCCCGAGTTCAAGGAAAATAAATATACCATTGAGGTATTTTATCGGCCTAGTGTTCCTGATAATTCTTTGCATTGGAAAATCTTCAATGATGATTAACAAATTTTGACTTTTCTAGAAAAGTTTGATAATTTCAGCGAGCTTTACTTTGGGGGTTCTGAATCAACTTTTCGTGAATCCGCTTATGATTCACAACAAGAGATCAATGGAGAAGTTCTCCAAGTGAAGGAAACAAAATCCCCAAAGGCTTGGTGTCTTTAGAAGGACTATTTGACAAACATGATCGCTTCATTTAAAAGAAGCAAAGTTTGAAGCTAATTCCTCCACTGAGATTGAACAAGTTAATCTTGGAAGTCTGAGCAACTATCGATTGTAAACATTGGCAAATGTTGCCCCCAAGAAAAAAGGAAGTTTGTTGCACTTTTAAATAAATACATGGATGTTTTAGCATGGTCTTACATAGATTTGAAATCTTTCAAACCAAAATATGTGCAACACAATATTCCTCTTAAGAAAAATGCTTAGCCGTATAGGAAAAAGCAACATCATTACAACCCCAAGATTTCCACCCCATTTTTACAAAGATTCAGAAGATGTTGGATGCAAGGATTATTTTTCCAATTCATCATTCCACATGGGTGGCCAACATTGTTCCCGTACGCAAGAAGAATGGAGAAATTTGTATTTGCATTGATTTTGAAATCTCAATCAATCTTCGTTGAAAGACAATTACCCTCTACCTATTATGGATCAAGTGTTACAAATAATGACATGGTTGAAATGCTTTCTATGATGGATGGATTTTGGGATACAATCAAGTTGAGGTTTCCATAGAAGATCAACATAAAATGACATTCACTACCCCATGGGGTACATTTTCTTACTAGAGGATGCCATTTGGGTTGATTAATGTTGGAGCTACCTTCCAAAGGGCTATGGATCTAGCATTTAGAGATGGGAAAAATCATTGTAGTTTATTTGGACAACCTTATAGTATTTTTCAAGAATATACATGATCATTGTGACCATTTGGAATGAGTTCTGGTAAGGTGTCGACAACATGGGATTTCTTTGAATCCCAAGAAATCTATGTTTGGAGTCACAGAAGGGAAATTACTAGGACATATCATGATGAAAGAAGGAACTAAGATTGTTGATCAAAGAACACTTGAAAGAAAAAACACAAAGAAGTCCGCGTGGGAAAGCAAGTCATACGCAAAGGTGCGAATGGATAGGAAGAGCACCCATGCGGAACAAAAGTTCAGTTTTCGGGACTTAGCCATTTTCACTCATAAGGTCTATTTTTAGAGATGGCGTGCAGAGCACACAAATGAGGTAGAGACGTGTGTGCCACACATTGGCTAATTTTGGAGGATTGGACACGAAGTACTCTACATGGACACAGTGAAAATAGATCTGCTACTATCAGTTAGCTAGTAGTAGTCTATTGTTAGTGCAATTGCATGTATGGTTAGTTTTGTAAAGGTGCGTGGCTAAGAATAACATGCAACCTATTTTTGGAATGGATAAGTAGTGAAGGGAAAGTCCCCACCCTTATATATATGTAGTATACTATGTAATAGATATAGAATAGAGGAGATCGTGACATAGAGGTGATGAGATCGAGACATACAATGTTATCTGCTACGTGCATACTTTTGATATTGTAATGAAGCTTCTGTAACTTTATGCATTAAATATAATGGAGGATATTGACTAAATCTAAGTATTAGTTCTATGAATATCTGAATCTAGTATGCTTTTGATCTCATCATGGTTAGTACTTAGTTCTATTTTCCTTGGATATAGATCTGGTATGCTTTGTAGAATGATGTGTTAGTAATGGAACTATATATGTTAAGTATTCATCATGCTAACATCCTACTACAACAACCCTAAAGAGGGACCTGGTACCTTTACATGCTTTAGGTGAGCGCTCAGTCTAGGTCTGAGTGATGTGCCAACACGCATAGGGTTTTTTGGGTTTGTATCACTAAATTCTAGGCTGCATCATTGGTTCCGTTGCTGAATTCTAGGGCACATATGACATAGAGACATAAGTACTCTTTTTCATTTGTTTCGGGATGGTTCGCAATGAAGACATACTAATTGACCTTAGCAAGTATTGAAGAATGGATACACGATCCGAAAGAAGAATATGCACGACAGTTCAACATTGGATCTCGAGTTTAACGCACACACTTGGGTAGAAACAAAATATGTATGACAACTTTATATGAGAGCTTTTTCACTATCTTTCCAAAGAGAATTGTATGAGTGGTTGATTGCTTATGCATCTAAACAAAATTGGAGGTATCGCGTACACTTGTCTAGATGTAGGAAGAATTCCAAGCCCTTTATGATGTTGATCTGATTGGACTCAAGCCATGATACGTGGTTTTGGGCATCTTAAATAGTTATATCTTAGAATACTCAATTTCCACTTATTCATGTCTAGAGGTAGCTAATTCCAGTTCTTATGACATCCACGGGGAGCTTACTTATAAGGAATTCCATTGGCGATCAAGATCCTGATGGTAAATTTGAACCCGGAGAGTAAAACCGATGGCTAACTAAACCCCACCACGCATGGGGGCGGGGACAGGATTGGTGAAGGATGGTGGACTTAGTAATGGCAAGGTAAAGAGAAGAAAGGCAGCTTAAGTATAATGAGGCACGTGAGAGGGAGATAGAGAAGCAACGTGATGTTGCAACACAGATGGAGTTGAGGAGAGAGATGGCTCGTGAAGGATTTGGAGCTCACATAGAAGACATGGAGCCAGGGCATCATGAAATCCCCATTTGGGAAAGCATGATAGGGAACCCTCCTTGACCTCATAAGGAAGCATGCTAGTAGAGATGACCTGGGTCCATGACGTGCATCTGAATCCACCTAGTAACCTAGCCCTTGCGCTTGGTTTTCTAGTATCTAGTATGACAAGTAATCAACAAGCAAGTTTGGGAAGTAAGAGAAAAGTACATTAATGGCAGGATAGATGGCTTCATTGTTATTTAGAGGTGTGTTTTCAGTGCATCGTTCCGCACACATAATATGAGCGCACCGAATGTTGGATTCACTTCTGAACTGGAACTACTTCACAGACCATAGGGGTTTAGTATAGTACTACTATCGGAGAACATGGGGAGTACGTCTACATGACCTATTCTAGCTATAGGTTTGGGATCAGGAGGCATGAGAAGTTCTGGTTCAGGTGGATCTGGAGGTTCTAGAGGTAGGGAAACACTGAGGTTCTGGATTAGGTGGGCAAGGTCCACCCCAACCCCAAAATATTTATATGGAAATGTCTCTATGTCTTCTAGAGTATAGGGGCATAGAAGATGTTGCTGAACATGTGCATATGTGTGAAATATTGTGGCATGCAAAAGGAATCACAACTTTTGAGCGTAGGGCAAGCCAATTTGCTACTACATTACAAGGGCATGCACACAGCTGGTACAAGAAGTTTGACCCTGATTAGACTTGCGTAGATTATATAACTTTAAAGGATGCATTCCTTAAAGAGTTCCATATCCCTGAGTTTGAGCAGAAGAGTATAAGTGCACTCAAGGATATTAAGCAAGGCACTACTGAAAGTGTTAGAGAGTATGATGCATAGTTTAAAACGTTGTTATCAAAGCTTTCTTATGACATACACAAGCCAACATGCACAATGGTTTGTTGGGGGATTGATTACACCATTTAGGAGGCGTTGTCACATAAGACATATACTTGATCCATGCGAGGCATTGGAAGCAGCCTTATGTGCTGAGGTAATTGGGAGTATTGACACTAGCGTTAGCCCATTCTTAGAGGCACAAATTGTAGCTATGGAAAAACAACTAGAGAAATTATCAACGAATTCAGCCCATGAAATGCGCTTAGAATTTGGTGTATAGATTGTGAAGTAGAGGGTCACACAAAGGATAGTTTTCCTCATAGAATAATACACTCATTGCTGATGGATTGTGAGATATGCCACTTAAACCATGATGCTAGCCACTGCCCATTATTGTAATGTGTGATAAGGAAGAACGTTTCAAGCTACTTGTAAATATGCAGGTCCACAACACATGACATGGAGGACTTCGCCGCTGATTAGATATCCATGATGCTATTGATATTGGTGTACGGCAAGACAAGAGTTTCAAATAACTCTAAGGGAAAGAATGAGCATCAGGACTGGGAGCACAATCAGGTACACTATAATCGGAATGAGGAGCGTTTTGAAGGCAAGTCATGGTAGAGGTCGAGGATACCATGGTGGATTCGAAGGATGAGGCCATGGTGGTGGAAGAAGTGAGTTTCCTCACGAACATGTTATACATGTGGATCTCCTGACCACTATAGGTGTGAATGTCCTTAGAATATTACATGTTCTTTCTATCGGGAAGAACCATAGCTATGAAGAGTGCCCAAACTTATATGAGCATTTGAGTAAGCAACATAAACAAGAAAACAAAGGTGCAGGGATGGTTAGGATACAACGCACTGTGGATAATCAATGGATGCCCAAGATGGGAGTAAAATCGAGGCACTACAAGTGAAGATCATGACTCACACTTTGAGGCAACACATGTCAGGGAGGCATTACAACAGAAACCTACCATCACTAAGGATGAGGTTCTTCATGCATACCTAGATCCTACCTATCAGAAGGAGGTTTATCAGGATACCATGGAAGTGCTAAGGAATCTTTAGGTGAGATACAATATTTAAAGGAGTAGAAGAAAGCATCAGAGATGGTCCAAACTGATATAGATGACTTGAGAGAAGTGTGCAAAATGTTGTGCTAGGAGAACATCATTCCACTATTAGGGAGTTGGTTAAAAGGGAACACTCCACACAAGTATTGAGACCAGATGACAGATCCTGCATGTAAATATCCCTCCTCATAGCCTAGATTATGACAAGGAAATTACTTTGAATGTTATTGTGGATGGGTGGTTATTGAGTAATATACTGATTGATACAGGCATGCGAAGTCAATGTTCTTACTTTGGATGCATGGGTACAAATGGGGAGACCCCCATTGTAGCCATCCTCTAATGTATTATTCATGGCTAATCGACTAAGGCCACTCCCATAGGAGTTTTAAAAGATGCGTCCATTACCATACAAGGAGCAAAGTTCACTAGAGACTTTGAAGTTTTAGCGCTGGCATAATCAGATAGCTTCCCAGCTTTATTAGGGCATCCTTGGTGCTATGTAAATAATGCTTGATCTTCGGTTCAACAAGGGCTATATTAGTTTTGAAAATAAAGAAGAAAGGTTCATTATCCATTTAATAGATGGAAAGTCCATGCCCTATGTTGAGCCCTTAAGTGAAGAAGATTTGAATAGGATTTATGTACATGCCATCCGAGATCCAGAGATGATTGAACCAACCAAAGAAGGACTAATTTAGTGGGAGGATACACAGTCTATTAGTGATACTACAAGTGTTGCTTGTGATAATTGGGCTCACAACACTTATGAGTTGGTAGGGCATGAAGTAAAGAGCATATTCTCTCGAGGCACTAAATTGCACGTTATGTAAGGAGGATAGGTAACAACTCGGTACCTTGTTACACATGAGAAGGGGATCCCATGGTATTCTTGTGCACCATGGAAGAAAAATGGATAGACCCACCTGGAGGAGAAATATGCTAGCATATACACTACGTGGGACAACACACACGGTGGGTGGTCCACAGGGATAATCTGGTCAAATGGAATGAAATTGGGATTGCTCTTGCTACTAGGTTCTTTAGGAGCAATGCACCTACAAAAATTTGCAATTATCACGGTGATCAACCTTGTTCAACACCATGTTTAGAAGTGAGAGACTTTGGATAGAAGGGCATGGAAGCTTTACCACCTTCACTATGGGTGCACCGGTTTTATTCCACTTTACAAGGTTGCACATGTGCTTGGTATGTATATGCATAACTCCATAGAGAAACTGGAAATTGGCAGAATTTAGTTGTAGGAATGACACATACATTTGACTTCTTCTCTACAAAACCTCCGGTAGAAGAAGCATTGAAAGTTATCAAGCGCTTAACTATGGGGGATAGTGCCAAGGCTGAAGAACTCCTCCAGGAATTATTAGATAAAGAGGACTCAGGAGCGTGTCTTGATAAAGAACCAGAGGCCGATGCAATATTACTTCAACGCACTTGCCTTGAGAAAGAGAAAGGAAAAATGGTCTACTTAGTAGATGATGAAGAAGTAGATAATTTGGATGTAAACCATTCAACAAGAAGGCATGAGGTATTAAATAGTGCGATAAGACCACATGCACCTATCATGAACCTATGAAGACAAAGTGAGTAAATATTGGAATAGATACTGAGCCTAAGGAAGCTATAATTGAGATTATTGGTTAGATTGAAGTGGCAAAAATCATTGAGTTATTAAGGGACTACCAAGACCTATTTCCTAGGGGGTACCATGAACTTAAAGGCATGCATGAGTCGTTAGGGGAGATGAAGATAAAGCTTAAAGAGGGGGCATGCCCAGTTAGAAAGAGGCCTTATAGAATGAACCCCAATTTGCGCGAAAAGGTCAAAGAAGAGATTGATAACATGTTGAAATATGGAATTATCAAGCCCCTTGATGAGTCAGAATGGGTTAGTCCAATGGTGATCAATATCAAGAAGGATGGACGAATTAGAATATGTGTGGACTACAGGGAGCTGAATGCTACATGTGTAAAATCCATTCCCTACGCCATTTATTGAGGAAATACTAGGAGTTGCAGGGCGCGAAATATATTCTTTTATAGATGGGTTCTCTGGGTATCATTAGGTTAGAATTACATAGGAGGATCAGGAAAAGACTACATTTACTACTGAATGGGGTAGCTTCACCTATACTTGTCATGCCTTTTGGTTTGAAAAATGTGCCTATTGTATTTTCATGCATAGTCATCCAAGCGTTCAAAGAATTTATTCACAACTTCTTATAGGTATATTTAGATGATTGGATAGTGTATGGATTAGTTAAGGACCACTGTGACAATCTATGCTTAATGTTTGAATGGTGTAGATAGTTGAGTATCTCTTTGAACATCAAGAAGTGCATATTTGCTACACCATTTGGGATAATTTTAGGGCACATAATCTGCAAGGAGGGTTTGTTGGTTGACCTAGCGAAGGTTGCAGTCATTATAGGCCTAGGGGAGCCTACCAGTCAAAGTGAGGTGCATGGATTTTTGGGACATATAGGATATTACAAAAAATTTATCAAAGGCTATGCTAAAGTTGTTACACCTTTAGAAGAGTTACTAAAAGGGAAAGGTACATTCTACTAGGGTGAACAACAAAGAACGCATTTCGAGACATTGAAGGAGAAACTTACTACCGCACCCATTCTACATTTTCCTTCATGGGACAAACCATTCCATGTACATGTTGATGCCTCTGCATGACCATTGCACATGGTGTTGGCTCAACCTAGAGAAGGTATTGTAGATCATCCTATCTATTTTGCTAGTAGAAAGTTGACTCCTGTAAAACAATTACACAACTACAGAGCAGCAAAGCTTTGTCCATGATCTATGTGTTGCATAAATTTCATCAATACCTACTAGCTACACCATTCATCTTTTATACAAATCACATGGCATTGAAGTATTTGGTAAATAAGCTTGTTTTACAAGGGCACATATGTCAATGGGTGCTCCTATTTCAAGAGTTTGATTTCATAGTTGTGGTAAAACTAGGAAAAAGTAATTCTGACCAGACCATCTATCAAGAATACAATCAGGAGAAGAAGCACAGATAATTGAGGATACCATGCCAGATGCACAATTATATAAGTTACAACGCACACCATCAAAACTAGAGGACATTGTTGTATTTTTACGCACAAGGATGACACCAGAAGGAATGAAATCCTTGGAGAAGAAACAACTTTCTATACGCGCTGCACCTTATATGTTAATTAGTGGTGACTTGTACAAAATGGGCTGAGATGAAATATTGTGCCGTTGTGTATTGGAACATGAGTGCACATGGGCATTATGGAAGAAGATCATGGTGGAATTGTAGGAGGCCACTATGTAGGTGATGCCACAGCACACAAAATTCTTCTCGTTGGATTATGGTGGGAGACCCTCTATAAATATTGTAAGGAATTTTGTAAGGCATGTGATCATTGTCAACATCTTGGAAGACCAGTCAACGAGATGAAATGCCTCTTAGACCTATTACCAGCGCATAACCGTTTGAGAAATGGGCTATAGATTTTGTGGGTCCTATTTCCCAAGCTACAGCAGAACTAGATCACGCTATATTATAACTTACACAGACTATTTGACACGGTGGGAAGAAGCAACACTTACAAAGGACTCAGTATAATGACTACATACATCACTCGGTTTCTATGGGAACATATTATTACAAGGTATGGATGTCCTTTGATTTTAACCAAATAGGGCACACATTTTCTTAATGAGACAATCAGAATTTTATTGGATGAGTTCATGATTGCACACCATAAGACTACACCCTATCATCCTCAAGAAAATGGGACTGCTGAGGCTTTCAACAAAATTTTGGGCCAAACATTAACAAAAATTGTGATGTTGGAAGAAAGGATTGGGATGATAAAGTATCCACAGTAATTTGGGCATATCATATGACATATAAAAGGTTGAACAAAGCCACACCATTTCAGTTAGTGTTTGGCACAAAAGTCATTCTTCCTATGGAGTTTATGTTACCTTCTTTGCGTATTGCATGCGCTGGAGGTCTAGCTGATGAAAAAGCTTTAGAAGAATAGATTGAGAAGATAATTCAGCTAGATGAGTGATGAGCCATAGCACGTTGGAGTCAAAAGCAAGAAAAGGCCAGGCAGAAAGCATGACATGACAGAAACATAAGGGATAAGAAATTTGAGATTAGAAAATGGTACTTCTTTATGACTCTAAGTTCTTGTGCCATCCAGGAAAAACTTAAGGTACATTGGTTGGGGTCGTATGTTATCACTTACATCCTTAAAACATACATTTTCACTAGTTTGAAGCACTTGATGGAACACATATACTCCGGTTACTTCAACGGGAGTAAGCTGAAGCCCTACTATAAATAAGTCTTCTTGGTGTTTGTAATAAGCCATTATTGCCATTTAGATTAGGTTTTCAATTTTGTATTTCCTTAATGTGTTTCTTTTTTTTTTTGCTATGCTTTTTCAATTTAGTTGGTGTTGTGAAATAAGCGTGCTTGTGCGCATGAAGCTAATTACTACATGAAGCATGTTTATGCACAAAGGACTGCACATCCCTTTAGTGTGGGGTGGTTGTTGATATCTAGGTACAAGATTGTGGGAATTGAAAGATGAAAAGAATAAGCTGCTATGGGTGTTCTTCAAGTCAAAGGATTACTTCTAAAAAGTGACCAAAGATGAAGATAAATGAAGAAATAATATAATGCGAGGTAAGCAGAGGCCATAACAACTACCAGTAGAAGGTATAGTGATGAGGTACTCAAGTGCAAGGACGCGTATTGAAGAGAAGTCTGTGACCAGAGGGTAGGAAGGTGTGCTAGAAGGTTATAGCTGAGGCGCGAGGATGTAACACACGGAAAGGATGGAATTGGTCAATTAATGAGAGGATATTTGGTAGGTGAAGGAGAAATGAATGCATCAAAAATTTGAAAATCTATATAAGGATGGGATGTGAGTTCATTTTTACCATTGCGATTAAGAGTATTTGAAAAGAAGCCAAGTGCAAAGAGCCGAGTGATCGTATTAAGGTGCGAGAGGTGTGTAACCATTACGATGAAGAGATTTGTGCGCAGAAAAGAGCTTGTGTCCCCGGTGGTGAAGGGTTTGAGCGAAGCAAGGTGACAGAGAGGAGCTAGGGCATGTGATTTCACCTAGGGCATGCTGAATCAAACTAGGGTTTTCTTCACACATTACATAATTTGAGCAACAAGGATCTACAAAGGATTACAAGGTAGAAATGGCACCCAAGAAAGTAGTTGCAACATGAGTGAAGGGAAAGAAGAAGGTGGTAGAAGAAGAAGAAGAGATGGCTCTAGAAAGCAATTTTTCTAAGATGTAATATTCGAGGGGGTTATCGTTAGCCAGAGTGGGATTCTCACATAAGGAAAAGTAAGGTGAGTGAGTACAATCACCGTACCACAGAGAATAAGAAGGAGCTTGATGCATTGTTGAACACAAAGAAAAATAAACGCATGGTGGAAGACATGCCGGTGTATGATGATGTTGGTGAGAAGCTCTTGTAGAAGATAGGAGTTTACTAGACTATATGAGCTCCCTTACTATGGGAAATATGAGCCCTTGTACCAATGGCTCATGAGCAGAGTGCACGAGGATTTTTTTCTACTTTGTAGGTTGCAGAGTCAAATTTCAGCTACACTCATCTCCATGGTAATGGGGTTGAAAGGAACATGAGATGATTTACGAGATGATCTGATAGACAAGACCGCAATATTGGAGACCAGAAAGGAGTTGGGGTACACAAAGGGTCTACGTGGTATGGACATCAACAAACTCGAAGAAGTATCCAGGTTGTGCAAAGCGGTTACGCATCTTGTTACAAAGCTAAATGATCATGAAAGGTGGTCACAAGTGAACACCACGTGGCTACACATTGCCAAAAAGATGTACGAAGGAGTACTCTACAAAATTTTGTGTTATATTGTAGAGACAATCATTGAGGAAGTGCACGCAGGAGGAAAGATCAGCTTTGGAGCTGTTCTGTTATCACTGGTGTTCATGGAGATCAGAGTACCTGATGGACCAAAGAGAAGGTATGAGAGTATCCAATGGAACAAAAATCACCTGCAAAACACTTCAAGAAGTACTGTGTGAGGGATCTATGACAGAGCGGGTTAAGCAACGGGCTAGAAGTGGTATGATAGGCTCCATGTGGCTTTTGAGGAAGAATAGTGCATCCCCAAAGACTTGCCTTTGGTAGTTGGAAAGGCGGTCTAGTTTGTGTATACCAACATTTATGTATAGCATGGTTTTCCATGAAGGATGGAGCATGGAGTCTTTGGTGTAAATTTCCATATGCCTTTACAAACACTTGGTGACCGACATTCAACGCGGATAAGGTAGATACATTAGACTACCACACATTAAGGAAGAAATATGTGTATCCAGGGTAGGGTGCATATGTTGAAAGACTCATTTTAGATGTATTAAGCATCAAACTAATAAGTTTGGTGGTGGGAGATATTGGAGCAACACTGGTGTATGCCCAACTAAATCCAAAGATGGAGAATAACAAATATGTGGAAGATGAGTTCACACTTCCAACACCACCAAAGGGAAATCATATAATGGAGAACATCCTATCGCCTAAGCCCACAGAGCCAATAGAAGTGGAGGATGAGGAGGATGAGTGTGAGGATAGTGGTGGTTTGGAGCATAGAGGTAGAAGAAATCCTATGAATAAGGATGAAGTTGAGCGTGCCACTACACCACCTCAACCACAAGAGGGGGATGATGAGGACTTGAATGCAGTCCAAGGAGAGCACAAATTTAAGAGGGTGTTCAGGAGAACAAGGACCCAAGGTGCTACTCCAAAAATAGTGCACAGATCACCTAGAATCTCTCCACAAAAGGAGGAAACCATGCAAATAAGGAGGAAACTAAAGTTGAATAAGGAGGCGGAAGAGTCAGAGGAAAGCACACCTAATTCTCCTACACTTCCAGAGAACATAGAAGCATAAAAGGATGAGGAATCGAAGGAAAGAGGAGAGGAGGAAAAGGGAACAGAGGAGACAACTGCAAAGACCACTCAAGACATGGAGACACAAGTACCAAATTCGGAAGCTAAAGTTCCTAAGCAGCAACGGTCTAGAAGAACAAGTGGAGAACACATTCCACTAGCCATGGGTTATGCAAAGGATGCAGGTAAAATTATCTCATGCACATTTCTAGAGCACGCCGACACAAAAAGACTTATATGGTGAGAGAGCTCATGGATGAAAAATATGGCCACAAAGATGCACAAGGAAGCGATTATCATGGTCCATGCACACACACATGGATGAGCCAAATTTTGATGTATGTGAGGAGTCAAGCGTATCAAGGAGATTGAAGAAGATGCTTTAGGCCGACACATGATAGTAAAACCTACTTTGTCATGTCGATGAACAAGTGAGTAATTCATTGGTCAAAGTCTCAACAGAGGTGGCAAGGTGGAATATGGAAAAACACCCACAATTAGGGCGCTCGGGAGGAGATTAAAACTAAGGATGGAGAAATAGCTCGCCTAACACAAGAGAGGGACTTAACGCAGAAGAAGAATGCTATATTTATCAGCATCGCAAAGGATATTGGTGACAATGTCATAAGAGCTAGGCCACACTTGGAGTCAAAGGTACCACAGATGTTTCCCTCATCAATACATTATATAGGAAAGTTGGTGGATCTGGTACTTGAAGATGAACCTTTGTGCATGCTAGCACCAAAGGATCCATCACAAGAGGCAAAACAAGAGAAAGCTTGAGTGATGCAAAATATTGCATCCTATGAAGGGATGCTACAAGTGCTACAAGAAGAATTGAAGAAAGTAGACCAGGATTTAAACATCTACACAACTCCAAAGGCGCTTATCAACATAAAGACCCTGGAAGAAAATAATGAGGTCTAGAGAGCAATGAAGGACAAAACATTGGGCCACATAGAAAGATTGTCAATGGTTAAGTAGAAGCGCGAGGCCCTCACAAAGTAGCACAAAGAACGCACAAGACTCGGTGGGAAGAGCTTGGGAAGCTCATTGCCCAAAAAAGGATTTACTAGAGGGAAGAATGACATCAATGTCCAACATTGTATTAGTCTTATAGAATGAAAAAGGGAGATTGCAGAGATGAAATGGATGAACCATTGCTGTGGACATTTTAGAAAAAGAAGAGCAAGCACTCACCGAGGTGATGACAGACCTTGGAGGCTGAAATAAAATGGGAATATCCTGAATTAGTTGTTCAGGATGAAGAAGAGACTGTGGAGTAAAAATATTCTTTCATACATTCTTTTCATTCTTCTATTCTTTACTTTAGTTGTTGGAGATGACCATTTTCGGGGTGACAATGAAATTAGTGTGGGGTAATGTTGATTAAGAAGTCACACAAGAATTCATGGGAAAATAAGTCATATGCAAAGGCGTGAATGGATAGGAAGAACGCATGCGAATAGAAGTTCAATTTTCGGGACTTAGCTATTTTCACTCATAAGGTCTATTTTTAGAGATGGCGTGCAGAGCACACAAAACGAGGAAGAGACGCACGCATGCCAAGCATTGGCTAATTTTGGAGGATTAGACATGAATTACTTTACATGGACACAGGCCAGAATATATATATACTATGTTAGTTAGCTAGTAATAGTCTATTGTTAGCACAATTGCATGTATGGTTAGTTTTGTAAAGGCGTGTGGCTAAGAATAACATGCGACCTATTTTTGGAATGGATAAGCGGTGAAGGGAAAGTCCCCACCCTTATATATATGTAGTAGACTATGTAATAGATAGATAATAGAGGAGATCGTGACATAGAGGTGATGAGATTGAGACATACAATGTTATGCTGTTATGTGCATACTTTTGATATTGTAATGAAGCTTCTGTAACTTTATGCATTGAATATAATGGAGGATATTGACTGAATCTAAGTATTAGTTCTATGAATATCTGAATCTAGTATGCTTTTGATCTCATCATGGTTAGTACTTAGTTCTATTTTTCCTTGGATATAGATCTGGTATGCTTTGTAGAATGATGTGTTAGTAATGGAACTATACATGTTAAGTCTTCATCATGCTAACATCCTACTACAACAACCCTAAAGAGGACTGGTACCTTTATGCACTTCGGGTGAGTGCTCACCCAGTTCGATGATGTGCCAACACACATAGGATTTATGTGGGTTTGTATCATTGAATTCTAGGCTGCATCAAAGATTGACCACAATGGGTTAAAGCTATACAAAGTCTCACCCTTCCTACAAGTAAAATAGGTGTGCATTCATTCTTTGGGAAGGTTAATTTCTTAAGACGGTTTGTTTTAGATTTTGTTGACAAGACTCGACACATTATCGAGATGATGAAAGGTAAAGTTCCATTCTGATGCAAAACTTACCTTTGATGAAATTAAGGAAGTTATAGCTCATGCCCTTGTCTGGTATGCCCATATTTTCAAAAGGATTTTATCATGTATAGTTATGTCTCAGCTCATACAATGTCTATTATACTAATGCAAAATAATGCCAAAGGAGTTGAATCTCCAATTAATTTTATGAGTTTCCATTTGAAGGATCATGAGCTCAAGATGTCCTAGATTGAAAAGCATGCCTATGCCGTGGTTTGAGTAGTAAAACATTTTAGGTATTACATCCTGAATTCTCATACATTGGTTTTTGTCCCTGATATAGTAGTGAAGTCTATCCTCACTCAACAAGAGTTAGGTAGTCAGTGAGGTAATTGGATTGCCAAGGTGTAGGAATATGATTTAGAAATCAAACCCACAAAGCTTGTGCATGGAAGAGGTTTGTGTCAATTAATCGCTGAAAATAACCTTGAAGAAGAAGCTCACACAATTGAGGAAAATCATGAAGAAGTGCCCATGGTAATTTTTGTGAGTACAATTGACAAGTGGTATTCAGATATTGCTTTCTTTCTAACCTATGGAGAATGCCCTAGACACTTAATCCCTAAAGAGAATGAGTGGTCAAGTTGAGGTCAACTAAGTATGTGCTCTGGGATAATGGTTTGTACAAAAGAGGAATTGATGGAGTATTCCTTTATTGCATGGATAGATTCAACAAGGTAAGATTCTAGAAGTATTTCATAACTTAACATGTGGGGAAATTTCTCATCATCTGTTATAACTCACAAGATCCTGTGAGAAAGATACTATTGACCCACTCTCTTTCAAGATGTATCCACGTGGGTAATAAAGTGTGAATCTTTCCAACAGTTTGTTGGTCGTCCAAAATTGATAGCACTTCCCCTAAGTCCAATGGTAATTACATAACCCTTTCAATAATGGGGAATTGATTTTATCGAGCATTGAATCCTTTGTCTAGTGTTGGGCATAGTTATGTTTTGATTGCACAGGCCGATTATTTTAAAAAGTGGGTCAAAGCCATCCCAGTAAAACATGCTACCTCTGAAGTTATTTGTAGCTTCATTAAAGAGAATATAATAGTTAGGTTTGGTGTTCCTCATAAGATTGTTGTTGATAATGCTTCCAATTTTTCTTCTTATGAACTCACTAAATTTTTCTATGGTTATGGGATTACTTTGGCTCACTCGTGATTATTATCCTCAAGGAAATGGTCAGGAGGAATCGAGTAATAAAAACTTGGTGACTATAATTAGGAAGATGGTTGATGAAAATAAATGGACTGACACAAGGCATTATACAATGCACTGTGGGTTGATCATATTACTCCAAAGAGAGCTATTGGGATGTCACATTTTCAAGTGTTGTATGGAGTTGATGCAAAGATTCCTATCTCCTTGGAATTTTCAGCCTTGAGGTTGGCCAAATTGATTGAAGATGATACTTTCCAAGAATCCATTGAAAAAAGAATCATGTACTTGACAAAGTTAGAGGAAAGTAGGTCCAAAGTGGTTGATCGAATCATGAAACATCAGGTTTAGGTCAAGAAAGTGTTTGATAAGAAAGCTAAGCAGTGGGATTTTCAGGTTGGAGACATCATTCTATTATGCGGGATAAGAGAAGAGAACCGAAAGGAATGCATGGTAAATTTGATTCCTTATGGATACGACCTTTCAAGATTCATCGATTCGTAGAGAAAATAGATTTGATCTTTCGTATCTTGATGGAACTCAACTTTTTTGCCTCATAATGGGTAGCATCTCAATATTTTTCGTTAGTAGTGCAATTTCTTCTTGCACTGTATCATAGTTTGCTTTTTTTGTTGTGTGTTTCTTTCATGTTGGTGTGTTTTCTTTGTTCCTTTGGTTTGGTTTGGTTTTGTTTTGTTTGTGTCTATTTTTTCTTCTCTTTTCGACTTTTTGCCTAATGGATTGACACTTTAGAGATTTAGGGTTCCTCTTTCTTCAAAGTATTAAAGAATGTCCCTAGTTGGAGCTAGTTGTTATCCCATTTTGAGCTTATTAATAAAATTGGAGAACCGATCAAAATTTTCAAGGAGAACCTATTTATAACCAATTCTTCATTCAATGATTGCTTTAAAAATTCCTTAATTGCTTTTTGAATCGGTTTTTGGGGTTTCCGTTATCTCAAATTAACCCCCTCCCAGATTAATGTTGATAACTCACTTAAAATACACCTAGCACTTTATACAAGCCTAGGACGTTAAAATTCCTATCAAAGGTTTGCATCGCCAAGAAATTCAAAAATGCTCAAAGGAAACGTGGAAGCATTTTGACACTTTCCATAGATAATACATTATGTGGACCTCAAGTCTAAAAAATAAACCAAGTTCCATAGGGGCATCAGGTCTGCAGGAAAGGTTAAAAGGTCAATGGGACATGTGGTGAAGTTGGAGGCAACACGTGGTGCAGATCGAGGTGGTGAAGGTAGAGACACATGTCACCATTCTAGTGAGCTTCAAGGCGAGAGAATCTTGGAGGACGTAAAGTCCACGGAATTAACCAAGGTTGATAGAATTTTGAGTCCGGAAAGGGTTAGATGGTTAGTGGGGCGAGTAGGACAGGTGGTGTAAATAGAAGGTGCCACATGGTGAAAAATCAATGCTCTAAAGTAGACACACGGTGACATTCTCACACTTCGTGCCAACGGACTCTAGAGGATCTCAAGCCCCAAAATGAACAAAATTTGGTAAAAGGCTTCAGGTGCGTGCATGGTTGAAGTGACCTGAGGATCAAAGAGATATTGTATTTGGATTTGTAGAATAATATGACTCAAGAGATGAAGGAGATTCAAATTTGGAACCCTTGAGATTTGAATTAGATGTGGATTTAGGATAGGTTGGTATTGGTTTGCTTAGAAGATTACATAATGTAGATTGAAGAAGGAGATCTTGTGGAAAGAGAATGGATTGTGATGTGGGGTTGAATTTTAAGTTTTATTAGATGAGTTTATATCAACATGGATCTTTAATGGAGGAATACATTAGTTAGGCAACTGATTATTCCATTGAAGAAAGTCGAGTGAACGAGACTCGGGAGTATGAGGAGAATTGGTTTGTGGATAGAATTGATTAGGAGATGAAGGTTGAGAAATGAAAGGTAGAATGGGTTCCCTATTGTCAAAGCAACATGAGAAACCATAAGATATACATTCA
Organism: Taxus wallichiana var. yunnanensis; assembly: GCA_018340775.1. NCBI lineage: Eukaryota > Viridiplantae > Streptophyta > Pinopsida > Cupressales > Taxaceae > Taxus > Taxus wallichiana. The sequence continues at coordinate 705,383,696 of CM031242.1, read as the reverse complement.
TGGTTGACATCATTTGATTTAAATTCCTAGACCTAGATTGTTTGATTGAACTCCTTCATATTGAAGGAAGTTCCATGTCGATTCGAGCAACATAACAATTGCAAACTAGACATTTTACATAGATGTGGATGCTCATGTTATTTTCCAAGGGGAACCCAAGGAAAACACACATCATGATGAATTTTTTTGAAAATCAAGTAAGTTTTGGAAAATAAGTTTCAAGTGTGAGTGTCAAATGGCTGAAATAACTTTGGCAAAGTTTTAGATTGTTCTCTTTTCGAAATGAAGCCAAAATAACAAGAGAAGTATGATTTGTGATGAAAAAGTATGCGATGCAACTTAGAAAAAGTTTTTCCTTGTTCTAAAACAAGGTTATAACTTAGACAGAGTTTTTTTTTGTAGAGTTTTGGTATATATAAACAATATAGGATATAGTGGGCCTCGATTCGATCAACTTCCTAAGGATTTTATACTATTTCACTCACTAATATTTATTTGAACTAGTACACGTATCAAAATAAATCCTAAATACGGAATATTCCCTAGAATTTATATGAATGGGGTGGTCACCATAGACAATATTTTGTATTCCTCATGGGTTTTACTAGTCAAGTGGGTGATGGGGCACTACCCGTTTCATTGGCGTTTCCTCAATGTGCCAACTAATTTGGGGTTCTTGTGGTACTCCTCAAAAATGAGTTTTAGGGCTTAGCCCCCCACATTAAAGCGCAGATGGGTTTTACCCTTATCCAAACCTGTAAAGACAATGTATTTTATTTATTTTATCTGATTTAGCAAAGTGTGATTTTGATCTTTCAAATAAGGAACTTGTATGCAAACTTTGTTAGTAGTTTAGTTTGTTTGATTTTGGGTGGTAAATGTTTATGATTCTGCAAAGGTCCTACACACAAATGATTTTCAGTTTTCCATGCACCATAATGTTATAAAAATACTAAGGATCGCAGTTGTTTTTTATTCTCAAGGACACTCAAAAGCGCAAGAGAAGAGCATACGTGATGTTGATCAAAATCAAACAAATGTAACTTTAAGCAAAGATAAAAAGTGTTAGAACTATTTTAAGTAAATAACCTACAAATTATAATCAAAATTACATGTGAAATAATAGGAATTTGAAGATAAAAAATGAAACTTTCAAGAAATTTAAGAAAATTTGAAGAAAGTTAGTAGAAATTGATATACGATACGTTAGCGCATACACTTATACGCCAATGCATGGAGTGAAATGCAGGCATGTGAATGAGGATGCTAATGTATGTAGTTTGGGAAAAATGTAAAATAGGCACATGAATGAGGATGCTAGCACATGTAATAGGGGAGAAGTGTAATGCGGGCGCGTGAACTAGGATGTTAGCGCATGCAACAAAAAAAATAGTGTAATGTAGGCGTGTGGATTAATATGTTAGCACGTTGAGTAGAAAAATAACGGGAAATAGTGAAAAAAATAGTGCATTGACAGGACATGCAAGTGCGTGGACCGATGCATAGGTTTGTGAAAGCGAAAAGGTAATTTAATGCGGGTGTGTGAAGGTCTACGTAGGCGGGTCGATCGCGCTGACGCCAGTGTCGACTCATGACGCTAGCTAGCGCGTGAATACCTATACCTACACAATGTTTTTTTTCAAAAATGACCAAAAAATAAAAAAACCTCAAAATTTTCCATTAAGATTCAATTTTGACAACACTTTTCCTCCTTTATACCTACAAAGAAGACTCAACACTACCAAACACTAACATACATGCTCAAAAACAAAGAAATTTCAACAAATTGAAATAACTTGCATGTAAAATGGAAAAATATGAAGCTTTAAACTAAAAATAAATGAATGTGCATGAGATAAAGGAGTGTCCCACCGGACGTGCCATATGTATGCATGTTAAACTTTGAAGTAAGCTAATTGAAAGAACCTAACACCAAGTAGATCCTAATTTAGTTAAATTCAAGCTAATACATCATGATAAAGCAAAAAGGAAAGCTAATTAACTTGCATAAAACATGAACTCAACATTAAATGTAAACCTCCCTTTGATATTTGGATGTGCTTTGGATTATAGATACTTCCTTTAATGAGCTAAACGTAAGCCACACACGATCAAGGATTTCTCAAGCAAAAGGAAGAGATCTCATCATTGAGTCTTCTCTTACTATTCTTTGGAAAGTAGAAAAGAGGGAGAGTTAACAAGCCTTCCAATAACATGAAATGTTCTTCTTAAGTATAATGTTTGTTAAGGACATGGTGTGTCTGGTGTAAAAGGTGTAGATTGGTAGGAAGGTACTAGGTTTCTTATATAACTTTCCATTTTGGGAGAAGCTTGCAACCTAGTGAATGTGGGATAAAATGAATGTAGAATTAGAAAGGGATAAATATGATTAGAAGAGATTAATTAGAGATTAGCAACTCATGGGAGTTTGGGAAGGTTTAATTAATCAACTAGGATTAATTAATAGACCAAGTTAATCTTATAGAAGCCATTTGGAGATGATTTAAGGGGAGATTAGTAGAATTTGAAGGGTTTGAGAGGGGATTTAACCAATAAGAGGGTTTATTGATTAAATATGAGATTGAAAGATTAATTAACTAATAATGGTTAATTAATTAATTAAAATAGGATTATAACTAACGAAGTGTCATTAATTGACATCCGAGATGACAGAAAAGCTAGTTACTTAACGAAGTGTCGTCGATTGACCGAGATGAAGGGCAATGTTAGCTCTTGAGTAGAAATCACTAATTATATTGAAATGATGGTGAAAAAGACAAATACTATAATTTTAGTATTAAAATTATGTGGTTGAATTAAGTGTCTACACTTATCATCTTCTTCCTTCTCCAATTCCTCTTCATCCTTCCAATTTATTTTACCCTGAAATTTTTAATGATAAAATGTTACAAGTGTTTAATTTTAATTTATATTTTATATGTACAAAAAATTGAACACTACATGTCTTATAGTACAAACTAATTATCTTGGGTCCACTTTGAAAAAAGGCTTTTATGTTTTGTCCCAAATATTTTAATAGCACAAGCATTTTTCTTGTTACATATATTAAACTTTTTATTTAAAAATATATTAAAATAAAACAACGTAACCATATAAATAACTTATATAGAACTTACAAATTTATTAGCGGTCTCTTCTAAGTTTTGTCATTCAAACAATGAGTCACCAATAACCCTTTTTGGACTTTGGCTTCATACCCCTTGAGTGCATTACTTTTGATACATGCATCAATTACAATATGTATTAAATTGTTAATCGATCACCATGTTATGCAATTACCACTACATTATGATCATAGAACATATTGTATATAATAAGATGTGAATGGAAAATAGACAACATAAAATATCAAATTAAAGAAAATGTGTTTATCAACCACAATGAAAAGCTTTAAATAGTCATCTTTATAGTTCAAATGTCAACATATATCATTTCTTTCATTAACTAACTTGCAACCCTCACAATATCCTTTGTTAGTTGCTTGTCACACAAAGTGTACCAAAAATCTTTCTCTATTTTGGGAGGTCGAAGATGTCTCCTCTCATCATATGTGTTTCTGTAGTGAACTCCGTAATTTTTAAATATAAAAAATATTTTAAAACTATATATTATTTTATTAAAAATCCACAACTCCAATTTATTCTCCTAAACCCTTATGATGCAAAATTTCCAATTAGTTTTTGGTCATAAATGGGTCCTCCCAAACTCAATGAAAACTATATCAACCAATGTTTTCCATCTCTTAAGTGGGATATACAACCACTCTAGATGATAATTTGAATGAGTAAATTTTCGTGTTCATCAACCATTCTTTTTAAAAATATCTGCAACCACAAAAATAGAAATCACTAAAAATGACATATAAAATAAATTGAAAAAACTTAAACTAATATAATGATAAATTATTATAGATCAAATAAAACATATTAAAATACTTACTCACCTTGAATATCCATTAATATATTCATATCATAATTTACATAAAGGTCCATTTTGAGGTCCGCTTACACTCGGTGTTTATAATTACTACAAACAAGATGAGAGGGTCTATCAACGTTTGTTGTTAGAGGGGAGAGAGTGTATTGCCATCCCCCTTAATCCACTTGGATGTAGGTCACTAATAATTTTTAGGAAGTCTCTCACCATTTCACTTTTTAATTTTTTATTGCTAATAGATTGAGAGGGATCTACCTCTAACAAGGATATGCAAAAATAGTAGTCAAGGTGCTCAGTTTCATGAGAATAATTTAGACAAGGTCTAAAACAACAGAAGAAGGATCCTTTGATTTCTTGCAGCTATCACCGAGGAGAAGAAAAAAGGTAGAGCAATTCAAAGATCACCATCTCCTCCAAATAGAACTCTTTCAAATCCACCTCCTAGTAGGCCTTTCTTGTTGTCTTCTAGAGTTTTAAGACCTATTGCATTCATGACACAACAAAGGAATTTACCATTTTTCAACTTCACTGGTGGTAGCCATCTTGATCTTAATGCACAACATGACATTCTAGTAACAACCTTAAAAACTATCTCTTTCTTCAATGGTGAAAATTCTACCACTCAAGTTGATCACATTAAGGACATTGCTAATGTTTGTTTGGTTCATTTTATTACTGAAGATGATGTTGTAATTAGGCTTCTTGCATCTTCTTTTAAGGGTAGGGCACTTCAATGGTATAGAATTTTAAGGCCTGCCTCTATTACTAATTGGGATGGACTCAACACTGCACTTTGTAATCAATTTGGGGAAAAGGCAGACAATATTTCCTTGTTGGAATAGTTGAAAACTATTAAGAGATATACTAATGAGCTTATGGCGATTTCAATTTCAGATTTCGAAGACACGAGACATGATTCCAACTCTCTTGAGACCAACTCCACAAGGTTCTTTCCTTTATTTCTTAAGAGCATTGAATTCTGATGTTATTGTTATGATACAATCTATGGGTGTTATTCAATTGCATGATGCCTATCTAATAGCCAAGGTTTGAGAATTGTCGATACAAGCTGGAAAAATAGCCCCTAGGATACCTATGCCTTTGTTCCCTGAATTGCCTCAAGCTTTGCAACCTATTATTTCTCCCATTCCTAAGAAAAGTTCCCAATCTGATCCATCCACATCCTATTCTCCTCAAAATCAAAAGAATGATGATGAAATGAAGGCCTTGATCAGAAATTTGTCAAACAAAGTCATATCCTTGGAAAAACAACAAGCCCAATCTTATAGAAATTATCCTAACCAAGGACAATCTTCTAACCAAGGATTCAACCAAGGTTACCAGCCCTATAGAAACCAATACCCTAACCAAAGATATGGGCAAAATCAACAAAATGATAGATGACAAGGTCAAAATCCACATCTTCCACTTTAAATAGTTTCTCCTACTCAGTCACTTCCTACTACTAGCTCAAGTAAAGCATTGGTTCTAGTGCAAAACAATGTGATATAAGAAACAAAATGGTGTTTCCCATGCAACCAACCACATAATCAATTTATTTGTGCAAATGCATTACAAGCTTAGGAATTTATGGTTCAAAATTCTTCCAATCAACAAGAACCATTTATAGAAGCAACCAATCCTAATCTAGAAGGATCTCAAGAAGCTAACCCTGAGACCAATCTTATGTTCTTTGGGGCTGATGAATTTTGTGTAATGAATCAAGCAGTGGGTAGTTCCAGTAGGCCTCATACTCATGTTGCTAATAACACAAGGTTTAAGAAGAGAATGTTGGATTCTCAACCTTCATCTTCTTCTAATCAAGGCAATGCTATCAACAAGGAAAGGGAAGTTGGGATAGATGTAAGTAAAAACAAATTTCTTGAGGTTCCTAGCAAACTGTTTTAGATAAGGAAGTTGTTTCCCAACCAAAGATGCCTATCCCAATGTTGCAGCAATCAAGGAAAGAGAATATTATACCTCAAATGCACAAGTCCATGGGCCTTCCTTTCAACATTATTGAGAAAATGAAGAAAACAAATGTTAATGTGACAATGTGGGATGCTCGGCTATTCCATCACAAAGGGACCTCTTACATGAAGCTCTCAAGCAACTTCCTCAAGCTGATTTAATTGTTCAAAACATTCATGCTACTGTCAATTTTTACAAAACAAAGGGGAACATGTAAGCAAAATTTTTAAGATCCCACCCTTTTATATGTCCTTAATTGTGGGAAAACAATTAGTTCATAATTACATGATTGATTCAGGGGCTAGTATTTTTGTCATGCCTAAGAAGATTGCTGATATCCTAGGTCTCAAGTACACCCTTGTTTCTAAAGGTGTTTTAAAACTTGATAGTTCAATCATTAACATCTTAGGAGTGATTAAATATCTTGAGTTAACCCTTCATGCTTGTCCAAGTCTAACCATAACTCATGATGTATCGATAATTGAGTTTCCTCCTTGTTTGTTATTTGCCTATTAAGAAATTTCACGACCAAAGTGGTGAAAGGAACAATAACCAGATCGTACCAAGCCAAGAACACAGATGCTAATCAAACACCACGATCTATAAGATGAAAGCAATTCGCCAGAATAACTTTACATAAAACCTTTGCAAATAAATGAGAAACAATATCATATATTATTATGGAACTCAATGAAATACATTGAGAATGGGCCTTGCTTAAATAGGAAAGGAATAACAATCTAAGAACCAGTCAAGGTCGTAGATCAAGCCATAAATCAAAGAAATAACTAGTCATCAAAGAACTAGTCAAGACCATAGATTTAGGAGAGAACTAGACATCAAGGATCTAATCAATACCATAGATCAAGGAAAGAACTAGTCAATACCATAGATCAAGGAAAGAACTATACCTAACAAAGATAATATCTCCTAATATCTAAATAAGATAAAAGAAATATCCACACACATAAGTGGGTGAGGATAAATACAATAAAGGTAAATAAAGTACATAGGTGAACATGAGCTAAGGTAAATACTTACTTTAACAAGTGGGTGGTTCTTGTAGACACCTATAATTTAGCTCGAGCAATTTAAATACTTAAATTGCGCTAATTATACCCTTTCCCACAAATTGATGACATATCATCAATATCACACATTTTCTCTGCTATCATCATTAATTAATTACATTACATTAGTTAATTAACTCTTTTATCCAACAACGATGCCAATTAACGACCTTTTGTTAATCATCTCCCTTTCTATCTAGATTAATTAATTATTTATAATTAATTAAGCTCCCCTTTCTATCTAGATTAATTAATTATTTCTAATTAATTAATACCCCTTTCTATCTAGATTAATTAATTATTCTTAATTAATTAATTCTCTCTTCTATTTAATCAATAAATCGTCATTTATTTGATTAAAATCCTCTCATAACATAAATCATACTAACTATTCCTCTAAAAAGCTTCTATAAGCTTGCACACCTATTAATTAATCACTTTGGTTAATTAATAAACCCCCTCAATCCCCATGAGTCACTAGAGGACAAACTAAACTCTCCTAAAGTAAACTCAACCACTTCTAAACCATGCTTATCCATAACTAACCTAGCTTTGCTATTATCCCACATACAATAGGATGCAAAGCTTCTTCAAACCATTGGGTTATAAAAGGAGCCCTCCTCTAACCTTTCTACTTACACCTAAATGAGCATAGAGCCTATACTATAGCCATTTCATCATCCTAGGGCATTCTTCCTTAGAGTGGAGCTAGGCATCATCCATTTGCATTCAATCATCCAAGCTATTTTGTGAAGATCAATGGAGTTAATCAAGAAAGGCCTTGTTGCCATGACTTGATGAACCTCCATCCTCAATCCTCTTGGATCAAGAAACAACTATCAACCCTTTGATAGCTAAAGGATCTACCTAGGTCCATTTCATTGATTTAGCTTTCTAAAGAGTAGAGCAATAAGTGTTAGCATGTTAGCTTGAGGTTTATTTTCAAGGTTCTAATGCATAGTGTTGATGTTTATTACTTGTTTAGCTCTTAGCATGATGGTGCATAGATTTTAGTTTAGCATTGTATTGAGGCTATTAGGTGTTAGTCTTGATTTTATTTTCATAGCTAACTAATTCTTACACATAGTTACTTGTCTTTAAATTGGTCTCATATGCTCCTAAGAACTAGATATGGTACAATATTTACCATACAAGTTGAGCCTATATTTTCTTACCATATTGAGTCTTATGATCCCACTCCTCTCCAATCAAATTGCCTAATACAATAAGACTATGAAAAAAATCAGTTTCAGAAGAGCAACCTATTCCTCCTTCCATACCTGATCTTTTATTAGATGAATGGGCCAAGGAACGTTATGAGTTTGATCCCTATGACACAACTTTGGAAATTGGACTTGGAACCTATTGCATTCTTGAAGAAGGGTCTACTTTACCTACACCACTCAAGCAAGAAAATGATAGTGCTTTTGGACTATGGAATATATTATATAATGATTTTAGAATCGAAATGGATCAGGGTAGGTGTTGTATTAATTTCTCCAATGAATGAGAAATTATTCTTTGCCTATATATTGTAGTTTACATGTTCAAACAATGTAGTAGAGTATGAGGCATTAGTGCATGGTCTTCTATTGCTTTGAAAAGAGATAGATCAAAACATTATAAATATTTGGGGATACTTGAATTGGTCATCCACCAAGTTAGAGGGAAGTGTGCCACAAAGAATAAGATTTTGAAAGCTTATAAACACAAAGTTTGGGATCTTCTGGAGATTTTTGATGATCTTAATCTATAAGTGGTGCCTAGGAAATTAAATAAAGAAGTAGACCATATGTAAGCTATTGGTTCAAAATTCTCACATCTTTGAGGATCTTGTTAAAGGAAATGTGCAACACATCAAGGTAGTGGTCAGACCATCCATTCCAAACAATGAAACCAATTGGCAAGTATTTGAAAATGATGATTTTTTTTTCAATTCATCTAGAATGAAGCTGAATTTTCCTCAAAAATGCAATTTGATTTGCATGATAACTATGGTGATCAAATTATTCAGTTGAATAAAAAAAAATTTCTAAAAGGATTAGTCACCTTGGAGCATATTTTCAGTCCTGATGATGAATTCAGAGGAGAAGAGAAGAACATAACAACAAGGAAAGAAGATTGTCAACCAGTCACCATTACACAAGACAAGGAACTTCTTCTTGGAAAGGTATGTGATGAGAATTATAAGCAAGCTTTTATCTCCTATGTCAAAAATTCAATGATGTATTCTTATGGGATTATGACAACCTTAATGGTTTTGATCCAAACATTGTCCTACATTCCATTGATCTCAATTCTAATGTCAAGCCAATTAGGCAAAAACAAAGGTTAGTTAACCCTAAGATAGATCCCCTCATGAGGAAGGAGTTATCCAAACTGATTGAGGAAAAAAATTCCTATCAAATACTCTACATGGGTGGAAAATCTTTTTAGTAAGGAAGAAGAATGGAGAAATCAAACTTTGTGTTGATTTTAGAGATTTGAACAAATATTCCCTAAAGGATCACTATCCTCTACCTTCTATGGAGAAAATTCTACAAATGGTAGCAAGAGATGAGAGGTTTTCTATGCTTGATGGATACTCAAGTTTCAATCAGATTAAGGTTAGGGAGGAGGATCAGTTTTAGACTGCATTTATAACCAAATGGGGAACATATGCTTATCAAAAAATGCCTTTTGGTTTATCAAATGTAGGTGCTACATTCCAAAGAGTAATGGATATTAATTTTAAGGGGTACATCAATGAATTCATCTTTGTTTATCTAGATGATATTACCATTTTATCAAAATAGATGAAAGATCATATCAACCATCTTGAGAAGGTATTTAAGAGATTTAGGGAATCTGGGGTGTCTCTTAACCCCAATAAATGTAACTTTACAGTTCTTAGGGGGAAACTCTTGGAGAATGTTGTTTTAAAGGATTACATTGTCATTGATCTGGAAATAATTTCATCCATTCTCTCTTTTTTTGCCAACTCACAAGAAAGCATTGCAATTATTCCTTGGAAAGATTAACTTTGTTAGAAGATTCATTCCTAAATTTACAGAATTGGTCAGACCTATCACTCTAATGTTGAAAAAGGATTAAACTTTTAAATGGATAGTAGAAGGTAAAGAGAGATTTGCCAAGATTAAACAGGAAATTGCTCAAGTTCCTACACTTATCAACCCCGACTACTCGCAAGGATTTCATCCTATATGCATATGGAGCTGAATCTAGCATTGCTATTGTTTTGACTCAGAAAAATGATCAAGGATTGGAACAACTAATGGATTTATTTAGTCAAACACTGAAGGATTATGAATTGAGGTACAATCACATTAAAAATAGGTCTTTGCCATCATAAGAGATCTGAAGAAATTCAAAAGTATGCTTGCCACTAATCATATCAAAGTTCTAGTCTCACAATCCAAAGATTATACGAGACTTTATTATGGGAGCCGAAATTAGTGAGAAAATATTTGGATGGGTGACCAAAATAATAGAATATGATGTGAATATCAAATCCAAAAAACTGGTAAGGGGTTGATCACTTTGTGAGCAACTTGTTTTGATGCTCAAAACGACCAAGAAACCTCCTTTTTCATAAATGAGGAATCTTCACATGATGGTGAAATTCAGCAGGATAAAGGAAATATAATTGATAATCACAACTAGATTGGTGATATGACTACCTTCCTGTCTATTGGTACATATCCTCTCGGCCTTAACAAGATAAAGAGAAGACATATGAGGCCGCAGTCCATTCCTTATGCACTAATTGATGGGATTTTATTTAAAAGTGATAGAGTTTTGCTGAGGTGCATTGAAGGTGAACAAGTAGACAATATTTTTGACATAATTCTATGATGGTTTCTCTAGAGAAGATTTTTCTACCAAAGCCACTCTAATGAAAATCTTAAATGTAGGTTACTTTTGGCACACATTGTTTGCTAATTCTCACAAATGGGTCAAAAATGCAGGGAATATCCTTTCTTCACTAATAAGAAGAGGTTAGCTTCCCTTCCACTTCATCCAATTTTATTAGACAAACCATTTTCCCAATGGGGTATTAATTTCATTGGTATGATCAATCCTCCATCTAGTGCTGGTCACAAAAGGGGTTTGACAACAACATATTACTTTACTAGTTGGACGAAAGCCGTGTCACTCAAGGAAGCTATTGAATCAGTCATCCTTGAATTCCTTGAGGACATTGTGACAAGGTTTGGTATCCCTCAAACTATCATCTTTGATAATGAAAAATATTTCTTAGGATCTAAAATTTTTGATTGGGCTCTTGACTTGGAATTTATTTGAAGACTTCTTCCAACTACTACCCTTAAGGTAATGGTTTGGTAAAATCCACTAACAAGAACTTGATTAGGATCATGAAGAGAACAATGGATATCAATAAAAGGTAGTAGTATACACAGGTGAGAAATTCCCTTTGGGCTGATAGAATAGCAATGAAGAAGGAAATTGGTAATTCCCCTTACAAACTTATTTATGACAAATAATCCATGTTTCCTTTGTCACTTGAATTGCCTTCACTTGAATTAGCTCAACAATTGGAATTTGAAGGTACATATCAAAGAGAAATCATAATGGTAGAATTGGTTGAGCTTAAAGAATTAAGAAATTCTGCCATGATTAGGTTAGAACAACATCAAAAATCAACCAAATAGTGGTTTGATAAAATGGATAGGGATCATACATTCAAAGTTGGTGATATGGTTTTGAAGTGGGATGTAGACAAAGCTAAACCGGGACGACAATTTAAATTTGATGCAATTTGGAGTGGGCCATATATTATTATTTCTGGCAAAGAATCTAAATTTTTTGAGTTATCTGACCTTGATGGAAATGCATTACAAATACTAGTCAATGGGATTTATCTCAAACATTCCCATTAAGTTGTTTTGTTGCATCCTTTACATAATATATTATTATTCAATTCATCCAAGTGCTTGTAGCACATTATTTTGTTAGTAGTGTAGTTTTCCCTTCCCTAAGCACTTTGCGTAGTATTTTTGTCTTTGGGTGGCTTTGTCGTTTCACAATGTTTCTTTGAGGATTACTGGGAAAGTATGTGGTGGGAAGAGTTTCAAGGTTTTAAGGATCAATTGTAGTATCTCGAGAGAATCAAATATATAACAACTAAAATAAGATATGGGGATAGTTTCGATGCTCATTCATTTGTCTCCACGAGATCAATTATAGGGTAAACTAGTGTTCTTCATGTTCCTTCCTTGGAAAAGTTTTCAATCCTTGGGGTAATTATAAAATTTCATCTCTTCATACCCAATAAACCAACTCTTAAGAGTATTCCAAGGAGAACCTAAACATAATTCAAATCAAACTTACATGCATTTGAGGTTGGGGATCTTTGTTGCTCAGTTTCATAATAGCTTCTAGGAAAACATGGTGAAAAGATCAATTCAAAATAATTTTTCACTCTCATAAAACTTAATTCATGATATTTTTATAATGATAATAATAAGGTCAATCTCCGATCAGCTCCAGTCCAGCAATACTTCAAGTGGATTTATGGTCAAGATATTTAAGTTTCATACTAGTTTTCAAAATATCAGGATGACTCCATGCCCAATGGATGCTTCAAGGCCACTGATCTCTTCAATCTAGCAAGTAAAATTACCCCATTGAGTTGCCAAAATTTTATCCAATTTTACATCCCTTGCAAACTGGCCAACTTGATAAATGTGGGATAAGGCAATATAATATAGCCTTGGAGAAGAAACGGTAAAAGCAGTAAAGTTCATGAATTGAGGTTGGTGCAATCATTCGAGCATTCCTCTCCCTCCTTACAGGCCCTAAAAATCCAAAAACTTAGAAACAATCATCAAAATGGGAAAAAATAGTGTATTGTAGGTAAATCGGGCATAGGAGGAATAGGAGGAATTGTTCCTTTGTTCCTCTTATTCTCCACATTGCTTATTCAACTGCATAAGGGGAGTTAGTAGTGTGTTGTAGACATTGTAGGTTTGCATGGAATAGTTTTGTCGGGATTTGAGTTCCCTGCATGCTCGTTTGGATCCATGAATGAAATGGTGGAGAGTGTTGCAGAGACATTGTGGGTTTGCATGGAACAAGTAGAATAATTCCATCAGGATTTGAGTTCCTTGCATGCCTGTTTAGACCGACAAACAAAATGGTGGAGAGTGTTGTAGACATTGTGGGTGTTTTGGGAACAGAGGGAATAGTTCTATGCTTTCGTGAGTTCCTTTCATCGCCAACCAAGCCAAAAATGGAGTGAATAGAAGGGAAGATAGAGTTGTGAGTGAATTGGATGGTGTGGGAACTAGTGGAATGAGTGGAATTGTTCCATAGTTCTACCTCGGACCTAAATCTCGACCAAAGCAAAACCAATGACCATTGCAGGTAAAACAGGCCCAAAGAGAACAATTATAACTTTTCCTCTCTTCCCTTGATTCTATGATCAGTCGAACCACCTACACAAGGAACAAACAATTAAATGTGGATTGTTACGTTGCACTTGGAACCCTGTCATGTTGCTCCCGAGATCCATAAATTCACATGGCCATAACTTTCACCCAATAGCTCCAAATTTCACAAATTGGTACCTTTGGAAAGGTCTCATCATCCTCTACACTAGTGGAACTGAATTTCTTAATTTAGGTGATTTTAGGTGGGTGATAAAGAGGAAACCATTCTCAACATTAAAAATAATAGTTCCGGTAGCTCAACCACCACATTTGATGAGGTATGGTGCCCATTCCTTCTCCCACAAACAAAGTACCATAGGGGAATGGCCTTAGAAGGTTTCCCATGCCTATTTTCAGTCATTAAATGTATGTTGGTGGTTGAAGGTAGAAATCCAAGTTCCCTCTCTTTTCTCTCCTCTCTCTTTCCCATTTCCTATATATTGTAAAGTGATGCTCATTTATAATGTTGGATACTCTTAGAATGCAAGGGAGTCATTTAAAAATCTTGCACAAGTTTTCTTAAGTTGCAGGCCTCGATTTGGACTTTGCAATGTGTTTATGCCTTCTTCCTCCATTGTAATTATCCATGCATCTTCTTAAGTCAATAAATGTCTTGTTTTATGGCTATTATTTTGCTCTAGCTGGTGTTTTATTTCATTTCCTTTCCTTTTCATCTACTTTTAGGTATGTTGTGTGCGTCTTCTCACTTTGCAAGGTTATTTCTGTTGTGCATTGTGTGAAAATGGAAGTTTGAATGTTGCTTTGGACTGTGGCTCTCAAGTCTGCCCTCTCCTCCTTCATTTTATCCCATTTTCCCTCATTTGAGAGTGTATTTCCCCTTGTTCTTGGTGTTATCACCTCCCCTTAGTTTAGGATTTCATTTTATGCATTTCCTTCTCACCTTGGTCTCTTGGATTCATAGAGTAGAGTTAGATAGTTGCATTTCCTTCCTTAGGAGTAGTTTTAGCAGTAGGAATAAGTAGAGGAAGCCAACCTTCTCTGGAGTGTCTGCTACTGTGCAAGTCCCATAACTTGGAGACATTCCCATGTTGCCTCAAATCCCTAGATCATTCTCATTCGAGACGGGTGCAATTTTAAACTCCAACACATGTCTTGTAAACTCTTCAAGCAATACTTATGGAGTATGAACATGCTTGTTACATCTCAACACAAATTATGAGCTAAATATACACCTTGTATTGGCCAATGTATGTTAGTATTATCATTGATGTCAAGACCATTAATGGAAAATGGTGTCATGAGGTCATCGAGATTCTCTATGAGGTATTATTCAAATGTTAGGTATGAAGATTTATTAGTAGTGTCAAGTCTGGGAAGGCCTATGGTGTTCTAGAGCATGTATAAGTGTGTATGATCATGGTTTGAGTCCTCCCAAGTGGGTTGAAGTTTTCATTAGGTCATTCATGGTCCTAGAGATGTTTTATAGGTGTTAATGAGTCTGTAAGAGGTCAGTATGGTAAATTTATGAGGTTTCATGGTTGAGTCAGGTCATTCCAAGCCTATTCCTAGCCCTAGAGCATATAAAATGGTATGAAGGTATGAGTCTTGGAGCTGATAAGTCTTTTAGGAAAATGGTAGAAGCATGGTGGTAGTGTACATGATTTGAGTAATATAAGTAGAGTTTCAGTGGGTTTTCTTCCCCTTGAGGGTTTCCCACTTATATCTTGTGTTCATGTGTACTCTCTCTTGGTTGTGCTTATGTGGTTGATTGTTTCATGATGTTAATCTCACATTAATGGATGGATAAATGTTAATGGTGCATGTATGATAATATGAAATTGTTTTAAGGGTTTAAATAACTGATTCACCCCACCCTCCTAGTTCATTATGCTTCCAATAATTGGTATGAGTGGGTCCTTGAGAAGTAAGTTTAACAACTTGAAGGAGATCCTTTAGAGCACAAGCATGGGTAAGTCTTCAGATATTGAAGCTACATTAAGGATGAAGTATGAGGTTGTAGAGTCAATAATTCATAGCTTACAAGACTAGATCAAATGAGTATGGAGATAGAGCATGGTCAAGCCATCAAGGGTTTGGAGTCATAGGTTGAAAGTGTGTCTAAAGCCCTAAAGGATAAAGAAGACACTTGTTCCAGGTATGAAGAGAGGTTGAAATATTTGGAATATGATTTAGAATATGCTTCCAATAGGTTAAAGATGTATGGGAAGTTAGAGAAGAGTTTTGAAACTCTTGAGGGGATATTGGAGAGCCAAAGAGTGGCTAGTGAAAAAACAGGCCTAGGGTTCAAAGGAGAACATGTGAAGAATGATGGTGAAGCTGGACCAAGTTCTAAATCTGATGAGAAAGTGACCAAGAAGGCTGATTTGAGAAGGTCTAACCCTATTAGAAAACCTAATGCTATGAGGTATGGTTATTCATTTAATGGTTATTTTTATATTTTTCATGATTTTGGTCACAAAGCTAGAGATTGTAAAATAAGGTCTTCTATGGATGTTGAAAGTTTCTTCAAGGGTGAATGCTACTCATGTTATGGGTATGGTCACAAGGTATAAGGATTGTGGTTGGAATCTTAGTATCTATGAGCCTAGAAGTTGGAAGAGTGTTGTGTGTCATAAGTGTCACAAACAAGGACACATTGCTAGATCTTGTCACCAAGGTGGATCACCAAGAGTTATTAGCAGGTTTCAAGCATCAAAGGAAGATTTTTCAATAGGAAAGTCAGCCCCATGAATGAGTCCAAGACTGCCATGTTAAATACTAAGATTAAGATAGTTTTTCAAGAAAATGAGGCCAAGAGAACGGATCCTCAGAGTATGAGAAATGAAGAGTCAAAGCAATCTATGAAGGTTGATTCAAAATTAGTAGTGCTTAATACGAAGACAAACCATATGAAGGGTGTCAAAGATGAGTCTAACTCAATCAATATGGAAACCCAGTGTCAATAAATCCAAATCAAGTCAAGGAAACATGTTTGACTTAATATAAAAAGCAAAGAATAAAGAATACCATATGTGTCTCAATACTTTAGTGCATGAGAAGTTGAAGAAGCTAGGTGTGTGGGACACTTCAAGGATGATAAGGTATGGGATATGATCTCTCCATATGTTTTTGAATCAAAGTTTCTTGTAGGTTTCTGAGTTTGTCATGTGTTCATCTAAAAGTGAAGTCAAGTGTATGCTTTGCCATGGTTGGAGTCTATTAGGTCTTGCTTTGATCCTCCTAGGTATAGTTAAGATCCAAATTTGTGTTGTTCATGTAAGTAAATTATCTTGGTTGAGTATGAAGTCTTGATTGTCTCATCTTGAGAAAAGGTTATGATGTAGTTGAATGAAGTTGCAAGTCTCTTGAGTTTAATAGGTCTGAGTCATTATATGAGGAGTCTAAGTCAGTCATGAGAGTTCATGTACGATTGTTTTCTTATTTTGGTATCTTTCATTTCATGAGTGGTATGTGAAGTATGTTTCAAGGGAAGTTAGGAACGTTGTCAAGAGTATCTTTCTTTGTGAAGTCCTGTAAGAAGTCCATGGTTTGAGTCTGCATTGAATTAAGAGATCCGGTTTTGAGTGAAGCCTATCATATCAAGTCTTGATAGTTGAGTCTATGGCCTATACATTGGTAGGTATGACATGATGATCTAAATTTCCTCAAGGTTGAATCATACTCGATGCAGTAGGGTAATAAAGTATCAGTCATTATCAAATGTCGGTATCATGTGTTATGAGAGTAAAGATAAAGATAGTGAAAGGTATCCTAAGAGAGTTGGTTTCTCAAAGTGGTTCAAGGTATGAAGTACTCATCCATGCAATGAATATGTCAGTTTTCAGTCATATAGGTGATTTGAGAAGGCTTAAAGTTTGAGTCTTAAGGTATTTTTAGAATGTATAATCACAATGAAGGGTATCTCAATGTATGAAGGGCTCAAAACCTTTGTTTTGGTACGAGATTATTGTCATAAGGGATAAATGTTAGTCTTGTCATGAGTTTGTAGTTAATTTCTGTCTTAAATATCTGTCAAAGACTTGAAATGTTAATATAAGTTCTATGTCAAAGAAAGACTTGTATTATGTTGTAAAATTCCTTGTTTCAATTTGTTATGTCCTGTAGTCATGAGATCTCAGTCTAATGGTGGAAAAATTCATATGTTTCACGATGAGTTTAAGATCTATGACACCTCTCTTGTCCAAATGGAATAGTGGTAATGAGGGTTGAAATAAAGTTAAGGTTTGTAATGGAGTTAAAATCCTAGTAGAGTAAAGAAGCACGAGTGTCTTAGTTCCAAGTTAGACCATGAGTAGTATGTGTGAATATTTGAATCTTATGAAAATGTGCAAGGCTATTAATCTATGTTCTATCCTTACAAGGGTCTAGAAGGTGTAACCAACTATAAAGGTACACATTATGAGAGTTTGAGATGTCATCAAAGTTCAAGAATTGCAGGATTACAGGTTCAAGATGTCAAATCAAGGTCATCTCAGTCAGAAGATACCGTAACAGGTCTTTCTCAGAATGATGCTCTACAAGCCATGTATGAAGGAAAACAAAGTTGATGTTTGAGACTCCTTATCTAACATGATTGGTCTAAATTTAATTGTGAAGGGGCCTTGTCTTGTTTGAATATCCAAGGTATTGTCAAGCCTAGTATGAGCTTGTCTATGAAGGTTCTCAAGGTATGATTCGTTTGACATCAGTAGTATGAATGATAATGAAAGGTGGATTGATAATATGAATGTATGCTCTATTTTTTATTGAATGGTACAAGATCTTGAGAAGGTAAATGAATATAATCATGAATTTGACATGGCTTAGGTCATGAGTAAATGAGCACTCAGATTTGTACAGAGGATTTGATCCATGTATTGAGCTCCAATGTATGCAATCATGTACTAAATGAAGAGCTACAACTATATAGGATGGTTTGTATGTTTTGTTAAGTCCTTGAAGACATGATTGAAATGTTATAAGATCTCAACCGTCACAGTCTCTATGACTGTGAAAGATGTGAAAACATTGAGCTATAGGTTCAGAACCTTTTGTAGGCATGTCACAGGAGTTAAAAAGTTTTCCTTGAAGTATACTAAGTCTAAAATGAAGATCTAAAACTTAAGAGAAGGTCATGTGTAACTCAAAGGATGTGAATGATGTATGTAAAGTAATTCAAGGTAAAAATGGATACTGATGCTTGGTGAAAGTTCAATGATTGTGTAAGGAAGAAGTGTTCATATGTATAGTTTCCTGAATTTGTAAATGAAGCCTATGAATAGAGATGAGTGTGCATCACTATATAGTTGTCTTCAAGAAGGTGTCAAGATGTTTGTATGTGACAGAAGTAGTCATGATTTGCTAAGTATAATTGGTTAAAATAATCATCTCAATAGTGTTCAAGGTTATGTGGTATGTTCTTGCTTTAAAATTGCAATGCACAGATCTTAGAAGGATAAAGTATCATCTAGGAGTCTTGTCTTGGATCAAGTAAGTGTTTTAGTGCTCCTAAAGGTAGTATATAAGAACAATGATAGAGTTATATATGTTGCGAGGCTTGAAAAGTTGTTTTTGTGCATATTTTATGGTGAATTTGCATCAAAACATGGTATTAAAGGTCCAAGATAGTCTAACAAGATAGGGGGAGCATGTTCTATCTCTCATCTAGGTGTTCTAGATGTCAAGAAGTGAGAAAATTAGACTAAATGATGTTTACGAAGATAATGGCTTGTGAAGGTTTCGAAAACCTAGTGTTGGAGGGACAAAAATGATGCTACATGTCCGAGTTATCTCTTTAAGAAAAGGGAAGGATTGATTTCTCTTTGATTGAGTGTGAAAGGTGCTTGGAAGGCTTGTGTGGCGAGAGGAGATGGTGTTTGGAGGTATAATAGATTGGAGAGAAAATTGTTGAATCAAAAGGTTATGTTTGCATGAAAAGAGGTTGAAAACACTGAGAAAGAGCCTACGAGATTGTGGTAAGTGACTTGAGCATCTATAAGGCAACCAAATCAAGGTAAGGGTTTAAATTCTTACATTCATAGTCGAGGAGGATATTACAAACCCGGGGGAGCCATTTGAACAAGTAAGTTATTTTGTGTATTGTTTCCATTGTTTCTAGTCTTATGTTGTCATTTCTCATGTTGTGTCATCATAGTAGCCTTTTTCATAGATTTCAAAGGGGAAAGAAGCATCAAAAACATGGGAATGAGGTCTAGTAGGTGTGTTGGTCTTGTTGGTTTCCATCAATGTTTCTGAAGGTGGTTTCCATCAATGAAAAAGGGGGATATTATTGGCAATTATTTTTAGTGGTGGCATTGATGTCAAGTCCATTGATGGAAAATGGTGTCATGAGGTCATGAGAGTCTCTATGAGGTGTTAATCAAATGTCAAGTATGAAGGTTGATTGGTAGTGTCAAGTTTGGTGAAGGTCTATGGTGTCATAGAGCATGTTTCAGATGTGTATGCTCATGGTTCGAGTCCTCCTAAGTGAGTTAAATGTTTTCATGAGGTAATTAATGGTCCTAAATGTGTGTTATAGGTGTTAATGAGTATGTAAGAGGTCAACATGGTTAGTTCACGAGGTTTCATGGTTGAGTCAGGTCATTCCAGGCCTATTCCTAGCCTGGAGCATGTAGAATGGTATGGAGGTATAATTTTTGGAGCTGATAAGTCTTGTTGGAGAATGGTAATAGAATGTTGGTAGTGTACATGAAGTGTATGATGAGTTTTATATCAGTTTTCAGAGGTATAGTGCATGTATGAGGTCCTTGGGAAGTAAGAAGGTGGAAACAAACAAGATAACACATGTAAGTCTTAATGACTAGAGTGTTTCAGACCTATTTGAGATAGATGGTTAGTATGGATAGTTATATAATGTTTTCATGATGCTTCATGACAAGTTTTAGGTCATTTTGAAGAATAAATTGCAAGATATGCCGTTTTGGTAAAACTAGGTGATTTAGAGTGTGTTTTTGAAGTAAAAGTTGACCTTCTGATGCTCGTTGTGAGTTGTGTACTTTGCATGGGGACCTGAGCTCTTTGACATATATTTTTAGGTCAGTTATGAAGATTTTCAAAAAATAATTATGTGGTTTGATTATCATATTTTTATGAACAATCGTTAAGAAGATAAGTTGCTTTGAAACCCTAGCTAAACCCTAGCTAAAAGTGACTTGGAGGAAATTGATCATACTTGAGTCTATTTTGATTGTTTTTAAAAAAGTGATGATTGGATGTTGTATAGGACTCCTCCATATTTCCAAAAAGGTAAATTAGAGCATGTGATTGTATGTGGACCCCACCTAAAAATGCTTGATTATGAAGATATTCATTTTGCGGAAAATTTCTCCAAAGAAGGTGATGGATAATTTGACGTTATTTTTAGCAATGGAGTTGTTATAGATTTCCATGATAGTTTTAGACCATGTTTGAGATTCTAAATTACAAAGTGTGCCCTATTTATAAAGACTAGTTTTTGGGCAGTTTGGAATAGTTTGTACTAAAAGTGGAATTGCAGGAGCTACAAGAAGAGTTAGGATTTCATTCAAGTTTTGTTGTGTTCCTAGTTCATATATATTTACATTAGTATATCAAACTTTTTTATATGGTATGAATAAGTTATGACCTGTTCTTTGAGGGCCAACTTTGGGAGATACCTAATTCAACAGGGTGTCAAGTGGCTTCATGAGGTAAAGTGATTTTTCTGAGTTGTTCATGTTTGTTTAAGGTTTTTGAGTTCTTAGAAAACATGTATAAAGATGTTCCATGCTTTGGTTAAGCTTTGAAGTGAGTTTTGAGGTGATGGAGCAAGTTGAGCTCAAGGCTAGTTCTTGAGTCCTAAAAGGCTAAAGGAGCAGTTTTCGAGATGGACTTGGTTGGAGGCCTTCCACTTAGAGTTGGAAGGAAATGTGCTATGTTATGGAAATAGGATTTAGATATATTTCTACTGGTATATGGTTTGTGTCTTGGTGATGAGTTTTGATGGGTCATCTAACTTGATCTGTAGTGAACAAGGTTTCTTGTTTCTTAGGAAAAACTATTTTTTCTGAAATATTGAGGTAGATGAGGCATGAGATGGATTATTTTATGATTTCTATTGGTTTGAGAGTGAATAGGGATTATTTTTTTCTTATTGGATTAATTTTGAGGTCTTGGAAGTGGAAAACTGGTGTAAATAAGTGAGTTTGTAAAACTACTTTCTGGGCAGATCAATTTGGTGAAGAGGAAAGTTAGTGTGGTTTGCACATATGGATGTTTCATGAGATATAGAAAGAATGGATGTGATCTAAAGGTCTAGGGGATTCCAATGAGTGGTTACATGCTACATTTGAAGTGTTTTGGTATGTGATTGAGGTCCAAAGGTGAAGATAGGGTCCTGTAAACAACTATTTTGAGAAGGATATGAGGCTTTTGAGTTAGTTATGATAAATTTGATTGGTTAAATATAATGAATGACCATGGATGATGTTTTTATGTTATATTTTGCATTTATTATGATTTAGGGGCTTGAATAATCATTATTATGGTGTTTGTGGTTTTATCTCATCGGTGATGGGGTTTTGAGCTTATTTTGTGCTTGTTTGGTGCATTTGGGCATGGTGACCTACATGGGTCCACTTGATGAATGTTTATAATTTTTGTGTTATATTTTTATGTTGTTTTGGTATAACTAAAGGTATAGGACATACCTCCCTTAAATTTATGAGAAGAGAAGGGTATAAAAGTGATGTTTTGAGTTCATTTTTGAACTAGTGCTCTAAGAGGGAAAAGTGCGACCCAAGTAGAAGTGTATAAAAACTATGAGGGAATGATTTGAGAGACAAGGAAAATTTTTACAGGTTGAGGAGTGATAGAGAGCATGTGAGAAAGGGTTTTAATCCAAGACAAGTGTTGAGCTTAAGCCTCAACGTGGATGTGAGGGTTAAGTAGTTCTCCCTCTTGTTAAGGATGTGCATGGGAAAGGTGAACTAGATTAAACTAATGAATAGAAAGAATGTAAAATCACATATTAATATTTTACTCAACCATCGGTATTTATTCATATATCAAAATAATTACATTAGTCTCTTACACACATACTTTCTCTCTATTCTCTATATCTCATACATTTCTCATCTATGACACACATATCTCATCTCATGTGGTACACTATATTATTTTGATTAAGTACAATAAATATCTTTCTTACAAAATTATCCAAAAGACACTTCTTTTGGTCCTGAATATGTTGGCTTACACCTTACTCTATTCCTTTCCTTTTTAATTTGTGGATCGAGGTAAGCTTCCGCTCCTTTCTCTTGTGTTTTGTAGCTTCTTCTATCTACCACGGTCTCTTCAGTCTTTGGAAAATTTTCTTCTTTGTTCATGGCTTGTTACTTATTCTTGTGGGTTTCCTTTCAACATCATCCCCAGACTTCAAATGTTGTCTCATCCTCGAGACAACCAAAAGATGAAGAACCTTGTCTTCTATTCAAAATTTTGGAGTATATCTTATCTTCTTTCTTTATATCTGAATGTTGAAAAATGTAGATATCACCTCGAGAAACTTAGACATCTAGCGTAAGGAAATGTTCCCTTGGTTGACTTGCCCGATTGGATTTATGGGACGCCATGGTTTAACAACACAATTTTATTCCTCCATGATCTTTTCAAGGGGTATTTTGAGGAATGTATTTTGTGACTTGAGTAGTGATTTTATTTTAAAACTGGTACCACAAGTCTAAATGTTACTTGATATACTATATCCATGCCTAAAGATGTGTATTTTCTTGAACCACAAGAAAAATGTCTTAAGGAGGTGGATTTGATTGAATTTGGTGAATCTTTATTTCTCACTTGCTAGTTCTTGTTACATCCTTGTGAGTTCCCTGTCCATAGTAGTACTACATTCTCACATATCGTAATCTTCTCTGCTTTGCTATTGTTGCTTATTGTGGCATTATTTTG
The DNA here is from genome assembly GCA_018340775.1 of Taxus wallichiana var. yunnanensis. Classification (NCBI taxonomy): domain Eukaryota; kingdom Viridiplantae; phylum Streptophyta; class Pinopsida; order Cupressales; family Taxaceae; genus Taxus; species Taxus wallichiana. The sequence continues at coordinate 705,360,340 of CM031242.1, read as the reverse complement.
TAAGTTTTCTATGTTGAGCCCCATTAATATCTTTAGTTATATCATACTCTGTAGATTTTTCTTCACTATTGTTCAAGTCCTTCTAATTCCACCATATCTTCTTGAATCACACTTGAAAACCCACGACATACGCATAGTATGCTACAACATAATAGCCATGGTCAAATCTTCACTTCATGAGGTAAAATATGTTGTCTTAAGTATGGAGTGGAGCTAATGGGAATCTCATCACATAAGTGATCTTTAGTGTTTCATATTTTCATGACTCTCCTTAGGTATCAAACCTTTAGAAACTCTTAGGTAGTACTCCAACTTGATATAATTTTCCAACCCAAGGACTTGGTAAACTATACAAGATAGTTGAGGAAGAGGTGCTAATGTGATTGTAAGAGAATAACATGATAATCCTAAATAATAGAAAGAAAGAGGACAACATAATATTGTGAAAGGATAATGTTATATGATTTAACGGTTTGTGTAAAGATGATATACCTTTAAAGATAATAAAAATAAAAATTGTAATCTTGAAAATAAGCCTTTCTTTGACCATTGTTAAGTCTTGTATTAACGTGTATCTATAAGGATGGTAGATAATATATAGTGTACAGATGAGTCTTTACTCAATTGAGAAAACAACTTTAGTAAATTTTATGAACATTGTGTCTTATGGCCTTATGAATTTATGTTGAGAACCACTATAGTGGAAAATAACTCATACCCAAGTAGGGAGGATGTGATAATGGAAATTTTTTTGAAGTAGAACCTAGGAGAAGACTATTGACCATTATAGATCCAAAAAAACATGTCAATGAATAATACATATTTGGATTAAAACAACCAATCTTATGTCATGATAATCTTACAAAACCTTTCCTCTCTTAGTTGTCGATTACAATAATTCACATTTTTGGGATTTTAAGTTCAATTAACGTGATAACTGTGTGGTAATGGTTTCATTTAATAAAAATGTTAGTCTTATAATATTGCAACTTCTTCTTAGCAGTGTTGCCTCCATAAAACATAAGCGAAAGTACTTCCATGATCTTAATAAAGGAGTTATTCACCCCGTTAGTAACTTATGTAATAAAATCCCTATAATTATCTTGAGGAGGGTGTAGTTGTACCCATAAAATAAATGAAATCATGCTCATATGTTAATACTTGAGATTTGATTTCCTTATTGTACCATTAGAGGGCTTATAGTTATGCGTGAAGAGATATTTGGGCCAAGATTAGCTTTATTTCATTGAAGGAAATTCCATATGAATTTGAATAGTTTAGTACATGTTCTTCTTCATAACCCATGTTCACGGGTTAGCCTTAAAAGAGTACCTTATACCCTGAAATGTTTTGTTATGGTAGTAATTTTTGATTTAAAATAGAACCTTATAAAGAGGATGGATTTCAGTCATAGTGATATGGGAAACTTTGTGACATTTCTCGGTCACACTCATGCATTAGCCAAACATCTCCATTTTACCAAATTAAGAGAAGGATAAATTACGTTGACCCTACTTTTTGGTACCTAAAAAAAACCTTGGTGAGAAGTGAATAGGCCTTGGGATTGTTTGGTTTTTATGTGAGATAGTTTTGGTAGAAGACTGGTGGTTAGGAAGACCTTCTATGGGTTAAGCAACTAATTTATGCATGACTCACTTCCCGAGTGATGGTTAGAGTTTGTTGCGGGTCTTGCTGAAGTTGCGCACTCTTGGACCTAACATTTTTGTGTTTAGGAATGGAAGATGACATGTATGTTTTGATGTGGGTAGTGTGAGCAAAAATATATAATTCTAACACTTAAATGGATCCTATAATGAATCAAAACTAACTTGTATTGAGACTTTGTGTAGCATAATGGATTTCACCATGCTTCCATAAAGGTAACACTTTTGAAGTAATAAAATGCAATGCTTACACATGTGACCATTGTAAATTTTTGGTATGTTGGTTTATTGCAAGGTAAGTGTTGGTGTTTAGGTTTCTTGTGATTAGTGTAACGATACTTAAGTATTGTGTCATATAATAGCAAAACAAAACAATTTTTTTTTCCAGTTTTCATTACATTTTGAGTGGTAAACTATTGTGAGTTACGGTTGGTATCGAGAGGAGGTTTAAACACTTGAACCTTTGGTATAAGTTTTTAAGCGAGTCTTATGTGCATTTCTGTTGCAAATAACATGAGTGTCATGTTGAGTCGATTGGTGTGTCACATGGAGTCATTTTGATGTTGTTCGGTCTACTTGTGTACTTTGGATATGTGGCTCTTGACGAAAATGTTGTGTAGTGGGTCCCCATTTCCATGTTATGGAATGGTACTGCGTGTCGCATCCTATATATATTTACAAATTTTGGCTCATTGGTTTATTTTGGTACCACTTTTAGATAATCGTAATATGGGTTACCTCGGAGACAGATGTGGAAGTTAACAAGTGAGTGGTTGGATTGATCATGATATCTATTCTTCAATAGTTATGATAGTTGGGTATGGTATTTAGTAGTAGAACATCACACATTTGACAATATTTTGCATTTTGTTCTATATGCGGCCGATGTGGGATACTAGTTGATCCCAAAGTGCATCATATGCACCCAAGGTGTTTAAAGGCTTAGTCAATCCTTACCTAAAATGCTACATAGAGTGGAGATTTGAGCCCCTCACCCCACATGAATTGTTTTTAGGTCCTCACCAACTCATCCACACCATTTTTGGTTTGAGAAACAAATAATTTTGCCTATATCCCTTTTAAATTTGGGGTTTTTAAAGCCAAAAAAGGCATACATGAGTGTTTTTAATGGGATTTAAATCCCGCAACCTATGCCAAATGGAAAGGGCTTATCCATTTGACTATGATGCCTAAAAAAAAAAATATAAATAGGTCATTATTGTAATGGTATAAGTAAAATTTTAACCCCTTTGTAAAGGGAGAAGGTAATTTTTGTAAAATATTGTTAATGGTATTAGCTCTTTGTAAAAGGAGAGAGAGTAGGTATGTCGAGTTTTGTGCCAGGTGGAGATCGAACACCGAGAGACTCCCGAGAATATGGAGATTATCTATAGATTGAAGCCCCGTTTTGGGAGATATATCCTACCATTGGAGAAGATTTTGATGTAAGAAATTGTATTTTTGTATCATTTAATCAATCGGTTGGTGTTTTAGTAGACCCGAGACATAGTCTAATTAGACGAACTTTGTTATCAATTTGCGGTGTAATTTTTCATTTTTTTATTTCCATTTCCTCTTGTTTTAAATCAACATTAGTTTTATTTTTAATATTTTAGCTACTTTTTATGTAATTATGAGAAATTGAGAAATTCAAGTTTGGTATCTAAAATTCATAAATTACTAAGTGTTTGCATGAACTAATCACTTGGGATCAAATTTGGTATTTATTAAGCTAATTTTCACGTAAAAAGATGAGAATTGAGACAATAAAGTATTTAAAAATGGAGGTATTGAATCCGTTAGCTTAAACAACCATTTTCTTATTAGGTTTGGGATCGAGCTGGTTTTCCAAAGTGTTCCTAACACCTTTCCAATTTATGTCAACTATTCTTCCATTTGTTCATTTTGTAGTTTATAAGTGTAGGTTTCTTGGTCACAAAGTACAACCATGGAGAAATATCTCAAAGAGCGAAAGGATTTAAGAGCTTGAAAGTATAAACTGATAAATTCAAGAGGAAAAATCTAAAAGTAAAGTCCATATTTTGGTAGAATTAAGAAAATTTGTGGCATTTTTATCAAGAGAAAGAGTAAATTAAATATGAGAGCTGTTATAGAGATTTCTTAGAGACCAAATAGAGACTTGTGTGTAGATCAAGAAGGGGACATCCTTCCAATCATAGGAAATTCATCCGAGAAAGAGTGTAGAACATCTCCAAAGAGATATGAACATCCCAAAAAAATGAATATAAAATTTTCCCCTTATAAAACTTGCACAAAAGGGCAGTCCTAAAAGGTATGGAAAATATAAATACTCTAATATTTACTTCAATTATGAGAAGAATGACCTTGTAACACAAAAATTTTGGTATACATATCCATGTTCTTTTTGTGGAATGAATAACCATTGTGTGGCCATGTGTTGGAAGAGAAATTCCATCCAAAGGAATTACATGCCCTTCAAGAGGAAGGATACTCATTGTAAAGACCACTTTCCAAGTCAAAATGTGGAACATGGAAAGAACGACTTACTATCCAAGAAAATGGAAAATAATTTTTGCACTCATTGTAATATGAGTGGTCATTGGGTTGAAAAATGTTGGAATATTCATCCAAAACATTGTCCCAATATCAACATGAAGAAGGTTGTGTAAGAACTAAAATATCAAGAGGCAACCCATGAGAAATCCCACCTATCCAAAGAAGATCTTGTCAAGAGGGAGAAACCCAAAGAGGAACATCCATCAACTTGGGTTGGTAAGAAACTATTTGTTTTCATAGATAGTATTTGCATAGCTAAGTTTTGTTTTGTATACTTGTATCAGCTCCAAATAACTTTTTAGGTTTGTATTGTTAAATAAGAATGAAGGAAACTAACCCCATTTTTTTGAGCAAGCGTGGAGGTAGATCACTCATTGAGGGTGAATATGGAGAAGCCATCCAAGTTGATAAGAAAATTATGAGCATCCCATGATAAGAGAATGTATCATTTTATTTGTCATTCTCATGTTCATGTTGACATTAAGGTTAGTCTTTTTTTTTTCTTATTGATAATAGTTGGATAGGCTCTAAGGGCCATTACAAAAGATATCCATTGAAGATCACATATAGACAAAAAACAACCAACCAAGAAGAGTCAAAAAGGATTTGACTCAAAACACCAAATGACAAGATAGAAACTACGGAAACTAGAAACAAAGAGAAAACCATAGAAAAATTCCTAGACAAAAAGAAAGATAAGAAAAATTCAACACAGGGAACCGCCTTTAGAGGGTCTTCTTCCTAGTTCTCAAGCTCGAGTCCCACCTTCATAGTTTGACTCTGCATTGGATTCTCCTCGTTGTTCGAGCTACTAAACTCCAACCTCATATCTTTCCCTTTGGAAATGTCAAATTCTCCCGACCTTGAAGAACATCTAACCTCTATCCATGAACAATCATCTCTGCATTCATCCTCTTAACCATTCTAACAAGGTTGTTATTATCTACCTTCAAAGAAGCCACCACACTTTCCAATGTATCCAATATTTGAGAGAAAACATTAGGGAGGTTATTCTTCATCATATTCTCACTACTTGACCTTGAAACCAGAACTACTTGCTAAACTTTGGAGAGTTGAAGCCGCATTAAAGTCCCATTTCGTCTTCTTTTTCAATTTTAATAACTTCAATATTTTAGACAAAGGAAAAAAATCCTCCCAAACATCACTTGAACTACTAGTAACTTCAAAAACCCTATGATCTAAGACAAGGGTTATTGCTTTAACTAAAAAAGGATAATCCCTTGGTGGAGTGGGGACAACCACTTTCTTGACTTGGAAGTCCGAATGGATGCCCTTAAGGAGCAGAACAAGTAGAAAGGGATACTCATCCTCCTATTGTGGTGGAAATGATTTAACAAAGAAAATTGATGAGTATGTAATTTCCAAAACTTACCATCATGGGTAAATATACTTTAGGATATGAAAACAAACCTCTGGCTACCTTTCTAGTAAAGCAATCCTTGTAATTCCATCCTACATGAACAAAATTCTCTTCTCCACACAAAAACGGTGTCCAATTCCTCCACTCTTCTCGACCTATATTTGAAAATCTATATACCTTCATTACCATGCATGATACCTTGGAGATTAAATCCCTAGTGACATGTAATATAATAACCCCGATAAATCCCATACTTTTGTTATCCCATGCCATCATAAAATTATAAGACAAAGCTGAGTCATGTCCTTTTAATTTGACCAGATAATTTGTGAGACCTCCTTTTTTGAGGATATGTTTTACTTACCACTTCTTGTAGCATTTGGAAAGAAGGGTGAAGAGGCATTTCATTGAGAGAGAACTCTAAACAAAGGTTTTCTAAGTCAGGTTTTGGGGTTTGAAAGTAGTAGAGAGACATGTTGATGGGCATCTTATAATATGCACATGAGTCAAAGTGTTCTTTCAATCTAGGGTGACGAAGTGAAAACAAATCAACATGAAAAGTGCTTACATGGTGAGTAGCATCAATATGAGCACTATTTTTTATTGATGAATGTTGGCATCTATTTTATTTCATTGAAATATGCACTCTCAATGTATGTATGCACATATTTTAATACCCAAGCTTGAGAAATGTTTGTAAATGGAATTGTATTTACAATCCATGTATATTGCATTCAATTGTAAGACCTCGAGAAGGAAAATTATAAAAGTGGTAGTTTTTATAACACCACTTATTATGCAATGTAATTTTCTACCCTTGTTGAGAAGACTAAACAATAAAGAGAATACAATAACATCTCTTTATGGGAGAGCTTCATCCTAGCTTACAAGAAATGTAAAGGCTAATAAAATCTTTCAATAATAATACTAAGACACCAAACATGAAAGAAAGTCAGGCATGGTAAATATGGGATGGAGTCATGAAATCTCTTTATCACCTAGGTTTGCAAGATCTAGTTGGGAAGTCAACATCTAGAGAGAGAAATGAAGTATTTCCATACATGTTGGTTTATTTCCTGTTTCCCCTTTTTGGGAGAAATAGCCCATATTTTGGGAGAATAAGCATTTGTATACCATTTTTGGGAGAGAAAACCCTTTGTAATGGAGAAAAAGAAAATTAATTATCTATTATTGAAAGAGTAGAAAGTTGAAGACCAATAATCCATTGTAAAGACCTCCTAGAGATAGTTTAGAGAACTTTCAACCCCTTATTGGGAGATAATCCCTTATTGGGAGAGACATACATGTAGAGGTAGATACAACTATGTATTGGGAGAGATAGCCCCACATTAGGAGATATAACTTCCTATGATGGATCAAGGCGAGAAAGTTCAAGTTCCTTTTGTTGATAATTTTGCTCCAAAAATACTTGATGAGTTATAGGAAGAGGTTATTCTTGAAATAATAGAGAAGAGGGAGATGCAGAGAAATCCAAAAATGAGAGAGTGGTACCTTTAGTTATTTTCTTAGAATGAAACAAACTTTTGGTGGTCCAAAATATTTTTAGTGGGGATGAGTGATCTAGGATGATAACCACGCCAAATAGGTCATTTGGTTTAAAATCAAGTTTATACTACCTATAAATAAAGAACTCATCAAGAGATTTCAAATGAAGTTTGAATAGGGTCAAATTGAGGTCGTATAAAAATTTAAGGCTCGTTGAAGCTATTCTCCAACGGGTAAAAATGTGCACAGTATGATGCAGATTTCATCATGTTGACTAGGCTTTCCAAATGGACCAATTGGTTGTTGACATGTGGAAAAGAGAATTTTGGCAAAAAGGTTGTTTAGATGTTCACCTCCAATATTTGATGGTTGAGTGTAAGGCCCACTTTATTTTCTCGACATGGGGGCCATCAACTAGTGGGGTCCACTTTTTATTAGGAGGGGACCCTACCGCCTTATTCTTCACATTCCATTACAAATGTTCTTGCATATAAACCACATTGGAGACCAATTCACAGTGAATATGGGATAAAATCACATAGCTTTTAAAGCTTTTAGGTGCCATGAATAAATCATCACCACATGAAAATATCAACACACCAAACAACAACTAATGTAAGAACCAAAATACCAAGTAGTTGAGTCCAATTCCAAGTTCAACACCCAATTCAATGTAACCACATGGACCGAGTACCACATATTTAATGGTGAGTTCAAAAAGTAGTGGAATGTTTGGATGATGTCATGAAATAACCCATAGCCAAAAGGATATATAATGTGCATTTTTGTTCCATATGTAGCCGGTGTGGAATAATAGTTAATCCCAAAGTGCATCATATGCCCAAAGCACTTAGAGAAACCTTATCTAAAATTCTACATGGAGTGAGGATTCAAACCCATCACCCCATGTGACCCATTTTTTAGGTCCTCACTAACTCATCCACACCATTTTTGGTGTGAGAAACAAATAATTTTGTCTATATCCCTTTTATATTTAGGATGTTTTTGAGCCAATAAATTCATAAATGGGTATTTTTAATGGGATTTAAATCTCAAAACCTATGTCAAATGGAAAGGGATTGACCATTCGACTATGATGCCCAGAAATAATATAAATAAGCCACTATTGTTATGGTATAAACAAACTTTTAACCCTCATTGTAAAGGGAGAAGGTGATTTTTAAAACCATTGTTAATGTTTAGCCCATTTTTAAAGGGGGAGAGAATAAGTATGCAAGAGTTTTGTCTTTATGAGGAGATTGAACTTGAGAGAATCCTAGAATATAGAGATTATCTACAAATTGAAGACTCATTTTGGGAGAGATAGCCCATCATTGGATAAACTTTTGATGTAAGAAATTATATTTTTCATAATTTAATGAATATGTTCATGTTTTAGCAGACCCCAGAGATGTAATCCAATTGCACGAACTTCATGTTATCAATTTGTAGTGTAATTTTTACTAAATTATGGGAAACTATAGGAAATTGAGATATTCAGGTTTGGTATTCAAAATTGATAGATTAGTGAGAGTTTTCATGAAATCATCACTTGGGATCAATTTTTGTATTCATCAAACCAATTTTCACATAAAAGATGAGAATTTGAGAAAATTGGCTAAGTATCTAGAAACAGAGAAACTAAGTTAGTTTTTTTAAACGCCCATTTTGAATCAATGAATAGTTACTGATTTGATTGTGATGAATAACATGAGTTAATTGTTGATTGTTTATGGATTTTTATGTACTATACTTGGCTCTATTTATCCTTTGATTTCTAGGCATATAAACACCATTTATTTATCTATTATTTCATCTTTCTTAAAGTAATGCTATGATCACACAAGATCTAGAAACATGGCCTACAAAGATCTTTATTTGAGTTAAGACTCCTTATATGGCATAAACATTAATAATTATATAATACTACGTAGTATTTTTCTATTGATCACCAAATTTGGAAAACTCATCTATGACATAGTAGTCTTTTTGTTAACCAATACTTAGTTGGGTGCATTGGCACTTCATCTAGACAAGTTTGAACGCTCACCCAAAGCACGCACAACCACTAGGTCCCTCTTTAGTTACTTATCGTAGAGTGGTTAGAGTATACATGATCATCATATCAAGAAGTGATGCATATAATAAGGAAATCAATCAACATATATAACCATCGATAACACTTGAATTCCTAAGATACCATACTTAGATCTAGCAACCTTGGCAACCCATACACAGCTTATCCATTGCAAACACAATTCATTAAATGAAATACTAATTGATTACATCCATACTTCAATTACATCCATGCACTTTGAACCATACACGCACACACAATTCTCATACCATAAGGATATCTCTCTTTAGAGTACTACACATATTTATACACCTGCAGGACTTGCCCTTCACCGCTTACATTCATTTTTCCTAACAATAGATGTGAAACTATAGCCTACATGCTTTTATTACCTATAAATTGAGATATAAATAGCTTGAGTTTACCCATGCTTTATTCCTATAAATAGGTTGCCTTCTTGTGTCATCCTTTACTCATCTTGCATGTGTTTTTATATTTATAGACATAGTTTGCATGTCACATCATCCTATTTTCTTTCCTATTTTTAGCCTTGCTATGAAAATGGTTAAGTCCCGAATCTATGGTGATGTGCTCAAACCCTTACATGCTTGACATTATTTTGTATATTGCACACATCTTCACACATGGTTTTGAATCTACTCCGTGTTCATGCACATGCTTTTGTGCTTTGATATGTAGTGACCCTATCTTTGTGTGTGTACCACCATGTATCCCTTCGATCTCTTCATACCTTTTTACTACCTAAGTGTTCCCTTCGCATGTGGTCTCTACTCTTGGATAATACTTAGACATTTATCATGACCAACATTACCTCACACTAGAGTACTTGTCCGTCCTTGGCAATATGAACCAATGAATGCTTTTAAAGAATGGTCAAAAAATGATGAAGGAATCCAAAGAATAAAAAACAATAACTTTTACCCATTGAATCCAATAATATTTACACGCTTAAACTTAGGACTTTGGTGGTGAGAGGAGCTCTGGAAAATCCCTATTTAATACATTTTCTAACTCATTCCATCCCTTAATCTTCTTGACAGCCTTGTTTGGTACTAATCCAACAATACCTAACACTTGTTCAAGGGAAAACTCATTATCTTTCTCCTTCAATTCCTTGATCACCATATCCAGTCTGCAATCACACCCTACAAAGCATCCATTCTACGCATGACCATGGGGTGGATTTCCTTGAGCCTTTCTATAAGTGTGTCCTTTAAGGATTTATCATCTCTCTCTTCTCCATGACCCGTTCCATCACCTATTCGTGCTCGACCTTGTTATTCTTCATTGTGGCCTTTGAATCTTCTTGAATTCACCTCCTATACTATGGTGCACGCACTAAGGATTAGATCAAATTCTTGTTCTACCTTCTTCATGGCCTCTTTGATCTCTGCGATCAATGCGTCGTACTCTGCTATCTTCTACTCAACCTCTTATTTATTCTTTTTCTTAAACTTGGCCAATTCTTCACTGATGGCCCCGGTCCATTCTCCCTCTGCACGAGCATCATGCACACTAACTCCTACAAATAGTCCAACTCTATGCGATACTCATCTTGGACTTGTTCAACTAGCTCCAGACATGCGCCGGTGATACTTTTCACTATATCTTCCACCCTTTTATACGTCACATCTGTCTGTTATTATAATCCTTCACACTCCATGCAAGCTTCAATTTCATAATCTTTGTGCTTGTTATCCCCATGCATCAATCTGATTATGGCCCCTTTATCTAGATTTCTTCTTGTAACCTCGGCGGTCATTTTTTTGAACACATTACAAGATTTCTCATTAGATAGATATGTAGGTTCAATTATAAGTAATTTATTTCCCATCTCCTTTTTCAACTTCATCTTGGAGTATGAGTCCTTACTCACCTCAAATTCTTATTCTTCCATATACATCTACATACTCTAAGAAAGCATCTTCTTCATTCACGTGAGTCTTTGTGTCTTTATCGAGCATCTCCCAACCAAACAAATCCTCCTTCAACACCGATCTCTAAAACCTCACCTTTAACACCTTCGTTTGATCATCAATATAACTCATCTGAGGCACATATAGAGGTTTCTATATCTTCCTTCCTCCACCGCACTTCCCCTTAATAATCTCTTGCACAATGTTTATTTGCGTGCCAATTGTTTCACCTCCCGTAATGCCTAATCCTTTCTCGATCCATTTGCCTTCCATCATCTTTTTCCTCCTGGCCATCTTCATTTGGATCCTCTTCTCATACATCATGCATCTCTTCTTAATGCTCCCCTTTTTCAAGGTTCCCTTCACCATAAACTCCTTTATCATGTTGTTTCTTCTCTTCTTCTTATACACGCGTATATCATCATTACACATCGAAACATCTTCCTATAGTTGCACTTCCTCCTTTTCATGCACCATCTCCTCAATCACTTTCTCCTCTAAGTCCCCTTTCTCTTCCTCCTCTTCATATATCACTCACTCGTATCTTCTTTGGAGGGATCTAATTTTCTATTTCATTGGACTCTGCTTTGGTTTTGGTGCTTCTCTTGAGGGATCCTTATTAGTGCACCATCTGCTCACTTCTCTGCACTTTTTTCTTACCTTCTTTTTGTTGTGATCTAACCAACCTGCAACTAGACCTTCCACTTCTTATTCTTCTTCTTCCACTTTGGGAGTCTTCTTGCATTGGCGCTTGGGAATACTCTGATCTGTAAACTCTTCAACTTTGGAATTATCCATAGAAACAAAAATAAATGTTGTTGTTCTACTTTCTATTAGAAAATGATAGAGATAGCTAGTGAATGAATTATTCTTATGCTTAGAATCCACAATTACGGGAAAGGAAAGAATATCAACTCATAAACACCAACAAATTTTATCTTGGAAACCTCCAGAGGAGGAAAAACCAGTCGAGAAGGGAAATTGCTCTTTTTACCCACTTTTATTGGCCAATTCAAAATAAAAAGTACATAATTTACAATAAGTATGAAAGAGAAGTAGATAATATCTCACACTTCCTCCTAAATACTTGCTTGCTCTGTCTCAACACTCCTTTCTTCTACAAAACACAATTCCAGAACCAAGAACTTCTTGCTCACTTGCTTTCATGCTTCGATCCTATACTCTTCTAAAAACATGTATTTATAGCCTTTCCTATGTCCTCCCGTGCACTGGAGAATGGGAAAGGTCATGGAGGAGAAGAGACACGAATCAACCATCCAAATTCTGGGTTGTTTGTTTCATACTTTTGTTTTCTTTCCGAAAGAGCCAGGACCACCACCCAATGTAGACCGGCAGTCCCAGGACTGCCGCCCTAGTTGGGTGGTGGTTCTGTAACCACCTCTCTGCATAAAGCGGCGGTCCTGTTACTAAAAATACATAACCTCTCGTGTATCATTTTTCCTTCTTTGTATTGACTGTTTTGATGAAGTAGATTCATTTTGGATCCCTATGGATCACACCTCCCCTGCTTAGGAGGATTTTGGTCCCAAAAAATATTAGTGGGGGAGTAGATGAGGAAATAATTCCCTCACTTTTTCCTTTGAGTACCACTGGGCCTGCCTTGGTGTCTTCCCTTTCAGTCCAATCTACCAAGACTCTTGCGGGCATCTCCTAGTCTCTATGACATTCTTTTGCAGCACTACATCCTCCTCCAATTCACGTCGTGAGTCCAAGACGCAATCCTCAATGGAAGGTAGAAACTGTAGTCCTTCATCTTCATCTAGCATGGATGGCTCATATAGGTGCAAGTTCTCACAATTTACTACAAAGTACATCCTCATAAATGGTGGCAAGTTAAGTCAAAAATCATTTTCTCCAACTTGCTCCAATATGGTAAAGGGCCCATATCATAGTGGCTTGAGTTTTCGTGCTTGACCTTGTAATCTCTCCTTTCTCAAGTAAAGCCAAAATCTATCTCCAACATGTAACTTATGTTCTCTCCTATGCTTATCATGCCTAGCTTTGTACTTGGCTTGAGATTTCTCTAGCTATTCTTTGAATTTGAGATGGATTTACCGAGATCCTCTCAATGAATTTGTTTGCTCTAGTCACCTCTGTGTCTCGTGTCTCCTCCTCATCCTGCTACCCAACTACTATGTCCAGTGGATTTGTAGGTATATATCCCAAGCATGATTCAAATGGTGACTTCATAGTGGATGTGTGTACTACCCAGATTATAGGAATACGAATGTAGGCTAAGGACTCATCCCAAGTCCTTAGATATTTACTATTATACCCTCTCGATCAGTTGTACCAAAGTTCATTTTACCACCTCTATCTGTCCATTTGTCTCGTGGATGGAAAGCTATGCTCCTCTCAGTAACTCTGGTATCCATCTTGTCCCACAAAGTAGTCCAAAATTCCCCAAGAACCTCGAAATCCTTGTCAGAAACAATAGACTTTGGCAAACCAAAATGCACCCATACATTAGCAAAGAAAAGATCTGTTGCCTCATGTTCTTTTACCATCTTTTTACATGCCATAAGAATACACATCTTACTAAATCTATCAACAACAACATATAGATAGTCATGGCCATGTTTAGACATAGGTAATCCTCCTACAAAATCCATAGAAATGTCCTCCCACGAGACAGTTAGTAGTACTTGTGAAAGGCATATACAAACCCTCCTTCCTAGTCTTAGGCTTGTTAGTACAACAAAGTTTACATCCACGTATAAATTTTGATATTTCTTTTTGTATATTGGGCCAATACATGTACCTTTGCAAGTGGGCTAGGGTATTACCAACACTGAAATGTCCCACTACTTTCAAGGTATGTGCTTCCCTCATCAATATAATTCTTTATTCTTTTGGCACGTAAAGCTTCCCCCATCGGTAGAGCAAAGCACGTCCTTGAGATAACAATCTTCAATCCTCGCCCTTTCAGTCCCCTTGGGACTCGCAATCGCTGAAATATCACCCCCAAGTCTTTTTCCTGGGTATATGCCTCTCCCTAAGCTTCCTTCGTGAAGGGCTTGATCTGAGAGATAGTGGCCAAAAAAGAAAACTTCTCCTATGTGGGTGGCCTAGACAACATGTCTGCCACAAAATTTGTACTACCCTTCTTGTATTTGATCACCAGATGGAACTGCTGAAGGAACCCCATCCATTTGTAGTGCCTTGCCTACTACAATTTAGACTATGCTTGTAAATACTGGAGAGGTTTGTGGTCAGTGTGCACAATAGTTTCTTTACCCAATAAATAATTCTTCCATTTTTAATTGCCTGAACTAGTGCATACATTTCCTTATCATATACTGAATATCCTTTAACTGCTGAAGTGAAAGTTTCAGAATGATAACATACGGGTTTACCTCCTTGAAGCAACACTGCGCCCATGGCATAATCACTGGCATCTATCTCTACTTCAAAAGGCTGCTGCAAATTAGGAAGAGCAAGTACTGGAGCATGACTAATCTTGTATTTTAATAACTCAAAGGATTTATCTTGTTCCTTACCTTGGTCAAAACCCTTACTCTTTGTGGCCATTGTGTTTAGAGGTGCTTTGTGATCGTGGAGAAGCTCGAGAATGAACTTCCACATGTCTTGTCTTCGCTCCCACAAAACTCCTAGTCTCTGTGGCTCCTGTTGGTGTTAGCTAGTTAGTGATGGCTTCCACCTTCTTTGGATCCACTCGTATCTCTCCTCCTCCAACCATGTGCCCAAGATAGACAAGTGATTGTTTGGAAAACTCACATTTCTTCATATTACAAAGCAATTATTTCTCCTTGAGAACTTGCAAGACTTGTTGTAAATGAGTTAGATGTTCTTCCCATGTGGCACTAAAAATTAGAATATCGTCTAGATATACAATGACACATGAATCTATGAAATCCTACAATACATCATTCATCAATCTCATAAATGTAGTGGGTGCATTGCATAACCCAAAAGGAAGTACTAACCATTCATACAAACCCTATTTTGTTTTGAAGGTAGTCTTCCATATATCCTCCTCCTTCATTCTAACTTGGTGATAACCGGACTTGAGATCCAACTTCGTGAAGAATTTGGCATGCTGAAGTTGGTCCAAGAGATCATCTATGTGGGGAAGTGGATATCTGTTCTTTATGGTGATCTTGTTCAAAGCGCGGTAGTCGATGCACATTATCTAAGAACCATCCTTCTTTGGCACCATCACAATAGGTGAACCACATGGTGAGGTGCTCGGATGTATCACTCCTTGGTCTAGTAGTTCTTGGAGTTATTTCTTTACTTTAGTACTCTCAAGCAAGGATTGCCTATACAACCCGATGTTTGGTAGAGGGGACTCTGGCAATAGCTGAATCTCATGCTCTACTTCTCATTTTGGTGGTAACCCACTGGGAGCCTGAAATACTTCCTGAAAAGATTAAATAATACTATCTAAATCATGCTTTCCCTAGTTAGAAATCTCTGA
This sequence comes from Taxus wallichiana var. yunnanensis, assembly GCA_018340775.1. NCBI lineage: Eukaryota > Viridiplantae > Streptophyta > Pinopsida > Cupressales > Taxaceae > Taxus > Taxus wallichiana. The sequence goes on along the minus strand of CM031242.1, from coordinate 705,344,775 downwards.
AACTTCTACCCCATCTTGTTTATCCTTTAACAAAAGTAAACAAAATTGATTATGATTTTCCTGAATAAGTCATTTTTCTTGGTTAGCACTCACCATAGTAACTCCGTGTCTTATATTGGTGTGCCCGGATGTTATAGTTGATCCCTTCCTTGACCCATATGTACCGGTTTTCCCTTCTCATAAATATAACATCCCTGATAAACAAGTAAGGACTCCCGAATACAACATCAAAAGCATCAAGTGGAATAACGTCAGCTTCCAAAACATCAATATACTTGGATTTTATCCCAAACATGACCTTACATCTTCCATTTACCTAAATTTCAACACCCTTCTTCACCCAACCCAAAGGATAAGGGTGTGGATGCTTGTAAGTCTCAAGACCAAGCTTCTTTACAACTACTTCAGAAATCAAGTTAGACTGAGAACCGGTATCAACCAAAGCATTTACCTTAGTTCTCTTGATCTAGATTTTGATCTGGAATAGTCTACTCATCTCCTCTTCCTAGCTGTCCATGTTGGTGGCCGTGCATCTAAGACTTTCATCCACATCAGATTCATCTTCAATTTCCACCTCCCCTTATCTTCTTACAACTTTCATGGACTTCTTCGAGTCCTTGGTTCGGTTCTTTGGATGTAACTCGGATGTAACTTCCAACATGTAGCGTCGATATGACCATTAATATCATAGTTCTTGAAAAAATTCTTGGGATATTTACAAGTATTAAAATTAGTGGTAGCTTGTTTACCTTTCCCTTTCAACTTACCCTTGTTACTTGTTCTACTGCGATTTGTCAACTACTTTGCCCTCGGCTTTTCTTCTCCTTGCTTCTTTTCATCATCTATGTAGTATGCTTGTACACACGCCTCATTGAGATCTTTGGGCTTGGTGGAGATGAATTTTCTCGAAGGTGAGTGTGAAGTCCTCCCAAGTACTTAGAATATCCTCATCCTCCAAGTCCATGTTTAACAACATGGCTTGCCTCCGAAACTCCGTAGTATAGTCTTGCACACTTTGACCACTGCCTTATCTAAAATACTGCCATTTAATCATTTGGTTAGTCTTGTGGTCAATAGGATAGAAGTTAGCTCTAAGTAATTCTTTAAATTCTTGCCAAGATTTCACAAAAGAATGATTCTTCTTTTCACAAGTGGTTAAATGGGTTTCCCACCAAACCAGAGAATTTCCCTCCATTTTGAGACGTGCAAAGGTGATCCTCTCGTGCCTTAGTGACATTATTGACGTAATTCCACATCTACTTGTCCTTCAAAGCTTTTAATATCAACTTTAGTCTCAACTTTAAAATGAGTATGATCAGATTTTACCTTTTATCTTGTGTTTGAAGTATCTTCTTCATGATCTTCCCCATAACTTTCCTCATGGTGGCTCCTTCCTATGCCAAAATTTTTAGCTAAGCCCCAACTACCGAGTCCATGGAGTCTTGTTTGTGACGAAGCTATCTTCTCGTAAATCAGCAAGCTCTTCTTGTCTTCTAAACATCCTATCCATCATGGTCTCCAAAGCATCTTGATTCCATGGGCCAAGTTCTCTTCCTCCATTTATCCCCGAATTCTCTATTTCCATTTTTTTGTAGAAATTTCTGGATCGTAAGGTAAATCCTCTTCACCTTTAGATCTTTTCACCGTCATACAAGTCTAAGAATGAATACCACAATCTTGGATAATTGTTAGCTTTGATACCAAAATGATCTCTAAACTCTTCAACTTTGGAATTATCCACAAAAACACAAATAAACACTGTTGTTCTACTTTCTATTAGAAAATGACAGAGATAGCTAGTGAATGAATTATGCTTATGCTTATAATCCACAATTGTAGGAAAGGAAAGAATATCACTTCATAAACACCAACAAATTTTATCTTAGAAACCTCCAGAGGAGGAAAAACCAGTCGGGAAGGGCAATTGATCTTTCTTCCCACTTTTATTGGCCAATTCAAAATAACAAGTACATAATTTACAATAAGTATGAAAGAGAAGTAGATAATATCTCACACTTCCTCCCAAATACTTGTTTGCTCTATCTCAACACTCCTTTCTTCTACAAAACACAATTCCAGCACTAAGAACTTCTTGCTCACTTGCTTTCATGCTTCGATCCTATTCTCTTCTAAAAACATGTATTTAAAGCCTTTGCTATGTCCTCCCGTGCACTGGAGAATGGGAAAGGTCATGGAGGGGAAGAGACATGAATCAACCATCAAAATTCTGGGCTGTTTGTTTCATACTTTTATTTTCTATCTGAAAGAGCTAGGATTGCTGCCTAATGCAGACCGGCGGTCCCAGGATCGCCACCCACTGGTTGGTAGTGGTTATGTAACCGCCGCTCTGCACAGAGCGGGGGTTCTGTAACCACCACTCTACACAGAGCGGTAGTCATGTTACTAACAAGACATAACCTCCGTGTATCATTTTTCCTTCTTTGTGATGACATGTTTTGTTGAAGTAGATTGATTTTGGATCCCTATGGATCATATTCACTATGTGCTTCCTTGGTGGTTGTGGCATTATGGCATCCTAGACTTAAACTTATTTTCTATCCTTAATTTTTTAGTTGAAGGACAATGTATACCCTACATGCCTCGTTACCAACTACCGCTTTTAATTTTGGTTTGAGGTCTAACATGTCATATTCCATAGTCTCTAAGTATGTTTCCTTATGCACATATCCATATGTTTTTGTCAAAATATGATAATCTGCATCCAATCTATCTCGCATTAATTTTAGATTATGTGTATCCTTTATCATATTTAAAGAGACCTAAAAATATTTGGTGGTGAAAGAAAATGGAAGTTTTCACCATGACCCCCACTCTCCATTCTTGAGTAGGAAGTACGCAAGGATGAAGTGTTACATCACCGTAAACTCTACCTTTTTGTCTAACAAAGGCTTGGTAATTCCCTTGGTATGTGCCACTCATTCTTGAATGATTCGTGCATCCACCGCACCACTTATCTAATCATGCCTTGTGAGGATTCTTAATCCCGCATCATAAGTGAAGTTAGAAAACCTCTTCTCGGGGACTTGTCTTCAAGATGATGTACCCACATCTTATCTTCTAGCCAATATGGTAACCCGATCTCCCAAGATACTATCAATAGAAGGATGGAACCGTAAGTGATTTTATCTACATTTTCAGTTTATACCTTGGCCTCTTCAACAATTCCCTCGAATATGTACATGTTGATGTTATATTTTTTTATTCACCATCTTATGTGCGATGTGGAGGAATTTCTTATTTACCTCATTCCAACACTCCGAGGCTCCCAAGTGGTAACTCACCCATCATGCGGACCACTTTAGTAGTGGGGTCGACAATATTTTTGATCCATAAACATGAGTAAATAATCTACTTTTTTAATTGTTTACAAGGATCTTTTAAATCTTATTAGTTCACAAATTTTATCAACTTGAACTAATTAATTTCTGATTCAAATTTGATCCAAATATGTTTAAAAACTGAATTAAAACTAAATTTAATCATTCATATTAGCTATACATTTGAACCACCCAGATTTCCATTTTACACAATTTAATTGATTTCTCGTAAAATTATCAAGCTGATTAAATTTACATCCAAAACTAAAATCTGATTTAAAAATCTACAAATAGATTGAAATCTGAATGCAAAAATTAGAAAACACAACAGACATTGTTTACGGGGTTCGGAAAATTCCTACGTCCCCGGGTTCATATGAACTGATCCATTAATGTTTAGATTTGCAAATACATATAAAAACTTAAAAATCAAATAATGAACCTTTCATAAACCTACCAGAAGACTTTGAGAACCCGTGAGATCTGAAAAATATCAGTGTTTTCTCTTTGTGTTTATTCCCGGGTTTGAAGTTGATGTCTTTTCAGCTTCTCCATCAAAAGATACATAAAATGATTATAAAAATGGCATAGTACTCTAAATTAGACAAATAAATATACCATCAGGAGCGTCTCTAAATTTTGAGCATCTTCCTAGTTTTCTCCGAGACCTGGTTTTGCTCCTAAGTGCTTCAATTTTGCATATTTCCAAAACTACTTGTTTATAGTCTATACACAATCATCTACACATTACCCTTCAAATACAATTTATCTCCTTTTATAGACCATTGACTAGGCTATGGTGTAGAAGAAAAAATATTTTTACCACTCATAAGGTTAGAAGATTGAGCCTCTCTAACTACCTCCTCCGTTGGTTTTTTTTTCCCAAAGTGGGAAAAATCCCACATGTATCGCTTGTTAGGGTGGTCGATGGTTTAAAAATAGGGAGGGTGGTTTGGTTATGTGGCTTAGGTTGTATTTTATACAAATCCATGTGGGTCAGTGGCTATGTTTTTATGCTATATATGTAGTTGTGGTGCTTTGTTTGAATGACGAGCTATGTATAGCTCGACCATGGATAAGTATGGGCTCACCCGTGGATGGCCGATGGAGAGTTGGGCGGGATATGTTTGGAGGGCTAGACTATATGAGCGAATTGAAGGGGAACCATGTTGGCTAGATTTTATGCACACAAACCTAAGAAATCATGGGATAAATCCCATTCATTTAACGATGAAGCTCTTGTGCAAGGTATTTATGTATTCTAATTATTTTTGGGGGTATTACTTTAATAGTGAAGCTCAAGAACCATAACTAGGAAATTTTGCAGCAAGTAGGCGGATGTGTTTTGGGAATAGTGTGGGAAAGAAGAGAAGTGAAAAGGAAATGAAATATAATAACATTGACTATAGGAAAGAGAAGTAATTCATAACAAGTAGATCACAAAGCTTGTTATATCCATACAAAATAAATAAATATTTAACGATTTCATAATTTTTAACAAAGGAAAAGAAATACATTCTAATAAAAATTCAAAATAGAACAAAGTTTACCATTGTTGGCAAGAAAATTTTTCGGGAACAAATTGGTGGGTTTCTAGCCAACGCTCTGGAACTCTAGGTTCCTCTGCTTGGGTGGTGCAGCTCCACTTTATTGTGAATGACAAAAATGGGAAATTTGTTGTTGGCCAAGAGGTCGGGGATCTAATAGGTACACTCCACTATACCCACGAAAATGCTTACAATGAAGTGTAAGGGAGGAATTTTCTGAAAGGTGGGGGAAGGGGAGTGAGAAATTAGATAAGGAGAATTAACTCTGTGAGTAGAAAATAAGATTCTTGCCAAAGCTAATTAGAAGGTTCACATTCACAACTTTTAGGAAAAAAACAACAAGATTAGAACACCAATGACTAGAGGAAACCATGCAAACAAAGTTGTACACATTCATGAATCATGAAAATAAACAATCCCTTTATTTATTGACATTCTTCATTAAGTTGTACAATGCTAGAAATAAAGGAAAATGGTGAAGGAAAGTGGAAGAATTTCTATCTCTCTTTCTTAGCTCAAAAATATCTCTCTTGAGTGTACAAAATTGACAACCCCTAAGAAAGAGTATGCCATTACATTATATAGATCAAGAAAAACTCTTCATCTACCCCTCACATGATTCTTCATTATCTCATTCAACTTGTGACTTTTCACCTTCCTAGGATCTAGGAAATTAGGTTCCCTTTTTATAAATCAAAGGGACTTTTACAATTCAACTTTGTAAGGTCACTTTAATGAATGAGAAAAAACTATCATGATTACACATAACAGAGGATTTAAATAAGGGGGAGAGAAGAGGAGGGAGAATAAAGAGAGAAGGGAAGAAGGAATGCTAGGTCTTTCCTCCTTTGCCTCATTGTTTGACTTATTTAATGAATTGGCCCGATGTGGTGAAATCTAGATCTATGACCTTTTTATACCATGAGAAATCTACTTCACATTACACACAAACAACTAGAACCGAGTGTTTAGAAACACTGTTGAATGATCACCTTGATGATTACATGCATCATTCACTGAGGTCCACTCTGAAGAAGTTTGAGGATGGGGAACAATATATGATGAAATTCTAAAGCATGATGCTTTATCTCCTGAATGACATTTTAACTCCTTTTACACAGTCATCTCGAAAAAATGAGTGTTGAGAAACACTATTTCAGACTTCTCAATGTGAGATTGAGACGGACATGAGAACTACTCATGATGATCCTCCTTGATACCTGATTGATGAGCCACTAAAATTCATTTAACTCTTCAAAAAATCATTTTGAATCACCCAAATCTCTGAGTGATGAAGATGAATTCATTTGTTGTGCCTTGCGATGCCTTGCATTACTTCTGAGCACACTTGAATTTAGGATGATGCTTCTAAGACCAATATGAAGTTATCAATGCTCTGTTTGAGCCTTATAATCATCTTGCAATCCCATGAGGATGAAAAAAATCAGTAATATAAGTTACTATGGAGATGGTAGCAAATTTCTACAATTGGAACCGAAAACTACTATTTTTAAACTGGGTCCCAGGGAAACTATTTTTTGGGCATGTTACTTTTTTGGTCTTATCATTTTACTGAGGGGTTTATCTCACATTCCAAACATTTTTGCAGATGCCTTGGGGTAAATTCAAATAAATTTCCATTTTTGAAAATTTTATTTTTTGCTTTTTGATTTTTCTTTACCACGTGCCCTAGTTTTCAATTAGTGTGATTTTCATTGTTCTTCCTTATGGAGAGTTTTTCCATTTTTGGAAACTTACTAAAAATGGAAAGTGTGAACCAGAGACACTTGCTATTTTTATAATATGAAAATCAATGTGTCATATTGATGAGAAAATTGTGGATTCTTTTTGGGTTTTTGCTCTTCGGTCTCTATTTAGATTCTTGCTCAATCGGTTTCACGATTTGGCGGCAAAAAATGATGAAAAGACACTCTAGGGAAGAAATTTTTGAAAGGATGCCATTAAAAATCAAATAATATCTGAGATTTATATTTTTTTCTTCTCCAAGGCACCTGGATGAGGGAGATCTTCCCAAAATTTCACAGAGATCGGGTGCACGGTTTGGGAGATATGATTGTTTCTTCATTTTTGTGCCCTAGGTTTTCCGACAGCTCTTGATCATGGATTTTTCTCAGAAGGGTTGATTTATTTCATTTTAGTAGTGTGGAATGATGGAGAAATGATGGATATGATGTTATGGAAGGTTTGGATGTAGTAAAAATGGAGGAATGAAGAAGAATTCGGAGTTGGAGAAAACTTGTGCATGCGTGCAGGAAAAATGGAAAGCAACAACACGACAATTAGAAAAAATTGCATATTTTGAAGGTTGGGAATGAGTCACACTTTTGTGAACCAATTTCACCAAGGGATTTTTCCATTTTGTGTAAAAAAATTGCACCCCATCCCTATTGGGCCACTTGGCGAGCTTGGTTGGACAGAGCGGGGGTGGGAAATGAAGCCTGGGGGGGCTCAAGCGAAAAAAGAGCTTAATTGAGGTCACATTGGGGTTAAGGGGATTAAATGGGAGGGGAAAAAATTATTGCACCATCTGCACCAAATATTTGGTGCACTTTTTGTAAAAAAGTGTGCCACTCTCCCATTGGTTGGATTTCCAACCTAAAAATTGACTAACTACTGGAGGTTTACCTTGGGAGCCGCTTTATGGGACCATATATTAAGATTATAAAGAGTTTTTTCATGAAAATTTATATGATTCCGCTTGAAAATGACCTTTTTGATCTCCATGGTGGTGGTATAGCTCCTTATTTCTCCATTTGATCCCTAAAATATAGGATTTTCTCTAGGATCCCAAGTTATGCATGAAAAATGATTGTGGACATAATACGCCTAGGTGTTGTGAAAAATATTATTTTACCATCCTATAGGGATCTGAAATAACTTTTTGATGATATTTTTTTGACTCTTAACTCCTTTTGGAGCTCCCAGAATCACTTCTTGAAGCTTAGGGGCTATTTTCGCACTATGCACTGCTTTAGGCCTCCAAGACCCACTTTTGTTGAAACTACTCCAAAACTTGTGAAACCTCTCAAAACCTTCCAAAAATGATTGAAAAATGTTCTTGGATATCTGGTATGCCTCCTTGATGATTTTAGGCCTTTTGTTCCACTCTCGGGGTGTGCACTAGCTTCGAGAATATCAGAAAATGGCCTTTCCCAAGATTGCCAAAAAGCTTGTCTTGGAAGATCTTGCTTTGAAGAACTTGGAAAGACTGGGTAACCCTAAATCACCTAAGAACACATTGACATAAAACTTGATACTACTTCAGAGAGATGGGATAGGACTGACTCGGGGGTTAGGGTGATATGAAGGAGGACTCAAGATGACTTTTGATCAAAATTTTTGAGTAGGGTATGGTTGTCATGCAAGAAAATTGGGAATTTCCTTGTTGCAATTTTATGACAATAATTGGCTCTAGCTTGGGGACATTTCATGGATTGAGAGTAGTGAGGACATCACATGAGAACTCCATAATCTCTGTTCATAACATTTGACTAGTGCCTTATCCATTGGGCCTTGTAGAACACACACAACTTACAAGAGATAGACAAAAAGGGATAATGCACACACACACAAAACACACAACTGAAAGGAAACACACCACACAACATAAGGGAAACAAACCACACTAAGGGAAAAAGGGGAAAATAAAATTAAATCACCTATGGTATAAGGCAAGGGATAATCCATTTTCACTGTAACACTCTTCTCTTCTCAGAGGTTACCTATGAGTAGATAACACTAATGCGTGATGTTGTTCCATGAAGCCATTGACCAGTTTGAGAAAGTAGCCTCCTCTCCTTAATCTGTTTATGAAATCTAGGTGATTTCACAATTTTCTATGTACTTGGTAGGAGTGAGCCTACATGAGCTTCTTGATGCTTAGGCCTTCACTCGGAAAGTCCATTACCTCATTCCCTTTGAAATCAATTTCATAGAGCTAGTTGCCTTTCGTGCTTACCCACATTGTTGATTCTTAATTTAGCATCCCATCGCTTCCCTAGGGTTGATTTTCCTTCAAATTTCTTGAATATTAGAGTTCTTTTCTTTCCCAGGTCTATGCTCATTGACTTATTTTCCATGAGAAACCTCAGATCTATCTTTTCGCTCTACTCCACTATGAGGTGCTTGAATATTGATTGGAGGATTAGAAGTAACCTCATACTTTTCTTGTATGGCCATAGCATGAGCTAAGAGATCAAGAATTAGCTTGAGATCTTTTGCACTTTCTACCACATCCAAGATTTCTTGCATGAAGTTATCCTTTGTTACTTCCTGCAGCTCATCTTTGTACACATTCGAATAATCTTAATTTTGAATCTCAAGAAAACTATCTGGAGGGGTTACTTTCCCTGAAAATATTACATTCCACTACTCCTTTTTCAAGGGGATATTCATCTTCAATGACCTCAACACCCTTTATTTCAGATTTTTCATCATGGAAAGAGTCTTCTTCTTCAAATGGGAAAGAAAATAATTCCATTTCATCATTGTATTCATCAACCATTGGCTTAGGAGGAACATTGGGTTCTTCACCTTGATCTATTTCATTGTGATCATCATTTGCATCATTTTTGTATGCTCGGTCAGATTCACACTTGTCTTGTAGATCTATAGCTTACATTAGAAGTTTAAGACTGAGCTCGAGTCTTCCGTTTTTTCGTGGCTCTTAGCGGTTCTTACACGAGACCATTCTTTCAAACCTTTTGAGGGCTCGTCACAGGATGGATTTGTCTCTCCATGGATGGCATGATCGAGATCCTCTTCATCCCCAAATGGGAATGAGAATATATCCTCCTCTTGGGTAAGCATATGAGCTGGTTTCTCCATTTGAGATTCACCAAGAACCATTTCCTCTTCTTCATGGTTTACATCATCTGGAAATTTGGGGCTACCCTCTTGTAACTCAAATTTCCTCAATGCTTCCTCAAAATCAATATTCCTTTAGGAAGGAATGTTTGGTCATATCAAGATTGGGATCTCATCCTCCTCTTCAGTTGTCACAAAATGATTCTCCTCTTACTATTTTGGTACAAAATTTTGATCATGGATTTCCTTCTTTTTGCACGTGTACCTCATCTTCTTTTCTGGAAGAAATTTTTCCATGTCTCCTTTCATTGGGATGGGTTCAGAAGACTAATTCATCTATATTTTTCCTCCCAATTGTTGACAAAAATTTCTACTGAGCAACCTTCCAAATGAAACCAAAATGTATGCTACCAAGATCATCATTGAAACCTTCTTGTCTGGAAATTACGCAAGAGCTAATTGTACATCTTTGACCTTCCTTACAAGTGGGACCTCTTTTGAATCCATGGAGTAATAAGAGCCAATGTGCATGGTCATGGTGAATTTGAAATCCTTTACAACCTTCACATGCATCACATTGTCAGAGGTGAATTTTTTTATTATGTAATTGTTTAATACATATTCTCTAACGAGAAGGGTGATGTAGAAAGGATTGACCTTTTCGGTCTTTGATGCAATAAATACAAACAAGTTCTATGATGGAGGTGTAGGTGGGTTTGGTAGTATTCCTTTAGAACTAGGAGTTACAAAATTTGGTGTTAAACTACCACTCCTGATATATCAAAAAATCTCTCAAATTACTTAGGGTGAGTCTGAAAATATATGGTTTTAGTAATCTACACTTTGGTTCTATTTGCATATTCTATGAAGTCAAAAAGAGAAGATGTAGACAAGGGGGATGAAGGGATTGCTTTTAGATATAGGATAGGTTTGGAAGCAGGGTAGATGTTTGGAGAATAAAGGGTATTTTGAAAGGTAACTTTTAAAGTACCAGATTTTGCAGTAGTAGATTTAGACTTAGAAGGGGCATTAGAAGAATTACTTGGAATTGAGGGGGTCATTGTGCTTGCTACAAGATCAAGTTTCTCCAATGCAGACTCCATGCAAGGTGGAAGCAGAGATCCTCAACTTATTATTTTGTTTTGTAGAGTTACCACAAGAGGATCTTCAATCTTATATTTTTAGAAGCAATGGAAGAAGAAGTTCCTTTCTCAAATTAGGAATGGATGAACACCACACATGAGAGACTAGGTTCATCTGAGTCTTCATCTTCATCACCTCTGGAGTACTCACAAAATCTAATTTTTGTCTCATTCTCTATTACCTCAAATTCTAGAAAATCATCATCTATGCCTTCTTGTTCAAGATCTTCATCATCTTCTTGAATCCTAAAACTTGCATTGATAGGTGGGGCCTCCAATGCAAGCCTTCAAGGTGCTCTGAAAATATAATTTTTGCTTGAACTTTGATGAGATCCTCATTGGAAAATTTCCCTCTTCAATGATGCCATTTCATTTTCCAATTTCTACAAAAATGGATCAGTTCTCTCATCTCCAGGATGCTAGGCCTTTCCCTTTGAGGGGTTATTGATATTTCTAGATAGGATGAGATCATCATTAAGGTCAATGGCCATTATTTGTGCTTCTATTAGATTCCTTGGTTGAAACCTTCATAGGAAGAATCCTACCTCCGGTGATTGAGCATTAATGAAGAATATCTTGACATTGTTTTCAAATGGTGAATCCTCTTTCGGTATCCAACGGAGCAACCAGTTAAAACAAGTTACGCAGTCTCTCATAGTTTAATTTGATTATTTCCTCATTTTTTGTAAGTGAACAAGGAGATCTTGATAATCCTCGTAGATTTGAATATTTCTTCAAACTTGGACTTGATATCATTCCAACAAGTGATTGATCTAGTGGGTAGGAGGTAAAACCAATATTATTCTTTTTCTTAGAGAGATTCCATGAACAACCTTACAATAACGTCTTCATGTTTGGCTCCAATAATCCTACATGATGTGGTGAAGGCAGCAATGTGTTCTTCAGGATGCTATGTGCCATCACCTTTGAACTTTGGAAAGTTCTTGCAGGAACCTATTGGTAGACTATAAAGATGAGGTGCAAGAGCAAGTGGCTCTATATTTCTTCCCCATGGAACAATGGGTTGAGGTATTTTGCTTCATCTACCATTGTTTCTTCTGCTTTAGCTTTGGCTTCCACTTCAACAACTTCTTCTCCCAATTCTTCTTCTGGTTCTTATTCTTCTTAATTAGGAAACTCAATTTTCAATGGTGTGCGTAAAAACAAGAGAATTTATAGGTGGAGTATCAATAGGTGTTCGAATCGGATTACTAGGTGTACTACTTGAATATTCGGATGGGGATGAGGCTTGAGAGAAGAAATACAGATTGTCTCGATTCGTTCTTGATGATTTTGCAATGCCTCAAAAGTGGGACCAACATTTCTTCTCAATCTATTCAACTTGATGTATCTTTTTCACTCGGTTTGTGAAAAATTATAGTGGGAAAATGGAATGACAATGTGGAATATGAAGGGTCATATACATGAATTGACAATGGGCTTTCAACAATGGATTTTCATCGACTCTTTTTTGTTTTTTTGGATATTTATTTTTTTAATTTATTTTTATCTTGTATTGTATTTTGGGTGCAGATTGTTGCCAAGTTTTCCTCATGGTGGGCACCAAAAACTATTGGTGAGAAAATTTTTCGGGGACAAATCGGTGGCTTTCTTTCCAATGATCTGGAACTCTAGGTTCATCTTCTTGGGTGGTGTAACTCCACTATATTGTGAATGGAAAAAATGGGAAATCTATTATTGGCTAAGAGGTTATGGTAACAATAGGTACACTCCACTATACCCATGGAAAATTCTTACAATGAGGTGTAATGGAGAAATTTTCTAAAAGGTGGAGGAAGGGGAGTGAGAAATTAGACAAGGAGAATTAACTCTGTGAGTAGAAAATTGACTAACTCGCTGGAGGTTTACCTTAGGGAGTCTCTTGTCAGGACCATATCTTGAGCTTCTGAAGGATTTTTTTGATTAAATTTTATATGATTCCACCTGAAAATGACCTTGGGTATCAGCTCCGGATTCTGTAATTTTCTCCTTGAAATATAGGATTTTTCTACAAGTTCCTGTTGTCAGCATGTAAAAACCGATCGTGGACACAATTCTCCTAGGTGTTGTCAAAAATATGATTTTACCATCTAATAGGGATTTGAAATACCTTTCAGAAGGTATTTTTTGACTCCTAATTCCTTCCAGAGCTCTTGGAATCACTTCCTGAAGCTCATGGGTTGTTTTTGCACTGCACTGCTTAGGCCTCCAAGACCCACTTTTGCTGAAATTGCTCCAAAACTTTTGAAACCTCTCAAAACCTTCCAAAAATAATTGAAAAACGTTCTTGGCTCTTTGGTATGACTCCTTGATGAGTTTATGCATTCTGTTCCACTCCAGTGGGTGTGCACCAACTTTGAGAAGATCATAAAATGGCCTTTCCCAAGATTGCTAAAAGCTTGTTTTGGCAGATCTTGCTTTGTAAAAACTTGGAAAGACTGGGTAACCCTAAATCACCTTAGAAAAAATTGACATGACACTTGAGAATAATTCGTAGAGATGGGATAGAACTGATTTGGGGTTAAGATGATATGAAGGAGGACTCGGGGTGGCTTTTGATCAAATTTTTTGATTAACGTATGGTTGTCATACAAGAAAATTAGGAATTTCTTTATTACAAATTTGCATGAAAACAACCATAAAATTTCACAAAGAGCACAACAATACTTTATAAGACACAAAGTTCCATAAAATATTCCTTTTCTTATTCAAGTTCAACTAGTTTACAAAATGAACATGTGATTACTTCAACACAAAGTTTGAAATAATAATGCACAAAGTATAACAACTCCTTGCCAAAAATTTCTGATCCTTTAGCCCATAGTTATCCCTCACTATTTATAGCCTATAAAATAAAAATACAAATAGGATTCATTAATTACATTCAACACATGTGCTTAGCTACAAATTTCAAGAAGTTGAGCATTTCCCTCCTCGAAATTCTCATTGATTGGCACACATGACATTGGAATGTTCCTCAATCCTAAATAACCTCAACTATTTCTCATATTGTGCCACATATTCATAAGTAATTGATTTTTTCAAACAACTTGAAGTAATGGTGTTTAACTGAATTACTTAAGTTATACAATAAAGTTACATTACTTAATTACATCATCAAGAAAGAATAAGAAGAAGTTATTCCAATCAAGAACCATAATATCTTTCTTATTTGCCTCTTCACCTCATCATCACTTTGATCCTCATAATCATCCTTATCTTTCCTCTAGTATATTACATGCTGATCCAACATATATTTCCCAACAACTTTAACAATAGCTTACATTTCTTTCACACATGAGAAACTACTTTGCTAAGATGTTGCTAAAGCCTCTTACTTTTATTAGGTGTGCCCCAAGATCCTTAACATATTGGTGAAGATTTTTCAATTTCTCCATTGAATCGAAGTGAAAGGAGTGGTGGATTTATCCATTTCTTGCTTGAGGAGTTGAATAAATTCTTCCACAGTACTTGGTGGCTTAGCTAGTGTGTATCTTGTGATGAAATAGATACAATCATCCAGATTATCTAGAATATCTTCTACCTCTTCTTCTAGCACCTTCATTTCTTCCATCATTCTTCTGAGTAACTTGGTGCAGAAAGAAAGAGTCATCTCTTCTTTCTTACCCCTTTTATTGATCCCTCTGTGAAATATTCTCTCCAATCAACACCGTTTTTGGCAATGATTTTATTTTCTCAAGATTCTCCAATTGTAGCTCAGCGATCCCACACTCATTGTCTATTTCCAATTTAAAATTATTCAACTGATCAAACCTTCCCTAGAAATATTTCATTACAAATAAATATTCTGAATACTTTTCACTTGCCATGTTATTAATCAATTTAATCCACTCATCCACAACTTTAGCTTTATCCCCTGCTTTCTTTTCTTTGTTGTGATGACTCGAGGGTTGACTTGCTCTCCGCACAATATAGGATGAGAAGAAGAATTGGAAACCTTTGCAATAATCTCACACAACTTGGAGATTTGATCATTAAGTCTAGCTCTCTCAGCCTTCTCTTTATCAAGCTTAAGAAAAAGTGTATCAATTAAAGTATGAGTATCTTGCTTCAGTCCTTCAATAGTCACTTCTCCCAGAGGCACTCTTGTCATGGTTATATCCTCTTTAACTAATTATCATTTTTTATTTCTTACTCTTTGGGTAGACAATTCTACAAATTTCCGACTTTGATGATTCAATTGCTAGCTTGAAAGTTACCTTGGCAGCTTTGGATTTCTTCCCCCTCTTCTCGGTATTTCTAAGAAATTACAGATCTATTTCTTCTAAATTAATTACTTCCTTGGAGTTCAGAAGTGTTTGTGATGTTAACCATGATGAGAAGTCTTGTTTGATAGAGATTGAGTACATGAACGGACCAACATCTCCCAACCGGTCACAACAACGGTAGGGTGTGTAACCATTTCTTATCGTGCTTCAGGTGCTTTAGCTATAGTACCTTGTAACAATAATTTCTCTAATTCAATCATTTTTTGAGTTACCAACTGATTTTAAATTTCCTTCTCCTCAAGAGTTTTGTTGCTTGAATCTAATTCAATTTATTCTCCTTCTAAACTTATTTTTACACTTGGGGATTCTCGCATGGTCTCTGGATGAGTGTGCTCTTCACTTTCTATCTCAATTTATACTTCTTCCATTTCCTCTGCTTCCATTGTAGCTTTACCTCTCTCTTTTGATTATGATACTTCATGAAGTTAAGAAATCTTCATCGTAGCATCATGTCCCTCCTTATGCTATGTGTTATACTGATCATTTGATGGTGGAGGAGGATTTATTGATGGAGAGAAAGGAGGGGGGTGGGGAGACGGAGTGTCTACCCTTATTGAGGGGTTAATGAATATGGCTGGCTTCAAAGGTGGCATGATAATTGCCACTTGTGTAGAAGGAATTCGTATGATGGGAAACAAAAGATGAAGATACCACCTATATTAATGAGTTAGAAACTTCACTTAGAGTGAATCTAGGGTCGATGCTTGTTTAGATTATGGGAATTCTGTTCTTGGCTTCTTGATTGGTGGTGACCTCTTATGTCCTTTGCTACTCTCACCCGACCCTTATTTCCTTTTGGTTATCTTTTCTCTCATTTGCTTCATTACCGACTCTTCTAGACAATAAAATCTTTCAAGGAGCCAATTTGAGATGTAAACAAAGACTATTGATGTTTTATCCTCAAATATTTTATCTTTATTTCTTATGGATGGGATTGGAACATTATATCCTCCCATTTGATCTGTAGGAATAAGAAATTACATTCCCATCATCATGGATATTTTTAGGAAAATTTTCCAAGCTAAAGTTGATAATCATGCTGGAATGTCATCCTACTATAGTCTCTTCTTCTAACTTCAAATTCATCCCTGCAATCAATCCAGAAATATTCAAGTGCTTTGAGAGGTGCATGTAGTCCATTGTGACTGTCTTTTGTGCAATATTTCTAAAGTCAAAATTTGTTCTAGACTCATAGAACTCCTGAGTATAATTATGAAACATCTCCTTTGAAATATTCCTAGCCATGTGGATCTTAACACAATGATAACAACTAATGAAAATTGGTAAGCTAACCACTTCTCTATGAAAATATGAATGTAGGTCATGTAGTTCCACTAATTGTCTACATAATTCCAACATCATTCATTTATCATTAGGGTACCTTGGTAGCTTAAGTGGTTTTCTCGAGAAACAAAAAACCTTGAGATAAGTGAAATTGGAGAATTGAATGAAGATGCACCCATATTGGAAAAATTTATCCCATGATGCATTGGTTACCCTATTTTCCCTTACCTTAGTATTGAGCTTACTAATAACTTCATAAAATAAGAAATCATTCACCTTCATGTAGTTCTTAAAGTACTTAGATAATACCAATTGAGGGTAATTTTCATAGATAGATTCTCAAGCTGAAATTCCTTTTCTATGCAACCTATAAAAAGTGCCATTTACTACATCATCATACACTAGATAAGAGGTCATCTTGAAATTGAAAGTTTGTCTCACCTATTGCGCATTGATGATCAATGTTATTGCTTATCAAATCAACCTAGTTAATTGGTGCACTGGATTTTTTGGGTGCAATTGTTTTGATGAAGTAATACATCCGTAAACAAAAATATTTGGCATTCTTTTATCCATTGATTCGGCATAACAACTGAGTTATGTCATCAACTTCTTAAACTAAATCTGATCTTACAATGGTTTTGGGAAACCTCCGTGGGATGTTTTGGTTTCTTTAGATAGTTCAAATTCATAATTCTAATGCAATCACCGAGGTTATCCTCCCATTTATTGATATCATTTTCCATATTTACATCCAACACCTTTGCCTTTGTGGGAATCTTCAAGCAATAATTGAAAAATTGAGTATCAAGTCTCACTACTAGATTACCTAACGTATCCTTAATTGACTTAGTTAAAGAATCATAATACTTGGCACATTCTAGAACAAACTTGGGTAATTGGGAAAATCTAGGAAATACAACTACTTGGATCAATCCAATGTTAGTAAGAGAGCCCGCATTAAAGGTGTCTGCCTTATTGCTTTAGATATTTCTATAAGTTTAGTTGTAGACACATGCCCCATATCTGTGTCACTAATTTCAAAAAAATTATACACAATACAATATTCAATTGGGTAAATTTTATATTCATACTTCATCTTATCCCCTCAGTGTCTCACTAATCGGCCTAGACTTAGATTTCCCTTTTCCTCTCCGTGTCATGGAAGTTTCTTCAATCAAAAGATTATGGTATTCCTAAATAATGGAAACTTCCTCTACTTTTGATGAATTTTCCTTGATTCAGGTGAGATTTATCTTGTCTCGGACATTTGTAGTGATTTATTCAAGTAAACACTATGTGCCAACTACCGAGAAGTCATTAACTATTCCTGCTTAAGATGTAGATTTCAAGTTATACAACCGATATCTTATAAGTAAGCATATCTAGAGTTAATTTGGTCATGAAAGTACACAAAAATCCTTTAGAAGTGAAGTACTAGTCTTAAAATATACAGTCTAATAAGAAAACTTGTTTTCACAATGAAGAGAGGGTTTTCGGATGCTTTTACTTGAAGTTTTGAGTAAATAAGTAGGAGTAGTTCGGTTCCACACAAAGAAGGTAGAAGTAAAAGTATTTTGAAACACCGCAAAGCATGATAAGTAATGGCCATTTGAAAACCTATAAGGCACAAATCTTAAGCAATAGGGGGTCAATTTAGTACATAACATAGTTGAAGTGGTAAGTAGTCGAAAGTCTGAAAAAACATGGAGAAGTAGTGGGGGTCGTAAACCCACAAAGCACCGATCTTAAGAAATAGCAATCAAGAAACCCGTAAGGTACTTGGAAGTAGAAGTAGGTTGGAAATCCGTAAAGCACAAGCAAGTAACAACCTTTGGAAAACCCACAAAGCATGAGGAAGCACACCTCTAGATCACACCTCCTCATTGAGAATGCATTTGTTCCACAAAAAGCTTTTTCTACCCACAAATATTTCTAATCATCTTCCTGCATATCACAAACACATACACGATCCATATAAATAGCATTATGACCAATATCGGTGAAAATTGTTAAAAATATTATCATAAAAATAGATCATTTAAAATTAGACAATTATAATCTGAAAGAGGAAACGTCCCATTGATACTCAGTGATTCTACCAATATCTGCAATCGATTAGAACTATCAAATCCTAGTAATCGTAATTGCCATCACAAAAATTGGTCACTAAAAATAGACAATTTCTCACCAAAGAGGCAAATCATTAAACTAATACTATGTGATATTGCCAACCAATGTAAACACAATTCCACTAAAATAGATTAGTATATAAAGACATCTACATGCCAATAATAGGCTAGTGTCCACTAAATTATATGAAATTGTCAATCACTGCAAATATCACAAACACGATCTAGAATGTTTAGACTACACATATGCAAAAAAATAGACAAGAGTCAAAACTGAATCATGTGAATCTATCAATGAAATATCTATCCCAACATTCTGAATTGTAAATAGGATAGAAGCAAACTATTTGCATACCAAAAATGGTGAAACTACTATCCACTGCAAAAGATCACTAGGCATAATCTGCAAACTAGTTTGTTAGTGTAATCAATGTACACCCTAATTGTAACCACATAGGATAGTTACAAATAAATGCCCAAAATAAGGGACTTCATGTATGTACAAATACCATGTGTGGAAACAATAAGTTTGTATATTAATTACAATACAAATAGTTCCCATAATTTTTCATGATAAAATCAACAACAAATATATTGAAATGTAAATTTTTCTGTCAAAGTCAAAATGGATTTTTTCAATCTTATACGTGAGAAGTAGAATATGAGAATGATAAACCTATCTCTCATCTCTTCCCTACATGTAACACCAATGTTCGAGCCAAAATGAAATATGGGAATTTTTCCTTTCATCATTCACCTAATCTAACAAAATGCTTTGAATGAATATGCATGCTAATCAACTATACAAACATGAAATTAATAAATTGTTTACCAACCAATTTAATCAAAATTTCCTTTTTAGGTGGTTCAATTTTCTCAGTGTATACCTAGGTATTTGTGTGGGTTATTCTAGTAATCGTTGGTTTTACAAATATTTCCTTTTCCACAACTTTCCACTGTTGTTTCGTAAGAAGATTACAATTTAATGTAAAGGTAATTAATTATTTTTTGGAGTAACTATTGTAAATAATGATGTAAAAATGCTAATATATAGTAAGACAAACAAACAAACATGTACAATGTGAAAACCTAAACAAGAGAGGGATATAGGAAGACTTAGCTAGTTTCGAGCAAACTGGAAGTGATCTGGGCAGGTGAATAGCTGAAACACACCTTGTAGGAAGTTTTATTGAAGCTCTTTGGATGTTTTGGAACTTAGAATGATGCAAGATAGGGGCATCTACAGGAGGGTAGGAGCACCGAGCACTAGTGGTCGGGTGAACTCTCATATTTTTATGTCTTTTGTGTTGAAAGAGATTTATTTTTTATTCTTGTTTATCGCCCGAGATTCACTCCTTGATCACTGAAGGTACTTGTAACCTGCAAGAAATAAGTTCACATGCACATACCCATAAACCACATCAAACCTAAAAAGGAAAATATAGAATGGGGAGTGGAGCCAACCCCAAAGAGTCACCTAAAGAGTGAACTTACGACCAAGAATTGTACTACATCTTAGAATCCATTTAGTTCTTGTATGATTGTGTGTGAAAATGATGCCTGAGGATGCCCTTGTGTAGGTTATACAAATGATAATGGGATAGATCTAGAATGTACCAGATGTATAAAATGTGTGGGATGAAATAGAATAGACTTCCCCTCCTATATTGTGTATGTAGAAGTGATGCAACCCTTGTCCCTTGAATGAGTGCTAGATGGATGCCTTTGATGATTTTATTCCTTTGAATGCAAGATTAGGTGGTAATATGTAATGCTTATTCTTGGTTATTTATTTTTAAAACATAATTGTGTATTTATATGATTACCTTGTTTGAATTTTGTAATTGACAATCTGAAAGGTTGACCCAAAGTAGTAAAAAGTAATTAAGAAGCGAAAGGGGTCCAAAAGGATAAGAAAAAGGTAAAGAGGGAGGGAGAGCCCAGGAGGATAGGAGCTCTTAGCGCTAGTGTCCTAACTGGGTGCTAGTGTCTGAGGCTATAGAAATATAAAATAGTCGAATGTTTGGCAATATTGCAAGATGCATAAAGCTAGTAAAAGTGCAGAAGACAAAGTAAAAGGCTAAAGAGAGTTTTTAATTACTAGTTTTCTTACTAAGGAATCATGTAAATGTTATCATGCTTTTAGGACCTAGAAAGGCACCTAAATGCATATATTTTTATCTACAACTACCAATACATATTAACCTCATGACCTTTCCTATGACAATGGATACAATATCTTTTGTCCACTTTTTTAGGAAACTTACCCAAATTTCTATTTTTACAACCTTGTGTATGAAAATGGTCTTTCAAAATTCTTCCCAATAATGATTTCCTTTTCCAACATTTAGCTACACAGTGGTTAGATAATCCACAAAAACTGCATGGATAAATGTACCATAAATTATGTGTATAGCAAAAAGAACACTGTAATACTTATGTTGTTTAAAATAAACATTTTTCAATTTTTTCACATTACCATTTTTACCTTTCATGGGATGTGGTGGAGGTTTCTCCTTATAGTCTCAACTATTATGGAGCATTCACCTTTCTCATTCTGACCACCAAATCTAAATCCCAAACCTACACATAGTGAGGCCTATCCTCTACCTGGATGGGGTTAGAAATTCCTTGGCCTTATTTTCCAAGGATTTTTCCATTAAATCCCATTTTAAAAAGTAACTTTGAACCTATTCCCTTAGTATGTTGTTCAAACTTACAAAAATCATTTTCAACTAATTTGCAATGGGAAGATTCAACAACTGGTGGAATACTTACAATGCTTGAATCAACTTGTACACTTGTGGGAGAGGAAGGTCCTTATTACATGACGAACTTATTTTTCCCCCTTCATGTCAACACCAAAATTAACTTTTCCAAAAGATGATCCTTGGCTTTCTAATCCATTTTTCAATTTCTCACATTCCTGTTCCAAGGAATAAGACATTGATATTAGGATTGCATTGTATTCCTAGATCCGGCGGTTGAATGCCTCAAGCTCTTCAAAATTTTCCTATTTCGATAACTTTCCCATCGTGCAACTGTACCTATCTAATAACAACTGAACCAAATTCATAATTTGAAGCAATCAAACATCAAATCAGCTCTTTATGATATCAAACATGATCCGTAAACACGATAAAATACTCTACTTTTTAAACTATTTACAATGAGCTTTTAAATCTTATCATCTCTCAAATTTTATCAACTTAAAATTATTATAAATTTGATTAATTTATGATTCAAATCTGATCCATATTTGTTTAAAAAATGAATTAAAAATGAATTTAATTATTCATATCGCTTATACATTTGAACCACTCGATTTCCATTTTACCCGATTTAATCGATTTCTTTGTAAAATTGTCAAACCGCTTAAATTTGCATGAAAAAATAAAATATGATTTAAAAATATGCATATATAATGATATTTGAATGTGAAAAATCGAAAAGACAACACAAGAATTGTTTACGGGGTTTGGAAAAATTCCTACATCCCCAAATTCATACGAACCGACCATTAATGTGTATATTTTCAAATACATATAAAAGCTTACAAATCAAACAATGAACCTTTCATAAACCTTCCGAAGACTCTAAGAACTCGTGAGCTCTAAAAATATCGAGTTTCCACTCTCCGTGTTTTTCCCGACTTTGCAATTGATTTCTCTTCGCCTCTCTCGCCAAAAGCTACACAAAATAATTTAAAAAATGGCATATGAACTCCAAATTGGATAAATAAATGTACCATCAGGGGCATCTTTGAATTTTGAGATTGTTACGGTTTTCACCGAGACCTGGTTTTGATCCTAAGTGCTTCAATTTTAAGATTTCCAAAACTAAATGTTTATAGTCTACACATAGTCATCTCGCACATTACCCTTCAAATATAATTTACCTCCTTTAATATCCTATTAACTTCCTATGGTGTAGTGACAAATCTATTTTTACCATCCGTGAGGTTAGGGGTCAAGTCTTTCTAACCACCTCATCCATTGGTTTTTTTCCAAGTGGACAAAATCCCACATGTATCACTTGGTAAGGTGACCGGTTGTGTAAAAATACGGAGGGTGGTTTGGTTATGTGGCTTAGGCCACATTTTATACAAAGCCACATGGGCTAACGACTATGTTGGTTATGCCACGTATGTGTTCGTGGAACTTTGTTTGAATGGTGAGCTATGTATAGCTCGGCCGTGATAAGTATGGGCTCACGTGTGGATGGCTAGTGGAGAGTTGGGCGGGATATGTTTGGAGAGTTGAACTATTTAGGTAAACCGAGCCCGAGTGTTGTGGGAAGTGAGTCGTTAGGTTAGTCGAGCTAGTCCAAATATAAATAGTTCTGAATGGATAATACAATTTCAATATAATGCAATATCCCACATTCACTCCGTAATTACACTCAAAGGAAAATATATACAAAATAGTGGCGTAGTAGTAAATGAAGTAATAGTGGAAAAGACACCCCTCTCGATAAAAATGCGTGTCGACCTTGGTTGAGGGCTCCCAATTTAGTAAATAGAGGGGCCCACTCATCTGAAAATGATCGTCAAATATAGGAGTCACAAAACCAAATTTTTATTTTTTTATTTTTGCTCAATTTCATTTTCCCACATGTTGTATCCTGATTGGTCAGATGCCCCTATTTTTTCTCCTCTATTTGGAATCTTCTACGAGATGATAACTTGCTGCAATCGAGTCTATTTTTTGTGTTTAAACAAGTGAAAAAAAAATCTCAAAGTATTCTACCATACTGTAATGATCCTAGGAGATTTAGGGAAACTTTACCAACTAATTTGATTTTTGGATCACTTTTCCAAATCAAATGTGCGCTTCTCCCCTTTGGTATTGCAATTTTGTGGTTGTTTCCTCAATCTTGGTCTCGTCACACAGATCCATTTCTATTTCTTCCCCTAAGTCACATGGGCCTATAACTCTATTGATCAGCCTAGAAGTAAACCTGATTCACCTACTTATAAAGTAAAAGTAGTCCTCATGTACGCGTGACATTAACCACTAAAATAGGTGTGCATGATTCATAAAATAAATTAGCTCAAATAATTGAAGAGCCCCAACATCCTCCAAGGTCCTATGCACCGAATCATCCAATATTAGCTTCCCCTATGCAGTCCTTGTGCCTAGCTCACTTAAACCATCCTCATTAATTCCTGCCTTGTGCCCTTACACATGATGATTGTACTCATTTGCTCTTGTAATTGTGAATCTTAAATGCCTAAGGCTGACCAACTATCACCTCCGATGGGTATTTCATCTCCAAGACCTAATCCTTGGGATCCTCTTCAAAAAAATTCTTATCCTTTGGTGCTCGCCTAGGTGCAATTTTTTTCTTATTAACTGTTTGGTTTCCAAACTTCTCAATAAACCCCGAATACGTGCCTAAGTGCTAAAATTCACTCGCTTGATTTTTACACCTAGGAATTCAATCTATTTTCTCACACCCTTGCTCTTATCTGCTTCATTTTGTGCCCTAGCTTTGCAAACTCAAAAATCTTTACAAACCCTAAGCCATTCTTACTTCCACACCTTCTCTCCAAGCTTCCACTTCTACTAAAGGAACTCTCCAAATTCAAGGTCACGTGCACTTACATCTAGTTCACTCATTTTCTACTTATTTGATTCTTTCTTCGCACTAGCTCTTCGCAATTGATTGCACTTTCAATTACATGAACACAAAAGTTATCAAAAGAAATGTAATAATGAATTTAATTGTGCCCTTTTATATATTTTATAATGTTTTCTCGCATTAATTACTCCTCACCTACCACCACTTTTTGCTTTAAATGTACTTTGCAATTTCTCTCGTGTTTTTTTCCACTTTCTCCCACACGATGCGATCCACAACCTTTTGGTGTGCTACTACTTCCTAGGTTACATACCCTCTTGTGCACATCATCCTACTCCACATACATTCCTCTGTGCCACTTGCCAAGTAGTCTATCTTGTCATTGCCTCGCCTCGTGTTACACCGCACGATCCTCCATTCACATGGTTTTCAATCTAAGAAATTTCATCAACTTAAAACAATAACATCCTTAAGAACCTGTGATACTTCCCTTCGCATGCACATGTACCTTTTTCCAATACATACCTTACTTTTTTCTTCTTCTGCACACCAATTTATTTTCCACCACGCACCATCCCTTTTCACCATCACACACACATTCACTAGCTTCTCAAGAAGTACCTACCTCCCATTGTTTTTATCTCACGTGCACTTTCATCCGCTTCACCCCACACTAAAAGCATGTGCGCTCCTCTAAGCATCACCTAACATAGAGTAATCAGCTCCCGCATGTGAATACTATTATTACAACAAAACAAGTAGGAAAAAAATAGAAAGGAAATCTAATCTAAGTGGTAATACTTCATTATTACAAAAAAAAAAAATGCTCATTTATAGTAGGGATTCACCTAATACCATTGAAGTAACTGAGAAACAAGGTGTTATCCAATGCACCGTAATTGATATGCATCTAATTCCGAGATCTTAGTTACTAAAAATTGTCCCAACCAATGCACTCTAAGTTTTACAGGATGACACATAAAATTTGAATCATACAGAAGCACCATCCTCGAACTCGTAAAAGAATTGTTCTTAATATGCATGTCATGTCGGGGATTATGTCACAATTTATCTATCTTCAATCCATCACATAATAACTTGACCCTCATCCAACTACAAATGTTTATCATACACTCTTCTACAACTTTCTCATCATCCAATCCTCCTACATATGCAATACGCAGGTTGGGTAACATAAATTCCACATGAAAGATTTTGTCTTTTCCAAACACCAATTGAAAGAGTGTGGCCTTATTCAACCTTTTATAATTTTTTCTATATGCCCATAATACTTTCAAAACCTTATCATCCAAATATTTTCTTCCAACATCACACGATATCTTTGTTAATGTCATCCCGAGAATCTTGTTAAACACCTTAATAATTCCATTGGCTTGAGGGTGATAGGGTATAGTCTTATGATGTGTTACCATGAACTTTGCCAATAATATCCTTATTGTATCATTCAGAAAATGGGTTCGTCTATCACTTGCAAGGCTCAATAGACATCCATACATGCTTATGATATTTTCCTAGAGGAATCTAGCTGATGTTATTACGGTGCAAAATTTTGTAGGCACAACTTCCTCCCATCTTATCAAATAATATGTACACATTATGATATAACGTGTGCACTGTACTACATGCAAGTGGAGAAATTGGGTCTACAAATTCAATTTCCCATTTTTCAAATGGTTTTGCACTTATTGTAGGGCGTAGTGGCATCTCATCTCGATTTCTAGGCTTACTCATCCTCTCGAAAATGGTGACAAGCCTTAACAAATGTCTTAGTGTTCTTATACAATGTTACCCACCATAAAGAAACCAATAATATCTTCTCGTGTTGTTGTTTCTCTGCATAGTTTCCTCAAGTGATTCCCCATGCACTTACTCCATGATAATGTTAGGCTCATGCTATATCTCACAAGACCTCATCTCTACCCATATTATATAAATCTACTCAAATAAGATGATATGGTACAACGTGAATAACAAGTTATTTTTTCTCCAATGTCTTTATTCCTTCATGTGCAACCCAAGTGCGCAAGAATACGTAATATCTTCTAAGTCTCGCAGGCACATGTTTAGCTTTGAACAACCGGGAATCACACATAATGTCTTTTATGATCTACGCGTCCACATCAAAATTAATTCTTGACAAATGGTCGGGGCATGAATTTATCTTACCAAGCTTTACTATAACTAAGAAATCAAATGTCCGGAAGAGAAGGATCCAACAACATATGCTTCCCTACAAAATTGACTTATTAACCAAGTACTTCAACACCATATGATTAGTATAAAATATAAAAGGAGTGTCCATAAGTACGCCATAAATTATGAAGCACATATATCATTGAAAAAACTTTGCACTATGTGGTTATATGGTTTTTCTCGATCGGTGTCAGATTTCTACACGTAAAATAGATAGGATGATCAACATTTCCTTCTTTTGGTTGTGCCAAAACTGGTCCTATAGCTATACGAGAAGAATCTACATGCACATGAAATGTTTTGTTCCAGGAAGGGAATTGTAAGATAAACGCAGGTGTAGATTCTCCTTCAAAATATCAAATTCTTGTTTCGCACGTCACCCTAATAGAATTTTCCTTTGGATTTTAACAATTATTCCAGGGGTGTACCAATCATGGCATACCCCTTGTTAAAATTCTGGTAGTAGCCAGTATGTCCCAATAATCTATGCACTTTGCTTTGATTATTTGGTTCTTCCAGCCCCAAGATAAATGCAATTTTATATGGATCCACCAAAAATCCCTCTTTACAAATGATATGTCCAAGTAATGTACCAAAAGGAGTAGCAAAAATACCCTTCTTTATATTCAATGAGATGCTCAGTTGCCTGCATCTTTCAAACATCAATCTCAAGAAATCACAATGATATTTTACCAGGCCATACCTCGTTTAGTCATCTAAGTAAATACGGAGAAATTTATGAAAAAGTCTTGAAAGTCTTTCACCACAATGCGCAAGAGAACAATGCTAGTGAATTATTCAAGCTAAAAGACATGAACATGTAGAAAAAATATACCCATTCCGTGGAAAAAGTGGTCTTTTCATGGTCTTCACATCTAATCCTCACCGATGGTAACCGAGTATCCATTTGTGAAAGAGTAGATCTTGCACCTGCCACTCCTTCCAAGGTCGCTTCAAAATGGTGTGGGAAAAATATCTATGACACATGAAGCATTGAGAAATATGTAGTCAACATAGATATTTATCCAACCATCCTTATTTATGTTGATCACCATGGGGCTTATCCATTTAGATTCCTCAATAGGCTCAATGATGTCTAACTTAAGCATCTGATTAATTTCTTCTTTTACCTTGACGCGCGCAGGTTCGGGTACATTCTATAAGGCCTATTCTCAAACCAATTACTTACCATCCTTAAGATTGATTTTCATTTCCCCTAATGATGGATTTATGCCTTTCAATTCATGATACCCCTAGGAAATAGACCTTGAAATTCCCGTAGTAACTCAATTATCTTTGCAACCTCATGTTCAAACTAGTAATCACCAATAATAACATCCTTAAGCGCGTCCTCAGTTATAATGTTCACTTTCTTTGTCTTCATTGACACATGGTATGTGTGCACTTTCTCATCTATGGAATCCATCACCTTGTGCACACCTTCTATGTGGTTTATATCCAAGTCTTCTACTTCTTCATCATCTACGAGGTATACCGGTTTTCCTTTCTATTTTTCTCTCCATGCATGACCCAACTATCTCTTTGGTTTCTACTCGGTCATTGCATACCTTAGTATCATTTTCACCAAATAGTTGAATCATAAGCTCCTCTAGTTTCACAATATCTCCCAATCGATGCACCGCATGATCTGCAAGTCTTCATAAACCGGTGGTTTAGTAGAAAAATAATCAAAGGTATGAACAATACCTTTAGTCAAGTCACACCAACTCACTTTCTCTGCTTTAACTTAGCATGCACATATCAAGCACATGTGCATACACACAACATAGAATAAAATTTATGTACCCATAGAGATGGTGGAAAAACATCTTTCCCTTGCATCCAATTCCTTTCACAACTTTGAATGTGTAACATGGGAGAAGTCTTCCCATCATAATATTGTACCAAAGAAGGAAGATTTCTCAAGAACAAATCTTGTCAAGAATGCCACCCTGATCTCATTCCAACCAAGTAAATTATCTTTATGTGTCACCCACTAGTGCACTATAATACCACGCAATGTGTATACCATCACATTTATCTTATCACTTTCATTGTGCCATTGTTCTTCCATCATGTGCAAGAATGATTCTTGATTCTATTCTCATGTATACTTTGGTAAGTTGGTTTTACCCAACAACCTAACATGTCATGGCCTATCCATCCTTGTCAATATTTTGCATACCTCGTGACCAACCATTTTGTAAGTGCCATGAGCCCAATTTTCACAAGCCACACTAGTGGTATCACTAATGGATTGTGTGTCTTGCTAATAAATCACACCTTCTTTCAATGGCTCCACATTCTCGGGTTCACACACCATATGTGCATAGATCTTATTAAATCCTCATCATTGATGGGTTCTATATATGGCGTAACCTTCATGTCATCCAAAGGAATTACCACACACTCATCTTTGTTCTCAAAATTGATATACCTCTTGTTGAAGCGCAAGTCTACACTATTAGAATAACAAAAGTGTGTCTAAGTAGTAAAGGGAAATCATATGCTTCCACCAGCTCTAATACCTCAAAATCACCTATGAATTTAGCTCCTTGAATAGTGATTAAAGCATATTTTAATACCCCAATGGGCATGGCCCTTGTCTTGTTAGCCATATACAACACATTTGAGGATGGCTGTAATGACGGCCTTCCCATTTGGTTCCAAGAATCAAGGGTGAGAACATTGACTTCCACACATGTATCAATGAGAATATTACTTACCAACCATCCATTAATCACTGCATCTAGTGTGATCTATTTTTCATATTCATGGTCTTGTGGTAGCAAGTTATCATGAAGAATATATCAATCCTTTCTACACCTACGCGTGACACCTTGTCCTATAAACACTTTCCCAAAAGAGTTATTATGTTCTCCTACCTGAGCATTCGACACACCTCTCTAAGAACATCAATATCCTACTATGGTAGCTCAATACTCCTTACATGTTCCCTTTTGATGCTTACTCCTTTAAACACTTGTATTTCCCCTTGAAGCTCCCCGATTACTTTGATGGTATCTTCATAAAATTCCTTATGCTAGGTTGTGTCTAGATAAATTACATACATAACTTCTTCCCTTCATATGGGTGGTTTCCCTTTCCTTGCTCACATGTACGCATTGCATCTGCATGCATAATAATCTGATAAAGGTTGAAGTTCGAGGCTCAACCATCTTCTTAGGTTCCCATTGTCCTTGCTTAGCGCATTCCACCTTAATCATAATGACACCCTTATCCTTTTTATTATTCTTACACATGTATGCATGCAAATCTTAAGATTCCTCAACCTTGTGCGTCTTTCCACAATATGCGCATAACCGGTTCTTCAGACACCCATGTTAATAATGATCAGGTTATCCACATGTATAATATGTCCCTCACACAAATCTTCCATGGACACCATGACTTCTACTTCTATAACTACCTCAAAATCCTCCATTCATTTTGTCACGCACTTCACTAGTATGTCCTTCTTGACCCTACAAGATACTTTCCACATTGGTATGGTGTAAACTGTTTCACATGCCCATGGATCTGATTAACCAAATGACATTTAGCTTTGTTATGGGTGTGCATGTCAAAATTTTTTTTCAATACACAGAGACATTCTTACTCGAGTTGTGCGCTACAAGAGTGGACAATTATGGACATCATGATTTTTATGACAAATCTCACAAGTTGTTAACAACGAGCACACATTCTGTATGGATAACTATCTTTTAAATGTCCTTCCACCTCATAATTGGTACACCACAATCCATTATGCATCTCATGGGCTGAATTGGTAGATAATTTCTCCAATTGGGTAGCCATTGCTGTGATTTGAGTTTCAAGAAATGGACTCACCCTAACATCTACACTCCTAACTACTTTAGTGTGCATTGCTACTTCCAAATCCTCACAGGGATCAATAAATGTCTTATGTGAAAGAGCTCTCTAGAATGGTGTTAATAAGCCTCCCAAAACCACTTGCACATGTTGGATATGATGAATGTCATATGAAAATTTAGACAACAAAGTATTAAAATGCGCGTCATATTCCCTAACACTTTCAGACAATCCCTTCTTAATATCCTTTGGCATGCTAATGCTTTACTACTCAAACTTAGGTATATGGAACTTAGCCAAAAAGGCAACACACAACACACAATAATCCATAATTTTCTAATGGGGATTATATTTTTTTATACTAGTTGTGTGTGCAGCCTTGAAGCTGTGGTCACAAATTGACTGCCTTACGATCTCGAGGCCGTTATTCCTTTGGCTCTCCATAACAACTCATACTTATGCACATGTTCTGCTACATCTTCTACACCTTTATACTATGGTAACTGAAGAGACATCTCAAAGAAAATATGAGGGGTTTGCTAATGTGGTTTCTAAGGTTTTGTAATGGCATTTTGTTGTGGTCCTTATCCTAGAGTAGGGCCGGATCACAGTCATGAACCTCCACTAGGATTACCTCCATGTGACAAAGGTCATGAACCTCATAAGCCTCCTACTATGACTTGGGGACGTTTAGAAGTACTACCTTATGTCCCCATTGTAGTTTAAATCTGTACACCAACTATTTATCCTATAGCCCGACCCAATAGTACTACCTCCATGGGTAGCGCGTTCTTTGCTTTATCTGGCGTCGCGACTACCAAACTTCTAAATAAGGTCGACATTACATGGGTGTGTTGGCCATTGTGGGTTAGTGTTTTCATTGATGTCAACCCCATTTATGGAAAAGGGTGTCTTAGTGCTATGTGAGTCCCCATATGATGTTATTTAGGTGTCAAGCATCTTTGGTTGTCAAGTTTGTTGAGTTGTCATGAGGTCTGATGCATGGTTGAGTGGTGTAATCACTATTTGAGCTCCTAGTGTTGGTTGAATGTTTTCATGAGGTAATTCATGGTCCATGAGGTATGGTTTAGGTGTATATGGGTCTACATGATGTCAGCATGGTAAGTTTATTGGTTGTCATGGTTGAGTCAAGTCTTTCTAGGCTTATTTCTAGCCATGGAGCATCCAAAATGAGGTAGTGGTGTGAGATTTAGACCATATATTTATTTTTGGAGCATGGATTCATCATAGTGGCAATGTACCTAAGGTTTATGGTGTGTTTTAGATGAAAAT
Source organism: Taxus wallichiana var. yunnanensis (assembly GCA_018340775.1). Classification (NCBI taxonomy): domain Eukaryota; kingdom Viridiplantae; phylum Streptophyta; class Pinopsida; order Cupressales; family Taxaceae; genus Taxus; species Taxus wallichiana. The sequence continues at coordinate 705,313,292 of CM031242.1, read as the reverse complement.
TCAGAGGTTAGATGCATATTTGAGGTCATTGGGAAGCAAACAGTTGAGAACAAACAATTTAACATTGGTAAATCTCAATGGATGGAGAGTTTCAGGAATATCTGGGATATGTAGTGAATTTTATTAGTTAAAGGATGTTTTCATGGTGCTTCATGACAAATTTTAGGTCAACATGCTTTGATTTTTGAAGATATGTAGGTTTTGGTAAAAGCTGGTAAGAAACAATGTGTTTTGGCGACAAAAGTTGACCTTCTGATACTCACTGTGAATTTTATGATTTGCATTGGGACCTTAGATATTAGGTATATATTTTAAGGTCATTTATTAATACTTCATAAAAATAATGAGGTGGTTTTATCATCATATTTTTATATACGATCGTTAAGAGGTAAAGTGGTTTTAAACCCTAACTAGGAGCAGGTTTGTAAAAAAGTGCATGTCGCAGACCTAGTTTTGATTTATTCACAAAAATGATGATTGTATGTTGTATAAGACTCTTCCAAATTTCCATAAATGTAGGATAGAGCTTGTGGTCATATGTGGGCCCCACCTAAAAAGGTAGTTTCTGAAGAGTTTTAGTTTAAGGAAAATTTCTCCAAAGAAGGTAATGGATAAATTGTCATTGTGTGATGTATGTGAGTTTGTATTGATGTACATGGAGTTTTCATGAAATTTTAATACAGGTACATGATTTTTTGAGGTCCATTCAGGTTGGTTGGTCAAAGGGCGCTTTGGGGTTTCAAATAGCTATCTTTAGAAAAATGGTCATATTTTGAGATACATGTGAAGCTTGAAGGTGATTCAAGTTGTGTTGGAAATAGGATTTAGAGATATTTAAAATGATATGAGATTTTTTTCATTATGAGGTGATTTTACATGATTTATAGATTAATTTGTGAGAAGGAAGATTTCTGGTATAGAACAAAGCGTAATTGTTGAAGTTTTGAGTTGTTTGGAGCATAAAATGTTTGAGTTGATGATTTATACCGCCTAAAAGTGAATAGGAATGAATTTTTAAGCTATTAAATCTATTTTTAGGTCTTGTAAGTGACATAAAGAGTGGTTATCAACTTATTTTGGAAAATTGGTTTTTGGGCAGCTTGTTTTGGTGAAGGCAAAAGTGGTTGTGGTTTGAAAAGGTGATTGTTTCATGAGCTATAACTTGTTTGGATGTGTTATACATGTATTGAAATTTACAATGAGTGGTTACATGAAATTTTTGATTGAGTTGAAGTGATATGGTGGCATTATGAAGTTTCCAGGGTGTTGAAGGGTACAAGAAACAACTTTGAGAAGTACAAAGAGTATTGGGCTCATTAAATGAAACAATTTGATTGGTTAAAGAAAATTTAGACATGGTTACTGTTTAAATGATGTATTTATCATGTTTGATGAATATGAAATCTTGAATAATAATCATGGTTGTGAAATGAGGAGAATTTTGACATCCCAATGTATGTGTTTTAGTGATTTTTGGATCATGAAATGAATGGTTTTTGCCAGGCTGACCTACTTGGGTCACTTTTAGATGTTATGGAAATGTTATGGGATGTTTTTAGTGATGTGTTGGTCAAAACAAAGGTGTATGAATAACCATATTTTGGTAAAGAAGAAAAGATGCATATAAAAGTGACGCTTTAGCTCATTTTGAGAGCTAGTCTTGCATGTGGGAGTAGTGTGACCTAAAGGAGAGATATTTGCAGGTAAAAAGGCATGATTTGAGGTAAGATCATATGTGTTTCAGATTTAGGAAAATATTTCAGCATGATAGCAAGAACTTAGAGATAAGGCAAGTGAAGAAAGAAGAAGACAAAACGTTTGATACCTAGGGTATGAGCTACGGTTTTTGAGCTGAATTAGTGATCTCTATTAGTTATGGTAGTAGAATTATCAGAGATAAAACATCTTCAAGTGGATGAGTTGGTGTTTGGTCATCTTAGGGGGTTGTAGCCTCTTTGTGGAGTGAGTGCTTCACTAAATTATGGGTTGGTGCTCTACTAAACTAGGGGTTGGTGATCCTTGTGAAGTTGGCACTTCACTAAATATCTTTGTTAGGTGTACTATCAAAAAAATTTCAGTGGTTTTTCTTCCCCTTGAGGGTTTCCCACATATATTTGGTGTTCTTGTGTACTCTCTTTCTCTTGATCTTGTGCATGGTTGTTAATATGCTTAATTAAACACACATATGGTTTATGGTTGAATAAATGGTTAAATGAATACTAATGGATAATGGATGGTAAATGAAATGAAATTTTTGTAGGAATGATTCACCCCCTTAGTCCATTATGCTTCCATAGGGTGCATGTTGCCTTTGCCATCCACGGTGCCTTAATTTGTTGCGCTACTAAGATGATACCAATATGTGTATACTTGTATCTCCTACCCAATGTGGTGATACTTGAGTACCTTCCTAATCACCTTCACTGTGATGATATTTTAAAACAAATTTTGGTTCCTAAGCACCATGCACAAGGTCTAGGTGGCCGGGTTGGGTCGGATGAGCGCCAACGACTCTCAATCTCTCCTCGAGACTCACTCTCATCTGATGTCGAAGGGGTCCTTCTAATGTAATTTCCCAATGTTGGTAAGACATGATCCTACGGTCCCTTACATTCTATAGGGTTCTCATCACCTCCTCCAAACATCATTCCTCTCAATCTTATCACCTCTTTAACTGCCCTCTCTTGCGCATCATTATACCTGTGTAATTTTGTTCTCTTTCTATTTCTTCTAGTTGGATTGATGACATCCTTCCCAAACTTGCTTCCTACCCCTACGTGCGGTGGGGATTTAGCCTTTGATCGAGTAAGTTCTCCATCCCTAACTCAATCATCAAGATATTTGTTGCTAAAGGTAGCACACGTAATATGATCCTCTAGGTTAGCGTAAAACCAAAGATCTACTTTTTTTTGGGCACGGGTATGAAAATCATGTACTCCAAGGTATAACTACATAACACACCTTCCCGGTAGTGATATACATTTCTTGTCCACAGTTCATCCAAATCAACAAGTTCTTGATAGTTTTCTTGTCTCAACACTTGCTTTCTTCCTAGCTAGACACCCTTGTTATATGCGTAAGCTTCTAACCATTGGTAAAATTCTCTTGGAAAGAATTTGAAAAATGCCTCATACAAGAAATCATAAAGGTTATCTTCCACCTATTTGCATTCATTAAAACTCGGTTCAATGTTGTACCTTTGAGCAAATGTTTTCGGGGCGTCATGCACCCAAAGCTCAATTTTCTCTAAAGATAGCTAGAAATCCATGCGTGCACCACATCTTGATGAGCGAAAACAAAGAGGTCAGCGGAACCAAAATGTAATATTTTTTCTAACCAATACTTAGTTGGGCACATTGGAACTTCATCCAGAGACAAGTCTAAAATCTCACCTGAAGCGTGCGTAATCACCTGTCCCCTCTTTAGTTACTTATCAGAATGGGTTAGAGCATACATGATCATCATAACATGAAGATACAACATATCAAGAAGAGATACATATAATAAGGAAATCAATCAACATATATAACCATCAATAACACTTGAATTCCCAAGATACCATACTCAGATCTAGAAACATTGACAACCCATACACAATTATCCATTGCAAACACAATTCATTATATGAAATACTCACTGATTACATCCATGTATTGAACCATACGTGCACACATAATGCTCATACTATAAGGATCTCTCTTTACTCATATCACTACACCTATTTATACATGGTGGGGACTTGCCCTTCACCACTTACATGTGTTTTTCCTAACATTATATGTGCTAATTATAGTAAGCATGATTTTTCTAACTATAAATCTAGATATAAATAACTTGAATTTACCCATACTTTATTCCTATAAATAGGTTGCCTTCATGTGCCATCCTTACCTCTTCTTGCATGTAATTTTCTATTTCTTGATGTAGCTTGCATGTCACGTCATCCTACTTTATTTCTGTTGGTGAGAAAATTTTTCGGTGGACAAATTAGGTGTCTCCACCAACGTTCACGGGGCTATGCCCCTCTGCATTGAATGGTACAACTCCCATTATTGAAAGTAAATTAATCCTAATATTATTTAAATGCTTTAGGTGGCAAAATTAATTAGAGATCACAGAGGGACACTCTACTAAACCTGTGGCAAAGTGCTTGTATGTGGTATAAGGGAGGAAATTACAATGATGAGGGGAAAGAAGGGAAATTAGGAAAGGAAGATTACTTTCATGAGTAAATCATAGAGATCACACCCAATGAATCGGGTAGTTTAACATTCAATATAGAGGAAAGCACAATAAAGCTATTTAGTGAAATGGATAACTCAAGACACCAAGTTCTCAGATTCATCTATCAAAGATACAAAGATCTTACATCACTATAATTGCAAAGTGCATAAAAGAGGGAAGTGGAAGAAACACAAGATGCTTATAAAAACTATGTTTATTTTTATTAACGATGAGAGGAAACCATGTATACAAATCTGCACACATTCATACATCTTGGAAAATAGAAACTCTATTCCTTGATTGACATTTACACAAGTTATACAAAGCAAGGGAAAAGAAGAAAGCATGTAGAATAAATGTAGATTTATTTCATGTATATGGATGACACAAAGTCCAACAACATATTACAATCCACTATTGCTATAAAGTACATAATTTTTAGAATGTAATTTTCAAGATCTAATTTTCAAGATCCTTTGGAATGGAGAAGCCATCCCAATTTATAGAATTGTGGATTGATCTTTCATCTCCCTCATATGACTCTTCATTTCCATATTCCACTTGTGACCTTTCATTTGCCATTAAATTAAGTATTTCTCTTATAATTTTGAGAAAATAATTTTACAATTTTAAAGTAGGTCACTTAAGTGAATAGGAAAAAATACAATGATGAAGCCCAATGAAGAATTAGAAAGGAGAGAGAAGAAAGAGGGAGAAAGAGAGGAGGAGGGAGGGGATGAAGGAAATCCACTCCTCACGATGATCTAATTAAATGCCTTGATGCAGTCATGAAATTTGAAAGAAGTACTCTGACATTGATGATCCTCCAAACTAATGAAGATTTCTCCTCTGAACACCTTTGAACACTTTTCCCCTTGCTAACGATGATTTATGATTTATTCTTTGTACAATACACGGACACCCTAAATTGAGTGTTTAGAAACACTTTTGAAAGATACTTTAGATGACCACATATGTTATCCATGAAGATCTATTCTGGAGAAGGTGAAGATAGAAACCAACCTTTGTGATGAATCTCTACAAGGTTTTCACACTGATTTGAAAATTCCTACGAAGCACAATGTGGACAATCTGAAGATGATGATTGTAAACTCCTTGCACATGATTCACAGAAAACCTCTTCTTGTCCTGAGAAGCTCAATCTAATCAACTATCCTTGGCTTACTTAACTAGTGAACTTGAACTTCACGGTGGAAAAAAGAAAGAATATATTTTACTATAGAGATGGTAGAACTTTTTACTCCGGGACTAAAAATGCTATTTTTGGAAACTAGGTCCCAGGAGCTGTTATTTTGGGAAATGTCACTTTTTCACCTTGTTGCTTGCACTGAGGTGTTTCCTTCATGTTACAAGATTATCACAGATGTTTTGGGGTCTATTAAAATCAATTTATATTTTTGGAAAGTTGCTTTTTTTTGCATTTTTGTGACCTTTTAACCCACGTGCCATAGTTTTTCGGTTTGTATGATTTTCACAGTTCTTTCTTCTAGAGGAGTTTTTGTTTTTGGAAACTTACTAAAAATGGAAAGTGTGAACTAGTGGCACTTGATATTTTTAGAATCTGAAAAATCACCATGTCGGATTGATGAGAAAACTTTGGATTCTTTCTGGGTTTTTTATTTGGATGCTCTGTACAAATTTTCAAGTCAAACCGCTTCCGGATTAACGATTAACGACCAATGAAGGAAGAGTGCCTAGAGTACATAAATTCAAATGGATTCCATTAAAAATCAGGGATGTATTTTGAATTTTGGTTTTTTCAGCTTCAAGGAGTTTGGATGAAGAATGTTTTTCCCAAAATTTCATGAAGATTTAATCACCGGTTCATTAGTTATGAGCAATTTGTGGTTTTGGAGCCAAGGGTTTCTAACAGCATGTAGTTATGGTTTCTTGATTAGAAGTATTCATTATTCACATTGCAGCAGCATGGAATGATGGAAGAAATATTTTGAAGGTGGTATTAAGGTTGTCGAAGTAGAAGTAATGGCAGGGTGAAGAAATTCTGGAAGTTAGAGCTTTCACTGGTGTGCGCACAGGTAACACTGGAAGCAACAAGAAGCAACATGAAATATGAAAAAACTTGCACATTTTTAATGGTTGGGAAGGAGAAAAATTTTGTGCACCAAGTGAACCAAGGTATTTTTGCAATTAGTGCAAAAACATGTTCCCCATCCCTATTGGGCCATGTGGTGCTTCACGACAGGCTAGAGCGGTGAGCATGGAAAAGAAGCCTGGGGGTTTAAACTTGCAAAAGGGGCTCAAAACTAGTCATATTGGGGTCCAGGGGATTAAATGGGAGGGTGGAAAATTTTCTTGCATGAAGTGCACCAAGGTCTTGGTGCACTTGGTGCACAAAAGTTTGCCACTCTCCCATTAGTCAAAATTTTCACCAAAATGACTAACTCCTTTACCTTGTGGAACAACTTATCGAGGTCGTATATTGAGTTCCTAGAGGAGTATTTCGATGATTCATTATATGAATTTGTATGAAAAGTTCCTTATGAATCCAATGGTGCTAGTTTCATGCCTTTATTCTTCTTGAAACATCATGAAATATCCCCATTTTAATCAAGATTACAAGCTATCCCCACGAAGAATGAGCTCCCCTGAAAGGTTCCAAGGGTTTGTGAAAAATGTTATGATTACACCTTATATAGGATTATATTATAAGTCCTAACTCCTTACAGAGCTCCCCGAATCATCTAGCGAAGACCGGTATATGTTTTGATTGCCTTCTCACTGGGGCTAAGACTGCGTTAAATGGGTGACCGAGGGCTTAAAAGGGATGGATGCACATTTGATTTCACCATCTGAAAAAATAATTAGGATATTTGGTTTAAAAAAGTGTGCCACTCTCCTATTGGTTGGATTTTCAACTCAAAAATTAACTAACTCTTGAAGCTTTTACCTTGGGGAGTCACTTGTCGGGACTATATCTTGAGCTTCTAGAGGAGTTTTTTTGAAATTATATATTATTTTTCCACATGAAAATTCCTTATGAATCCAATGGTGGGGGTATCAAATCTTTATTATTCCATTTTATCCCTGAAAAATAATCTTTTTATTCAGGCTCTAAGGTTTTACATGTAAAAAAATGGCTATGGACATAATTAACCTAGGTTTTGTGAAAAATATTAGATTACCATCCCTAGGTTTATAAATTAAATTTCCGATGATACTTTGTTAGACTCCTAACTCCTTCTGGAGCTCTTGGAATCACTTCCTAAAGCTTGGGGGCTATTTTCGCACTGCACCCTTGATTAAGCCTCCAAGACCCACTTTGGTTCAAACTTCTCCAAAAATTCTATAACCTCCCATAATCTTCCAAAAATTATTACAACACATTATTATCTCTCTGATACACCTCCCTGATGAGTTTAGGCCCTTCATTTCACTCTGGGGGTGTGTACCAACTTCAAGAAGGCTAGGGAATAGCCTTTCCTAAAGCTTGCTAAAAGTCTATCTTGATGGATCTTGTCTTGAAAGCATTTGAAATGACTAGAATACTGACATGACACATTGGAACACTTATATAGATGGGATAGGACTAACTCGGGGATTAGGGTGATATGAAGGAGGACTCAGAATGACCTTTGGGCTAAAAATTTTCGGGTAGGGTATGGTTGTCATGCTTGAAAATTGGGAATTTTCTTGTTGCACATTTGCATGAAAACATTTCCTATTTTTAACTTTTCTTTGAAAATGGCTAAGTCCTAAATATGTGTGCATGTGCTCAAACCCTTACTCGCTGACGTTCTTTTACATATTGTGTGTACCTTCGTGCATGGTTTTGACTTTACTCCTGTTCATACACATTATTTCGTGCTTTGATCTGTAGTCACCTTCTATTTGTGCACGTACATACCACCATGCATCCCTTCTTATCTATTCATACCTTTTTATTACTGTGTGCACACTTTTACGTGTGGTCTCGTACTTGGATAATACTTAGCCATTTCTCATGACATTTAGACATGGAGGTCTTATTTATAATTTGAAAGGATTATTTTTTACTTCTATATGATGTTTGTAACTATTAAAATGTATCAGTTGCAGATATTTATGAAGTACTTCTCTTTTATCATTCTAAAATTTGGATGGAATTAAATTCTATGTCAATATATTATTGCTACAATTGTTCAAATAATTGTTGCATTTCGATTTATAAAACGTAGAATGCTCTTCTTAACCCATAAATAAGATGCAAAGAAGATCAAAATCATTGAATGGAATTCCTATAGAAGTTTTTATAAAAGCCATGAATTAGCAATTATATATAACTTAACAAAATAAAATAAGTTTGTAAAAGGATAAGAATATTGAACAAATAAAAATGTAGAATAATATTGACATACCTTGACAAGAAGACAAACTCTTGAGATAAATTGAATGGTCACTTTGGGCATAAAGCACTAATTTTGGATGACAAGGTTACATTCGTAACTACTTACCTTTGTAACAAATTTTACAACAGTAAGAAGTTGGTGATTTCAGCGAGCAGGTTATAGACATAAGTAGTTATAACCATGAGTAAATATACAATTGTAACTTTCTACAGTTGTAAGTATTTAATGACAACCTATGTGGCAACCAAATTGGTTGTAAACTAGAAAAATTGAAAGCAATGAAAGAAATAAGAAAATAAAAAAGTGTAAACCTTTCTTCAAGTTCTTTTGCAACCTTAGATTGGGAAGAAAATGTGGATGAGCCCTAAATCGGTTTGTAATGTAGGTTCTTGCAATATAATATAACTTCACCGCATAATCAATATGAAAAACTTGGATTTATACAAATTGAGGAAGAATGATAGATTTGGGATATATAACTTAAGGATTTAAATGGACATCATGATGGTGCTAAGTAGAAAGATTTCATGCGAGGGAAATATAAGAGTTCAATTGGCTGAATTCTTCACTTGTGTATCAGAGTGGTGGAGGCTCTATTTACAACCTTTTGGGATGTGATTAATTAAGGAGAATTAATTAATTTTTTTGAAAAAGTAATGAGATTTGTGAGTGGGGGACATGGAATATTGGAGGAGGAATTGATTTGAATATTTTATTCATAAGTGGGGGACATGGGAGATAGTGGAGGATTTGACCCAAATATTTAATTCAAAAGTGGGTCATGGTGGAGAATAGATGTGACATGTGATGTGGAAGATTTAAGTAAATGAAGATGGGGTATAATTAATTAACTAATGTCAATTTATTTTTCATGGATTTTTGTGCGAACGATGTGAGGAAATTAATCGATTAATGGGGTGGTAAGATTGAGGTGACTATAGTTGCCCCTCTTTGGAAGGGAATTATGAGAGTAGTTACATATCTAAGAATTTAGATTAAATGAATGAATATGCCTCGGGTAGTGTGATTGGTGTTTTGAAAAGATTATTCTCAATGAATATGCACCCTTTAATGAGAATGTAATGAAATTACTTGTATAATATAGATCAAGAGAAGAAATATAACACCAAATAACACAATATTCCGAATAATGATCTCAATATGTAATTAGAATAACACCACTTCGAGGGGGAAACCTCCAAACCATATAATAATACTCAAATGCTCTAATGATGATGAACTACTACCTACAATCCCCTATATATACTATTTATATGTTATGCCCATCACCAAGGCTGACCTACTAAGCATGAGAAAGTATAAATGATATGGTAAGCCATAAGTCGGTTACTCATATCCTAATACAAGCAATAGGTTAAGGGTGTAGCATGCCCTTCCCCTTCAAACCAACATTGTCCCTAATGTTGAGAAGCTCTGGGTGCTGCTGCAGGAATTTCATATCTTCCCATGTTGCATCTTCATTGTCCATATTCTTCCACTTGATCAGGTACTTAGTAATAACCCGTGTCCTCAATCTTTTAGTGTGTGTTTTAAGGATGCATTCAAGTTCCAAGATGACCCTCCCTCCTCATTGAGCTCAGGTAACACTATGTTTGGGCTGATACTCTTTGTCTAATTACTTTCTTCAGGCAAGAAACATGAAATATTGGATGTATTTTGGTTGATTGTGGAAGTTCTAATTTGTATGCTACAGTACCAATCTTCTGCAATACTTGATAGGGGCCATAATAATTCAGGTGAAAGTTTGTTATCCTTTTGTTGTTGTTTCAAAGACATTTGCTTATATGGTTGTAACCACACAAAAACCCAATCATCGACTTCAAAATGCCTTTCCGTGTGATGTTGATCAGCCTATTGCTTCATGTGGTTTTGTGCCATGACCAAGTTCTCCTTGAGACTAGAGAGGACCTCTTGTTGATATTGAATGTGTTCTTCTACTGCTCTAACCCGCGGTTTTCCTCTCAATGATGATGTGATGGATGGTGGATGGTACCCATAAAGTGCCAAAAAGGAGACATTTTAGATGAAGTATGGAAGGAAGTGTTATACCACCATTCTGTAAGTGGAAACCATTGGACCCATCTTGCTTGTTTATCTGACGTAAAGCAACGAAGATATCCCTCCAAACACTTATTTACAACTTTTGTTTGCCCATCAGACTAGGGATGATAAGAAGAGCTATGAGCTAACTGAGTACCCAAACATGAGAATAAATCAATCCAAAAATTACTAGTAAATATAGGGTCTCGATCACTTACTATAATCTTCGGTGTCCCATGAAGCTTCTGAATGTGTCCATGAAGGTTGCTTTCTATCGTGCTTTAGAAGAAATGGGTGTGCCAAGGCACAAAAATGAGCATATTTGGTGAGTCTATCCACCACAACCATGATGACATTTTTTCCTTCAGATTTAGGAAATCCTATGATAAAGTCCATGGAAACCTCTTCCCACCGCTAGCTAGGAATAGATAGAAGTTGTAGAAGACCTGGGGATCGAACTATTTCACCCTTATTTTGCTGACAAACCATACATTATGCCACAAATTTTTGGACATCCCCTTTGAGCACTTCCCGAAAAATATTGTTTGACTCGATGACAAGTCTTCAAGAATCTAGAGTGCCCCCTATTAGAGAAGAGTGAAGCTTAGATAGAATCCTATTTTTAAGAGTGGAGTTCTTACATAGGTATAATCTATCTTTATACCATAAAGCATCCCCTTTTAATACAAAATTTTCAGACATGCTTGGATCATTTTGGAGATGATAAATGAGGTTTTGTGTGGTTGGGTCATTTCTCCATTCGACCGTGCCTCATATCCAATCTTCCTATAATATGGATATGGCACATAACAAGGTCAGTAGTGAGTCATCTTTCCATGACAGAGCATCCGCAACTACATTCTCCTTCCCTTTCTTATAGATAATATCAAAATCATATCCCAACATCTTGGAGACCCATTTTTGTTGTTCTTCAGATGATAAACATTGCTCCAAGAAGTATTTCAGACTATCATGATCTGTCTTCAATTTAAAGTGTATGCTATGAGATATGGTCTCTATTGCTTTACCGCATGAAGTATGGATAACATTTCCTTCTCATAAGTCAGTTTGGAAAGATTCTTACCTTTGAATTGATGGCTCAAAAAGGCAATAGGATGGCCTTCTTGCATGAGAACTACCCCATACCCACCCCTGATGCATCACATTCAACAATGAATGTTTTGGAAAAATCTAGAGTAGCCAAGACTGGAGTGGTGCACATGGCCTCCTTTAGTTTCTCAAATGCTTTGGTTGCATCCTCACTCCAATGGAAGGAGTAATTCTTTAATAAAGTTGTGAGAGGTGCAACTATGCTTCCATAATGCCTTACGAATCTTCGGTAATAACTTGTAACCCCCAAAAATCCTCGTAGATTCTTTAGGGTTTTTGGAACCTTCCACTCCATCATGGATTTGATCTTATTAGGATCCACTTTAACCCCTTCATGAGAGACAATGTGACCCAAATATTCAACCTCCTTGAGTCCAAAAGAACACTTAGAGGGCTTTGCATAAAGTTGATGTTGCTCAAGGGTTTCCAAAACCTTATTTACATGATGCAAATGTTCCTCCAATGTTTTGCTATAAATTAATATATCATAAAAAAAACTAAGAAAAACTTCCACAGGAATGACTTAAAAATAGAATTCATCAAACTTTGAAATGTAGAAGGTGCATTTGTGAGTCCAAAAGGCATTACCAGGAATTCATAATGGCCTTCATGTGTCCAAAAGGTGGTTTTATGAACATCCTAATCCTTGATTCTGATTTGGTGGTATCCCGAACAAAGATCAAGCTTTGTAAAATAAATAGCACCATTCAACTCATCAAGCAAATCATAAATAACAGGAATAGGAAACTTAGCTTTGATTGTGTACTTATTAAGTTCCCTATAATCAAGACACATGGGCCACATGTCATATTTCTTCCATACCATCACTACTGGAGAAGAATAAGCACTCTGACAATGGCGGATGATTCCTGCTTCCAAAATCTCTTATACAATCTTCTTGATTTCACTCTTTTGCACATATGGGTACCTATAAGGTCTGATGTTGGGTGGTTGAATTCTTGGTAATAATTGAATACTATGATCATGATCTCTATTTAGAGGTAATCCCTTTGGTATATCTTCAAATACAATAGAGTGTGCATCCAACACTACTTGCATATCTGATGGTATAATGTCCTTAGAATGATGAGACTCCAATGAAAAGAGTTGTGCCAAAATCCTCTCACCGCATTTTGTTTTGTGCATCTAATGAGAACTTACTATTTGTGGAGACTTTGCTCTTAAGCCTCTTAGCTCAAAAGTCCTTCCTTCAGAGTGAAATCGCATGAACAAGTCTTGGAAGTTCATCTCAATGGTTCCCAAAGTGGTAAGCCATTGAACCCCTAACACAATGTCTTCTCCTCCCATAGAAATGACATACATGGGACTATTTAGTATGTAATCTCCCATGGAAAGCTTAATGCTATGGAATTTTCTAGAACAAGTAATAGTACCTCCATTAGTAATCATTACTTGACATTCAGGAGCTGGATAAATGAAATAGTTTAGGCGCACTGCTAACTTATGATTGATAAAGTTGTGAGTACTTCCTGAATCAATCAACACTATGACCCTCTGTTTTTTAGGAATCCAACCACCTTTAGGGTTTGGGGGTGCTAATACCTGAAATTTCATGGCATGAGATCGTTTCCCGAGGATCTCTTGACTCCTCCTCCGCTCAACCAAGACTTCGACTCTGTATCTTCATTATTCTCTTCATCTTCACTAGGCCCATCAATGTAGAAATACTTCTTTTCAAAGACATTTATGTCCGGGTCCAAATTTACTATCACAGTTAAAACATAACCATTTTTATCTCTTTTCTTCAATTTGTTGAGGTGTCAATCTAACTGGCCAAGGGAGTGCTAGGGCCAAGGTGTTGCGATCTTTGGTATAAGTGAAATGTTGTCTCCTACTTGAAACAATTTTCTCCTCTGCCCTTCTTGCCATAATCATTGAATTAGAAGCCTTATGAGGATTAAACATACACACCTCATGCTCAATGAGATCCTTAAGACCCCAAGAAATAGGTCATTCAGATTCTCTTCGATAATATTTTCCACCCATGAGAGAAAGGTTTTGGAAGTGATGAATGTAATCCTTAATAGATCCTGTCTGTCTCAACTTTTCTAATTGGCTGAAGTAATTATCTAAAACACTAGAACTATAGTGTAATTGAAACTCTTTAGTGAAGATTTTCCATATAACATTGAGACCACTCTTCTGTCCTTTGAGCACATAACCATCGATACCAAATGAATTGGTCAGGTTCGAGATACAAAGCTACCATGGTCACCTTTTGTCCTGATGGAATCTAATGTAGTTCAAAGAAATTATCCATTTGGTTGATCCAATTGAGTGGATCCTTTCCATCAAACTTGCACATCTCCACTTTTGGAAACATAGTACGGGCCTGCAGAGTGCTCGTATTTGGATTGTGCACACTCAAAGATCCACTCTGGCTCATGTGTCTATTATGTTGACTTGAGGATCCACCTTGATTGACATAAGTATGATTACCCATCATATGCGTATTGAATTTTTTCATGAAATCCTCCAATATTTGTCCAATCCTATCCACATCTTCTTTACTGGCCAACCTAGATTCGAGGTCTCTTAGGTTAAACTCAAATTGGCTTACTTTATGGTCCATCAAGTAAACCCTACCCCTGAGGAATCTGTAGTTATATCTTCTATCTCCAACTCCTCAACTACTATCTCATCCTTTTCTGGTGTTTTACCTAGAGTGATGGGATTCTTTTTTCCTCTTGTGGAAGTTTCTACCATGATGCCCCAAAATAGTAGGATGTAGGGATCAAGGTCAAATTTTAGGGTTTCGTATTTCTATAAGAATTCGGCCAAATATAAAAAAAACTTAAACAACAAAAACCAAATAAATTTTGTTTTTCTTTCCAAAAATGTAATGAATTTGAAAAAATTCCACAATTTGCACCCTAAGGAGTGATTTTATGAAAAACCATAAATTTGTAATAACTTTTGAAAAATAAATCAAAAAAGTTTGAAATTGTCAGGAACCTTGAAATATTTCAAAACTCTGCTAAAAATATCTCCCACCAATTCACTTTTTTCACAATATATGGTGGAAACAAAAAAATAGGGTTTTTTGCCTTAATTTTGGCCCAGATCGCAGCTCTGATACCACTTGTAATGAAATTACTTGTATAATTCAGATCATGAGTAGAAATATAACACCAAATAACATAATATTCCAGAATAATGATCTCAATATGTAATTAGAATAGCTTCGCCACTTCGAGGGGGCAACCTCCAAACCATACAATAATACTCAAATGCTCCAATGATGATGAACTACTACCTACAATCCCCTATATATACTATTCATATGTTATGGCCATCACCAAGGCCGACCTACTAAGCATGAGAAAGTATAAATGATATGGTAAGCCACAAGTTGGCTACTCATATCCTAATACAAGCAATAGGTTAAGGGCGTAGCAGAGAAATTATTGGAGGAAGAAAAGAGTATGCTTTTAAGAATAGACGATGATGAATGATGAGTGTTATTATATCCTCTAAAACAAAATACCATGGAAAGTGTGATTAGAGATGATATGATGATTACCCCTCAAGAGGGCTAGCGAGAACGGAAGAGACGACAAATCTCTTGAAAATATGAGATAAATATTAATAGTATATGAGAGATTGATGTGTCTACACTTGATTTTTCACTTTTAATCTTTCATACATGTTACTAACAATTTCCTTTGTGCAGAGAAAAGGGTCACCGATGCACCTATTTCTTGAGTGGGTTCCTTAAGGGTCTTTCTCGGGAATGGGGTATGATTATTCATATAATCATTATGGGTTAGAGATAGTCCATAAACAAAGTGTATCACTATGTGGTCCTCACCTTAGTTGTCCTTGCACTAGTTACCATCATCTCTTTAGATCTCACACACATTCCAATCCCAAAATATTTCTTGCATCTCACCATTTGGCACCTAGTTCATCCATCTACTTGATCTATGATACTTATTTTCACTTTGCATGACACATTACCATCCTTGGTTGACACCATCGCCCATGGGAGATAGTGTTGGCATAAGGTTTTTCCCGGTTGATACTATTGCCCATGGGTGATGGCATCGTATATATACTCACCACAACTTTTCATTATAAAGGAAGGAAGCTTGAATCTTATGAAATTCCATCTGATTTGATCTTTAGTGCCGACTTTGCATATGATCATCATTAGCTTTTGGTTCATCTTGCACTTGGATTGGATTGGTTTGGAACATATTCTTCTTGGTTGGATTTCTTGCACTATTGGGTCATCTTTAAAAGCATAATGGACTGGGGGTGAATCATTCCTTCAAAACTTTCAACCAATTGTATTTAACTTGCATAAAACATTAAAAATTTAACCATGCATTAATGTGAGCTTAACAACATGAAAAAACCATTCATAAGAGCATAAACCAAGATGGTACATAAGACCACAAGATGTAAAGTGGGAAAACCTCAAGGGGAAGAAAACCCACTATTTTTTTTTTTTCGTGTATATATTACTCAATTCAAAAGATTTACATGAATTGTTACCAAAATATTGTGTAACATTATTAAATAAATTGTAATATTATTAATAATGAGTTTATAAAACTCATATTAATAATATAGTTGTAATAGTTTAATTATTTGAGTGAGTTGTGAGAACAATTCACGTAGCTATTTTGTAGTGTGAGTGATCCTAGGGATGTTTGAGAGATATTAGGAGATAAGATTGAGAGATTCATGGAGAGAGATATGAGGGATTGAAGATGAGTGTTGACTCCACCATTGTAGGAGATCAAACACTATATATGTAACCTCTATCAATATCAATTATATCCCGAATGAATTTAATTTCCATATTTTATTATTTGGTGTTTTTATATTATATTACGTTCTTATCAGTGGTATCAGAGCAGCTTCTGATCCATATAATGGAGAAATAACAGTGAGCTCGCAGCGGATGAATATCAGACATGTCCCCAACACAACCACATGTGGAAGGAGGGGGCAATAAACATCCATTCAATTATGTAGTTTTTAATTTGGACATACCACATGCCATCCTCCTCAAATCTGTTTTGTTATCATGAGAAAATCTGCAAGTATTGATTTTACATTATCTTGTTCGTGATTGGTGGTAGAGTACCTGTGTTTGCATTCACAATTCTTGGTCAATCAAATTATTAGATGATTGTAGTTTTTATATGATTTGATAGCTCTGCGCATTCGATTTCCATGCAAATACTTCTAATTTATCAAAATTATTTTCCTTGGAAATTTTCATCGACTACATCATGTTCCAAAAAATCACCGTCTCGCAACTCGAATTCCATGCACATATGGATCCACATTTTTTTTTGTCGAAGATCCATGATCGATCTTCTGCTGCACTACCAAAAAAACAATATTTATCTACCAATCGTGAAATCTTGAATCGAATTGAAAAATTCAAGGTAAATATTTCCATACATGGTAGGTTAGAATCAATTGTTGCTAATTAACAAATATCTATGGGAGATTGTTGAAGGAAAAATCAATAAACCACATGACGTAGATGAAGCAACGGAATGGGAAAGCAAGGATTGAAAAACAATGATGATTATTGGCCTTGGTTTATTTGATGCCTACATACATCACATTTGATCTGGGCGACATTGAGAAAACTATTTGGGTCACAAAAAGAGAGTGTAACAGTGGTACTCAAACAAAAGTTGTTCAAAATCAAAATGGAGTAAGGAGAAAGTATGGTGGAACATATCAGTAAGTTTCATTCTATTTCAAATCAATTAGCTGGAATCAAAGTTGATGTGCTCGAAGATGATGCAAAAGTAGTCTTACTTAATAACATGCCTCCTAGCTATTCTAATGTGGTCTTCACTTTGAGAAAAATAAATCTAAGTCTAGAGGATTTAATTTCTTTTTTGATAATGAGAAGAAGAGAATAGAACCAGGAAGATTGATCTAGAAGAAACTAAAATGTATGTTAGAAACAAATCACATGCTAAAGGAAGATTTAAACCTTATTTTAAACAAAAATCAACCTTCAAAGGTCCACAAAAATTTCTTTGTCACTATTGTAATGTTCCTGGACATGGTATTATGTATTGTAAGAAAAGAGCACAAGATTTACTTGATGGTAAATTTAAGGATAAAGCCTTCATTTCTAAAAATAGAGATGAAGAAAGTGATTGTGATATGAAGTCTACCCACTTTGATAATGAGGAAACAAATGATCAACAAAGTGATGAAGACTTCTTGTATTAAGTAAAGAGTGCATATACATGGATGATGGAGGAAATGAAGGTGAAGGTCAATTAATGACTTCTCGTCACCACCAAACGAAGGGGCCGCAGGAAGTCAGGTGGCGGTATATGTATGTGTGTTTTCTTTTATTTCAAATTTGCATTATGATTTCAGAGTTCCTATTTGAATAAGTGAAATGTTCACATTGAGGGGGAACTGAACATGGTCTCAATGTTCAATTTTCCCTCTATTTAGTTTGTATTTAGTAAGCGGTGGTTCCTAAAAATTCCCTAAGGAAATACATAGTGAACAAATGAAAGAACAAAGGAAAATCAACAACATGATATTTGGGTTGTTGGTTATCCTGTAAAACCATCCTTTGTTTTAGGTTGTTGGTTGTTTTGTAAATCCATCATTTATTTCAGGTTGTTGGTTGACCTACAAAACCATCTAGATCATGAGCACGCATGGGCATGACAAACTGCAGAAGGAAGTGTGATTATTTTTTCTACCTTGTCAACATTAGGGGAGTGTATATTGGGAATTAATAATGTTAACAATAAGGGAGTGAATGTTACCAAAATATTGTGTAACATTATTAAATAAATTGTAATATTATTAATAATGAGTTTATAGAACTCATATTAATAATATAGTTGTAATAGTTTAATTATTTGAGTGAGTTGTGAGAATAATTCACGTAGCTATTTTCTAGTGTGAGTGATCTTAGGGATGTTTGAGAGATATTAGGAGATAAGATTGAGAGATTCATGGAGAGAGATATGAGGGATTGAAGATGAGTGTTGACTCCACCATTGTAGGAGATCAAACACTATATATGTAACCTCTATCAATATCAATTATATCTCGAATGAATTTAATTTCCATATTTTATTATTCGGTGTTTTTATATTATATTGCAGTTCTTATCATGAATATGGAACATCACATAAGATTTGTTTAGTGAGGCACTAACCCCACAAGGAACACCGACACCTATTTAGAAAAACACAAACCCTATAATGAGGCTACAACATCCTATGGTGATCAAGCACAAAATCAACCATATATGAAGACCACTTTGAATTATTGTTACTCCTACAATAGATAGCAATCACAATTTCAGCTCACACACTTCAAAACCCTCTTCAAACATTGATCGGGGATCATTTTTGATATCAAAATTTCTCTAAACATCCCTAAATTATGTCAGTGCAAAAGATATTTTTGAAAGCTTTCGATTTAATTATAAGAATGCAACAAACAAACATTGGGAGCTCTAGTTATGTTCAACAATGAGAAAGTCAACTCTAGTCAACATGTTGATATTGGACCAATCACACCGCGACATGTGGCAAAAAGGCGTTGGTAAAATTGGAGGGGTTTTAACCGCTGGTCTTCAATAATTGTAAAATGGAATATCCCGTTAACAAGAGGCTCAACTTTTTGTTACGGAGGGGGAGCCCAAACCACCATAAAGTATATTTTTTTTGGGGGGTCGGCTTCGCCTTCATTTGAAAACATCTCCTATAAAAACCTATGTGATTCGCCGGGTAGTATACCTCAAGTAGCTTACCAAATTACCAATACTGTGAAATTTGAACTCGCATACCCTTTGCACCAGAGATTCATATTACTGTTATCCTGTGATTGTTGACGCGCGACAAATGCAGTATTGACGCGCGACAAGGGCAATATTGACGCGCGACAAGAGATGTATTGACGCACGACAAGAGCTGTACTGACGCGCGACAAGAGCTGTATTGACGCGCGACAAGAGCTATACTGACGCGCGACTTGGGCTAAGAAGTGACGCGCGACAGAGGAAGGCTTGACGCGCGACAGAGGAAGGCTTGACGCGCGACAGAGGAAGTGTTGACGCGCGACCTGGGCAGTGTTGACGCGCGACATCTGACAGTTCACGCGCGACACAAGACCTCGTAGACCGATCAGACAGAGTCGCTTCTTCTTCTTTTTGACGCAGACTCTTTTCGTAATAATGGAAGGTGCCACCAAAGAATACGAATAACCTAAAAGTAAGTAAGAAATCTCGTAAATCACTCTTCAAGTATTTTGGAAACTCATGGATACGATAATGTAAATACCAATCATATAGATGCCACCAAAAAGAATCAGAATACTGACTGTGTGGAAGGCATTATTGAGGTGGACATGCATTCTCGCACAAGATCACACCAAACAAATGAAACCTACGATAATATGCCGATCTTGAAGATATTGTTCCCGTTGGGGTGCAACTAAGTGCAAGAGATATCACAGATACAAACACTCAAAGAAAATGGAAGACAGAAATCAATATCAAACTCGTCCAAGAAAGAGGAAACCAGTGTGATCGCGATATTGCTCAAAATTCTACTCAAAAAGTAAAGCATCAAAACAAACAAGAATATGTGGACCATCGGCAGACATACAAGTTTGATTGGGCAAATAAATTTCCATTTATCAACCTCCGTACAATCATCAAATTCTCAAGAAATCCCATGTGAATGTACATGTACAATATGTACGTGGAAATTGGGAAAG
Organism: Taxus wallichiana var. yunnanensis; assembly: GCA_018340775.1. Taxonomy (NCBI): domain Eukaryota; kingdom Viridiplantae; phylum Streptophyta; class Pinopsida; order Cupressales; family Taxaceae; genus Taxus; species Taxus wallichiana. Next base: position 705,292,770 of record CM031242.1, on the reverse strand, counting down.
CAACAAAAATGCAATCAAGCTCGACACAATAGAAAACATTGTGGAAAACAATATTTAATCAGAATAAAGGCGGATGGCCGTAAAATCAAAACACATAGGTGGAAAATCAAAAGGAGTGCATGCATGTCGATACGCAAATGAATATGAGGCAGAGCAGTAAAAACACGACATCTGTTGAAAAGGGAGGAACAATCACATCGCATATTGGTAAGATGAAAGAAACAAATCTACATGCAAAATTCATACAATTCTCTACTCTTTTCAAATACTTAAAAAGGAAGGGCGATGTCGATTTCCTTGATTTCAAAGTTTTGTATCAATTTAACTAATGTTGAATGTACCTCGCCTCATTGGTCCGAGAGTAGTGGATGGGAAATGGCAAAATGCCTCTCGATGATAGAGAAGGAAGATTTGAAAGAGAATGTAAAAAAGCAAACTTTATCTCTCTTTCAATTGATGAAGTGACAAAGAATGGACAACACCGCATGGGTATGTATCCACATATATACTTTAGAAAATCATATAAGGACTCCTCATCTGTTGGGTGTTATGAAAATGGTTGAAAACTGCAATGCTGAAAACCTATATAAAATAGTTGTTTCTCATTTGAAAGATGTCAGCTGGTATGACTGATTATGAAATTGCTACGGTTGGTATGCGTTGAGCAGATGGTGCATCTCACATGCAGGTCACCGAACAGGCTCAGTGTTAGATTACAAACAACAAGGGGCCCCATATATGCTACCAATTCACTGTATGGCTCACATAATGAATTTAGCGTATAAAATGGTAAGCAACCATGAAAATGTTGCTAAATTAGAAGACCTCATAAGAGAACTTCATGCCTATATGTCAAGCAGCCCAAAGCGTTTTCTCGAGTTCCAAAATTTGCAATTGGAATTACAGACGGCAAAAACTTCAAGGATGTGGAGACTAGATGGATCTCTTTGTATGAACCAAAGATGCAGAGTTCGTGAGGAGTATCCTTCATCGGTTGGTTTCATGCACAAATACCGCCATGAAGTTGATAGGCAAGGGACCCGTTGTTCCGCTTTAACCGATTTGGAGACTTTGCTTACATTGGTCGGTATTCTTCCAATGTTAAAGGAGATCAATACACTCGATGAAGCATGCACAGGCAGTGATTGATCTATATTGTGGATTTTATACGATGAGGAAAATGGTATGTCAAAGTCTTGATATATTGTATTGTTCCCGTGATAGTTTTGATGCACCTGCTTTTGAAAATTGGAGAGATTTATTAGATCTTAAAAATCCTAACACCTATTTGAGATTTAATATCCACGATCACCTATGCATCTCTCAAGTTAATGGGAAGGAAATACCTATGCACATTTTGCAAAGACGCCAAGATATTACAGATCGGACGAGAAGATGTTCCCGTGACACGTAATTTGTTTGAGTCTCGTGATAGTTGAAACCAGAATAAAGCTTAAAAAAATTTCAAAACCTTGTCATCGTAAATTAGGAACGCTTTCAGAAAGATAAAATTCTCGAAGCCATGGGTGTGATGAATCCGAATTTTTGGAATACGTATAGGTGGCCGTGCAGTAGACTTTGTCAAGAAGCATTTCCATAAATCAATGGGTACAATAATGGAACAATTTACAAAGACGCCGAGCTCAAGGGTACGGAAATCAAAGGTATACCGAATGCCGATTTATTAAAGTTTCAAATAACCAATTTTGCAACAACAATGAGGAACCAATATAAGAATTTAGATCAACCTTCAAAGTGGTGCTATTACAAGGTCATGGAGAGGAATCTATCAAAGTTCTATCTTACAAGAAGATATCAAGAGTATTTCAGACTATATGAATTATGCCGCATAATGATTTTGGGGTCTGTGGAGGATGAAAGAGTTTTCAAAGCATTGTCATTTATAAAATCAAAACCGAGAAACAAAGTTGATAAAAATCGAAAGTCGCATGAGGTGTTACGCTTCACGATACTCCTCGAAACCTTTCCGCTTGACAGAGCAATTGCAAGACCGAATTCCTCTTGCGAAAGAAGAGGTGTAAATAATACAGCTACAAGTACAAATATTCCCAACCTTGAGAGTGTAATTGGCTCTTCGTCACATTCTACGTAAGACAACATCGACTTTGATGAAGCTATTGATAATGGATTGTTTCAACTTTAAGTAGGTATCTTCTTTATCTATCTTTTATCTTTATCATTAAAGATGTTACAGTCTATATACTAAAAATGTCAAAGCATTCACCCATCTATCTACTAATCCATTTCTCGTGTTGGATTTTTTTAAAACACGTATCTAGCTCATTACCAAAGCAAGTGATGATTTCAACTTTAAGCAGTATCTTTTTCCCCTTAATCTTATTGTTTGTTACTATATTCATTTTTTGACAGAGCAATTGCTCCCGAATTCCTTTGCGAAAAAGAGATGTAAATAATACAGCTACAAGTACAAATATTCCCAACCTTGAGAGTGTAATTGGCTCTTCGTCACATTCTACAGAAGACAACATCGACTTTGATGAAGCTACTGATAATGGATTGTTTCAACTTTAAGTAGGTATCTTCTTTATCTATCTTTTATCTTTATCATTAAAGATGTTACAGGTCTATATACTAAAAATGTCAGGCAATTCACCCATCTATCTACTAATCCATTTCTCGTGTTGGATTTTTTTAAAACAAAGATCTATATCATTACCAAAGGGCAAGTGATGATTTCAACTTTAAGCAGTATCTTTTTCCCCTTAATCTTATTGTTTGTTACTATTCATTTTTTCAGCTCTCACCGTTATAATTAAAGATGTTAAGTGTGTATGTATTTACATTTAGTTAAATATAAAATTTTAATGGAATGTTTCAACTTTAAGTAGGTATTTTTTTTAAAGATGAAAACGTGGGTTCACCCATCTACATCCATCCGAGGAAGCTTTTACTTCTTTTTTCAGACCGACAACGCATCCGTCCGAGCAACGCTGTGCACCCATCTATCTACTAATCAATTTTTTGTGTTGAATTTTTTAAGACAAAGATCTAGCACATTACCGTGATGATTTCAATTTTAAATAGGTATCTTCTTCAACATAATCTTATTGTTTGTTACCTTACATTTTTTCAGCTCTGTTATCATTAAAGACATTACAAGTCTAATTTTTATATTTACTTGACCTTTAAAGATATTGTTGGTCTATATATTTAAAGATGTTGCACTTCTAGACCGACAATGTCAAGCAACTCACCCTCCATCTACAATGTCATGTGAAACAAAGATCTAAAGACGTTACCCTTGATGATTTCACAAAGAATCTAATACGCAAGAGGTAAGCTAAACCCTAGCATATTTGCAATTATGTTTAATTTCTTACCAAAGTGATGATTCTTTCTTGATTTCTTAGAATTATATTAATTTATTTTTAATATATTTTATCTTCCTCAGAGACAAAGGATTTTTTTCTATTTACTATCTCTTTATTCTCCATTTGTTGGTGAGTGGTAGCTTCCCAAAAATAGATATTCCCGCCACCGATAGATAAAGATAACTAAAATAACAAAAATTAAATTGGAAAGTGATGTCGAAACATGTCACAATACTACCAAATTCAATATTCACATTTCCCGATTCAAACCACAAGAGCCTCGGCCGAGTCACCTCTCCGTTAATATTAAAGTACATTGATCGTAATTCTTCCTCCCGCTTGATTTGCATCAAGTTGGGAACATCAATTAATTTCCCTTCTTGGTTCCATCAGCTTTTCTTAAGATCTTTTTTTGTTTAAACTTTTCCACCGCACTCATCAAAGTCAAACAAAGTTACAAAGCTCATCTTAGATAACCCGACCATACACCATGAATCTTCTTGTCAGACTGAAGAGACTGCTTCCAATTACCTTACACATATCACATCATCTTTCACACTTTCATTAACTCACAACCTTTATAGGCAATAACCTTGTGATGCAAAGATAGATGAGCATTTGAATCAACGCATTCCCGAGCCACCGTCAAACCTTGCATTGACCTCTAAGAATCCTTTAAGAAACAATGTGTTATACTCTTCCTTACTATGCACAAATCTTATGACAAGGTAACATCAATATGAGATTTCTCAACTTTATAACATTTGTAGATACTCATTTTTCCCTACTTTGAGCATGAATCAGAAGTATAACCTCTATTACACAATACATCTTCTTGTAGTAGCAATACATTCTTGTCTTGTCTCAACACCATGATAGACCACATAATGACACATAGAAACAATGTGTTATACTCTTCCTTACTATGCACAAATCTTATGACAAGGTAACATCAATATGAGATTTCTCAACTTTATAACATTTGTAGATACTCATTTTTCCCAACTTTGAGCATGAATCAGAAGTATAACCTCTATTACACAATACATCTTCTTGTAGTAGCAATACATTCTTGTCTCAGCACCATGATAGACCACATAATGACATATAGCATGACATTTGGGTCTTGACAGACCTTGAGCTTTTCTCAAAGATGTGAAAACATTTCTTAAGGCATAAAACAAGGTCCTTTTAATATGTCACCTTTTAGAACTACAAGACATTGATGAATCAACACCTTGACATGGTCTTATACCACTTTTAGAGAATTATAAATCTCCTTGATGAAATTCTTTCACTTTGTACATCATGAAGCACTGATAATTTTCATCACCAACTAGGACTGAGTCAGCTTGAAGCACTGACAGAGTAACTTGCACTTGACACTCCAATATTCAATTCATGAATTCCTTAACAAGGATGAGCTTTACCAACTAGATAACAGGACAGATTGCTAGACCTTAGCATCATTGACTTGGATATCTTTATTTTAGACTGATAAAGGTCATTCATAAAATCCAAACACACTTTGAAGTCCTCAACACGTTGAAAATCATAAGACAAACATGATTCTTAACCTATCAACCTTAAGTCTACTTTCATAGACAAGATAACCCCACGTATACAATTAAAGTCCCACGACATAATTTTCAAGATAATTAAAGTCCCACAAGATATTCAGTGCACTAAATTTTACATTATACACATTAAATCGATCATCGCCTTTCATCATCATCTATCATTGATTATCAATTGTCATCATTCATCATCTACGCCTACATACTATTCATGACAATGCAAGTAAACAAGAAACATACATATAATTCATGATAATCACCATCTAATCACCATATAATTAAATTCAAATAGATAGTACAAACTCAATAGTTGAAGTTTTCAAATTCAATATTAAAAGTTTAGTCAATAATAAAAGTTTCTAATTTTCACAACCCTCTTTTTCTTTAGAAAATTACCATACTCAATATTAGAAGTTTTCAAACTCAATATTTATAGCCCCAATCTTTTTCCCCTCTTTTCTTTATCGGCTTCTTCCACTGGTGCACCTCTTTCCCCAACAAAGCAGAAATAACCCCCGAACTTATAAGATCTTCTCGCAAAGACTGCCCGCATTTTTTATAATTCTTTCTTCTTGATTTGTTGCATCTCCATGCGACAAAGAAATTTGGATCAGCAATCGCTTTGCTTTGAACAAGATGTCGTGGTCGAGACCATGCTCTTTAATGATCCGCTTTAGTGTATTGTTTTGTTTGTTAACCAAAACAATATTTTGCTTCAAATTTTTTGTCATGATAAGTCGTTTTTTTCATGTGCTTTCCAAGTGAACTTGCAAAACCTTCGCCCGACTCTTCAAATTTTCATATTTCAACCGCACAAAAAGAGTAACGCAATTCAAAATATTAATGTAAATTCAAAATTTCAAATTAACAAAAATGATTGTTAGAATGTAATAGTACTTACAACCGCTCTATCTCTTTCGGCATTTGCGATTGATACCAAATCCTTGTCCTTTGACCATTTGTTAAAATATGCCCGGCCTCGCACTAATATTTTCCAATTTGTTTAGTGCCTTATCTAAAATGCCATCTTTATAGTCGTTATTAAACGTGATGTAAATTCCCACATTTTACTTGGGTAAGTAAGGAATCCATCTTCGCAGGTTGATTCTGGACTGCAGCGTATAAACTATCCCTTTGCCAATAATTTTCATAACGACTAATAATCTCATTGATAAGAATTTTAGCCCTTTTCTCCCATTCTATAAGCTGTTGGATTTGAGGAATAATAAACTCACTGACATGGGATTGACAATCATTACCAATTAAGTTCTCCAAAGGAAAAGGTGGAAACTCTTCACTATCTGAATCTGATGCAGACGATCTTGCTGGAGAAGTGTGGGGGCTTTCACCATGACCAAGATCAACTGCTCCTTGTTTCTGTCTTTGGGTGGGCTGATCCTGTTTTTGAAAAAATAAATCAAGATTTAGATAAATAAATTTGAAGACTGAAGATTTAGATTTAGATAAATCAGAATGTAATTAAAAATTGTAAAGCATATTAAAATTGAAATTTGAAGACTGAAGTATACCTGCTGGCCTTGAATCATCTCGCGGGTATCGAAAAACCCAGTTGGGTCATTGCTATCAATGCCCAAATAATCTTCATCTAAATTTATATTGTTCAAAACAGATATGCCCGTTGCACTGGGCAAGCCACCAAGTGAGAGAGTTGGAATTCGAAACGAGGAGTCAAGGTTTAGTGTCCCACTAGGGGCCGGAGCAAAAGGCATGCGTTTACCAATGTTCTTTTTCACTGTTCCTCTGGTTGGCATTTTAAAAATTAATGGTTGGGTGGGTGTCGATGCGGTGGCTTGATCATGACTGACATGTGCTGAAAAGTACAAGAAAAAATGAAAAATATTAAAACAATTCATAAAGTCAAAACTACGAAATTAAACGCTCTATAGAAAAGTTGACTTGTTTGCCGAGGGGTTGTTTTTTTCGGTGCTACGGGTGGCCTCAGAGAGTTGTACTCTTAAGGGTCGCTCAAGATATCAATGCATGCGACTGTATTGAGTGAGTTGGGGAAGAAGGTTCCATAGTCCCTGCTGTTCATCAATATTAAATGTTGTCAATTCATTTTGCTAAAATTTAAATTGAAAAATAAATCTGCAACTTTGGAATTTGTAATTAATATATGAGAATGTATTACTTCTCTCGGCGTTTAACGAGTTCAAATTGTGAGGGTCCGGAGAGGAGTGAGCTTCCATTTCGTAATGGGAGTCCCCCCGAAGCCTCCGCGTGTAGTTGGCCTCTTCCTCTCGACATCTTTTTTTTTTTTTTTTTTTGGGAATGGCTTCAAGATATCTTCTCTGCAAAACATTAAAATTTAAGTTTTAATAATCTTCAAGACTGTAATGAAGAAAATTGTAATACAATTACAAACTAAATAGTTTATACCTGTTGTTCTGCAAATGGAATTGAGAATTTCTTCAAAGCCTCATCAGAGCAAGTAGGAATTTCTTTAGCTTTTAAATTTAAAAGTGCCTCATAGTAGAAGCCGAGGAGATAGTTTGTTGAATAAATGAAAGGTTTTTCTGACATTTTCGAATTTGATATGTCAGCTCTTATTTTTTTGGATAGAAATGTGCACCAATCGAATTTTTGTTTTGAGATAGTGGCACAAATGTATGCAATGGCCCAATTTGGTATATCTGTTTGCGACCCGCCCCGCATAACAATTCTGGCTTGAAAAAATGCAATAAGTGCAGCAAGAAAGTGGTGTGCAATTGATTGTGTATCTACACCACGCCTGGATTTATTGACATGGGCTGCAAATGCGAAACAATGAAAATTACTATCAATTTATAACAGCAAATTGTATCGTAATAAAAATGTAATAAAATTTTTTTGAATTAAAACGAATTATACTTACAATCAACATGGAAACCGTATTTGATTCGAGAAATTTCTTGTTTTCTTCCACGAGTGTTGCCTTGGTTGTAACAGTTGGTAAATTTCTGATAGGAAGGCCGGTAAACCGATGTATGTCATTCGGTTCAATAGTGAATTGGAACATTTGGCCATCGCTCGTAGTCACATAAAATATACCGCCCTCTCTCAATTGTAGCATGACAGAAGGTAATTCAAAATATCCGGATCTGTTTCGAAATGGGGCATATTAACGAGCCCTGTAAATCCACACTCTTCAATTATACCTTGATATTCTGGAGACATCCTTAAAGCCGTATGGATGTGAGGGCATAAGGGATTCCTGTAGGTTATCTTGGAAATCGATTGACTTGGATTCTCTTCATTTTCTTGCTGAACTTGCAATTGGGAGGCATGTGAAGTCGACATTATAGCTGTAATTGCGTCTTTGTCAAAGATTTAGACCTGCAAAAATTCAAGAACGGGAAAACGTAAACGAGAAAATGAGCGGCATAAGGGTATTTATAACCTAAATATGTGCGCCATCGTCCCTATCGACGCAAGCGCATTTGCTTCAAATGACGCGCCAATAGGAAGCAAAGTGTCGCGCGCCAATAGAAGGTCGTGTCGCGCGTCATTTGTTTATAGTGTCGCGCGCATTTGATTATAGTGTCGCCGTCATTTTTTACAATGTCGCGTCGCTTAGAAGGACATTGTCGTGCTCATAGAGTCAATGCGCGCCATTTGTCTATAGTGTCGTCGCGTCATTTGTTACAAATGTCGCTCGTAGATTTGTTTACAATGTCGCGCGTCAATAGAGGACAATGTCGCGCCAATAGAGGACAATGTCACGCTACGCACACAAGTCGCGCGCACAATGTCGTCGCCATGGAGGACAATGTCGAGGACAATAGAGGATGTGCGCTGTCAATGGACAATGTCGCGCGCGCCAATCTAGGACAATGTCGCACGTCAATAAAGGACAATGTCGCGTTAGTGACGTGCATTAAGATTCGTCGCGCACGCCATTTTGTGACTCGAAAAACGGTCAAATAGAATCATGTCGAATTCACCTCGCGAAAGTGGTTATAGAATCAATCGACGCGCGCATAGGGGTGTCACGAACCCCACGTCTACCACCAGTCGCCAATCGCACGCCATCGAGGAGCTATTGTCGCGCCAAAGCGACGCACGTGGCGCCATATTACTTTGATTATTTGCCATACGCCGACGCCACCGATTTAGCCTTGAAAACCAGTGAAAATTTTGTTTTTAATATCACAAATTCCACCTTTCACATATGTCAAAGTGGTTACGGGATATTCGCTGTATTTTCCACCTTCAATTTTATGAAGTTGGAGGATTATGTGGGATATAACCCACTTAAAAAACATGCCACCTAATATGGGATTTTAGCCCATTTTTCATGCTATGGTGAGGCTAATATTAGCCTTAGATAAAATTTAAAGCATTATTTTAGGGCCCCATTTTTAATATAAATAGGGGACCCATTACATTGTAAAATACAACTTAGAAGCTCAAAACAAGAGCTCGAGGAAGACCGAGCAAGTGGAGGAGAGAGAGTTTTTTTTGATAAGACCTATTTATTAGGCTTATTATAAAGTTGTGAAGACCTATTTATTTAAATAGGCATTATTGTGGCTAGGAGTTATTAATACTACCTAGTCGGCCCATAGCGCCACAGTAAATTATTGTGAAGCTTGGAATATCGACCAGAGTGCCATAGGGCATTATAAAGCATCTGGAAGGCCGATCGAGATCTAGAGGATTCCGAATAGTGGAGCTGGTGCCATAGAGCTTGCCGAATACACCAAGAAAGGGGAAGTTGAGTGCTATTTTTCACCCTTGTCATTTGAAGGTTTGATATTCTTCTAAGCAAGTTCTTAATAGTTTCCATTAGGTTTTCTTGTGAAAGTACTATTATAACTTACAAGTTTTGACTAGTGGAATGGTTTGATAAGAACCCAAGAGACGTAGGCAATTGCCAAACTCCGTAATCAATCATTGTGCAATTTGTCATTATATGCTTGCATTAATTTTAAATTGATTACTTAAAAGGAGAAAATTATCGGAAAATAAAATAAGCCTATAGGGGTCCGAGATCAGGTGAATAAAAACTTGATAATTTTTAGATCAAGTTTGGTATCGAGTGGTTTAGCTCCATTTTTGCTTCAGTAAATCTAATTAACGAGTGATTGCTTCAAGATTGGTGTAGTTGGTTCAGTTTGTGTGAACAAGGTACAAGTGCACTATGTGCAAGATGTTTAAACAAGTGAAGCTCGATGAGGTTGAAACTTATAATCACCAAATCCAGGAAGAAAACTCTTTCATGCGATCAATGTATTACTCCTTGGAAGAGGAGAATGCTCACTTGAAATTAGAACTGCAAACCAAGGATGAGCTCTTGGAAAGGTTGCAGTGTGGTGATCAAAATAAGGAAATACCTTCAACTTTAGATGTAGAGACCATGGCAGATGATTGCAATGTAAGTTGTTCACCACTGGAATCTTCTTCTTCTCCCATTCGGTTTTGGATTCAGGTAATAAAGTCTTTGGTTTGTTTGAAAAGCATACTAGAGGCATTGGATCCAAATTACTAGATAAAATGGGATTTGATGGAAGAGGCCTTGGTAAAAATGGCTAAGACATTGCTAACCCAATACAGGTCGAGGATTGTCCTCATTTTGCAGGTTTGGGTTTTTCTAGTGCGGGAATGGAAATTGGAGAATGCTCCAAGAACACTGATGGGAGACAAGCTTCCGAAAGCAAAGTGAATACCCCACTAGTCTTGTAAGAAGATTATGAGCAGGAAAGTTGTGCTTCATCATCACAGGTAGGATGTGGTAAGAGAAATCAACGAAGAGGTAATGAGATTCCACCTCTAGTTTCTTACCATAATCATAAGCACAATAAAACTTCTAATCCACTTTTTCAGCTTAAGAAGTATGGTTATGATTTTTAGAAGATGTGGAATTCCTTTCCATGTACTTTTTGTGGATTGCATAATCATTATGTGGCCAGATGTTGGAAGAGAAGGACATTGATGAAGAAGTTGATGTCATTCATCAGGAACAAGGCAAATCAAAAAGACCAATCTTGTCATGCAGAGTCAAGAAATGGTAGAAAGAGTTCCTCATCCCAAAAAAAGGATATTAAGAGGAATTTTTGTGCTCATTGCTAGAGGAATGGGCATCGGGTGAAAATTTTTTGGAAACTACATCCATCTCGCCATCGAGTTATAATGGCAAGCCAAAGATGGAATGGATGCCTATTGCAAAGGGTAAAGGAGGTTTCTACTCCACCACTAGTTGAAAATTCAACCCAGGACTAGGTAATACCTGAAAGTGAAAGTCCTTTAAAATGGGTAAGTCAACAATTTTTTAATTATATATTACATAATTCAGATTGATGAATAGTATGCAGTATTTGTTTGGAGATCAGATTCTGTGAGAAAATTTTGAGAGAAAGGTTTACCATACTCAGTGGATTTTCTTACTTAGAAAATTTGATTAATACTCTAAACATATCTCCTAATCATCTTGTGAGTACCTGTTACAAATTGGATACATGATTTGACTCATATAAAGCTTGGAGATTGATTTTCCATTTATACATACAATAGATTTTGTAGAGTCAGCTCGGAACTTCATTCTGTGTCAGAGGCATTACGACCACACATTCAAATGGTAGCTGATCATGAGACTTAGCATTGACTACACAATGGAGGCATTGAGGTTTGTAAGAGACTTAGCAAGTAAAGGAGAATGGTAACATTGGAAAAGTTGAGGTCTCAAAGAGACTTAGTGCTTTGCATCAAGGGCATTGAGGTATCACGAGACTTTAGTAGCTCAAGACACACACATATTTGGAGGCGTTGAGGTGTCATTAGAGACTTAGCACTGCACAACAGAGGCATTGAGGTCTGCAAGAGACTTAACACTACACAATGGAGGTGTTGAGGTCTACAAGAGACTTAACACTGCACAACGGAGGTGTTGAGGTTTGTAAGAGACTTAATACTGCACAACAGAGAGGCATTGAGGTCTGCAAGAGACTTAGCACTACACAACAGAGGAGTTGAGGTTTGAAAATGAACAAGTCATTATCCATCATTGACATCGAATCAATCATAGCTCTAAGTAGCATGGAGTTCCTTAAAACTAGTTTGGATTATGCGGAATCAACTCGAGCCAGAGCTGTGTTATAGAGTCAAAGAATATCCTTGTTGTCAGATATCTGGAAGCTTATCACCGCATAGTAGGAGCGTAGAGGTTTCATTTAGAAACTTAGCACCATACAACATAGGTGTGGAGGTCTTCTTCATATCAGAGTGATGCAATGGAAGCATCATGGGCCCATAGCCCACAGGTCCAAGATAAGAGCAAATTTGTCAAAGTGAGAAGGTTGCAAGAGAAGAGACCAAAGGGTCTACTACAACAACACTTCCGAGGTGGCAACAAAGTTTCCAGATTTAGGACAGATGGCAAAATGTTCCAATATAAGATTTTTTGGGACAAAAAGCCTTTCTCAGTGGGGAGGTGTGATCAGGGGATCATTTTTGATATCAAAATTTCCCTAAACATCCCTAAATTATGTCAGTATAAGATCTTTTGAAAGATTTCCGATGACTATAAGAACGTGAAAAATGGATATTAGGAGCTCTAATTATGTCCGGTCAAAGTTCACTCAATGGGAAAGTCAAATTTGGTCAATAGGTCAATATTGGACCAATCACACTATGACACGTGGCAAAAAGGCGTTGGAAAAATTGGAGGGGTTTTAACCATCGGTCTTTGAAAATCGTAAAATGGAATAGCCCATCGAAACACAAGAGGCTCAAATTTGTTACGAAGGGGAGCCCAACCACCGTGAGGACGATTATATTATCACCGACATGGTGGGTCCTCAAACCACCACGTGGCTTGCCACCACGAGTTTGATTTTCCAATCGCGGGTCAACAAGTGGTCTTATTTCATCATACTTCATGTGGGTCTGAATTTCATATTACTTTGTAATTATTTGCCATACATTATTTCCAAATGCCACGCATTATGCCAAATACCACACATATATATCAACCTCCACATATTAATGTTCAAACATTAATGCCACCCCATGTAAATCTACCCCCACACATATGTCAAGCACCCACATGGAGAGGAGAAGGAGGAAGGGGCGGTTAAGCCTCAAGTGGTCCTTTGACCACTTTACATGCATGGAAAAGGCTTATTAAAGCCTAAAACATTATCCTCCCCACCTAATGTGGGATATTACCCATGTTTAATACATCCACATTCACATGGAAGTTGGAGGATTATGTGGGATATAACCCACTTAAAAATACATGCCACCCTAATATGGGATTTTAGCCCATTTTTCATGCTACGGTGAGGCTAATATTAGCCTTAGATAAAATTTAAAACATTATTTTAGGGCCCCATTTTTAATATAAATAAGGGACCCATTACATTGTAAAAGACACAACTTAAAATCTCAAAGTAAGAGCTCGAGGATGACCGAGCAAGCGGAGGAGAGTTTTATTTTGATATGACCTATTTATTAGGCTTATTATAAAGTTGTGAAGACCTATTTATTTAAATAGGAATTAATGTGGCTAGGAGTTATTAATACTACCTAGTCAACCCATAACACCACACTAAATTATTGTGAAGTCTGGAATATCGACCAGAGTGCCATAGGGTGTTACGAAGCGTCTGGAAGGCCGATCGAGATCTGGAGGATTCCGAACAGTGGAGCTGGGTACACAGAGCTTGCCGAATACACTAGGAAAGGGGAATTTGGGTGCTATTTTTCATCCTTGTCATCTGAAGGTCTGGATATTCTTCTAAGCAAAGTTTTTAATAGTTTCCATTAGGTTTTCTTTTGAAAGTACTATTGTAACTTACAAGTTTTGACTAGTGGAATAGTTCGATAAGAACCCGAGAGACATAGGTAATTTCCGAACTCCATAATCAATCTTTGTGCAATTTTTCATTATATGCTTGCATTAATTTTAAATTGATTACTTAAAAGGAGAAAATTTTTAGCAAATAAAATAAGCCTTTAGGGGTCTGAGATTAGGTGAATAAAAAATTGATAATTTTCAGATCAAACACACTCTCTCCTACTTTGCTCAATCTTTATTCTTCATAGGATGATTAGGTCTATTGATCTTACTGATATGCTAAACTATATTTCTTAAGACCTCATACCTTCTTTTAGATTTTTTTTGATTCCCTCATACCTCTTCCAAATTCTCTCTTCCTCTCACATTCCTCACTCACACATATAGTCACAATGAGAAAATATAACACTCTTATATACATGACTCAACTCCTAATTACCTCTAGATCAGCCATGACCACCGAATTCGGTCATACCAAAAAATAACTCTAAAACATCATATAAAAACATAACATGAAACCATATAGGTCGGCATAGGACAAAGAAACTCAAACATGCACAACTAGACCAAGAAGACTAAATCCATCTCCACCAAGCACTCTATAGCCTCCAAGGGCACAAACCAACTCCATCATAACTCCAAAGTCTCCACACATGTTATGCACATCCTCTCAACTTCCTCTAGCAGCTAAGGAACATCTACACTATCCATTTTCTTCATGTCACCACTAAGTAGGATTGTTTCCTACTCAGCAGAACAATATTCATAGATGACGACCTAGCACTCACTAATCACCTCAACTATGACATGAAAAAACTGATTGAAAATCCATTGACCCAAGGAAAATCTTAAACCATGATAGAATTCATGACTCAACCCATAGATCTATCAAAATAACACTTTCTTTCAAGCTACTTGAACTACCCAAATCGACCTTGGAAATAGGACCTTCTAACACCATTGATGAAAATTTAAAGACCTCTAAATGGATAGGATAGGATAAATTTTTAACCTTCATCACTCTCCATTATATAGGAATCATGAACCAAACCAATATATTTTTCTTTCAAACCAATTTCATCAAAGAACCTATATTGTCTTGAAACCCTATCAAGTAGGTCAACTTGTGACCTCAATATTGTAAAAACATATGACTTGTAAAAATAAAACAAAACATAAATCATGTCATAATGAATGTGTACAACACCTCCATATTCATTAGACTCATTAACTTAGACCACACATGCAAAATAACCTTCTTCCTTCATGATTGCTAAAACTGCTTGGTAGACCTAAAAAAAAAGTCTTCATATTTGGACTTGTGTAGACCTTTAAATGGCTTCACCAAGATCTAAAATAAATTAAAAAATATACAATATCCCCCTATATACTTATAACAAAATTTTAGATCATAGTTCAAATGAAAAACCGAGAGAAAATAAAACTTTCCTAGAAAAAATCAAATCGAGTGTGTTTCACCAACAATCAAGACACCAAACCACCACCATCTAAAATCTGGAAGAGTCCTTTCCATGCTCCAATCATCAAATCTAATTATTAAATGCATTTTTATCTCACACCATCAAGATTTCTTCCATCATGAGTGAACTAGGGTTTAGGTATGGTTTTTGACCTCCTTGGATTCTCAACAATCGTCATAAAGCTTAGACCCTTATTTAAATTCATCACAACTTTGATATCTTCTTAACTCCATGCCTCAAAATCCATGAAAGGATTAGGTATCCATGAAAATTTTCATATACCAAACAAGACAAAAAAATCATATCGAGTTGGAAAATGCACTTTCTTGAGCTCGGTAGAGAGCTAAAAACTTCATATCTTGCAAAGTTCTCATCACACATACTTGAAATATTTCCCACACCTTTAGGAAAATCTCTCTAAACTTCCAAAAATTATCACTTGATAATTATTGTATCTTCATCTTCTCAACCACCATGACTTGCATAACTAGGTCATAGAATTAGGCGTAGTTAATACCTAGAAAAAGAAGGAAAACACCATACCTTTGATTTAAAGACCTTCAAAAGGCCCTAAAAACTTTAAGAAAAATGCATCACACTGTGCATAACCTTATGGTCCCACAAGAATATGAACCTAACCTTCATGCTTCATTAGGTCACCAAACACCTAGCCTAGGTATAAATGAACACTTGCAAATTATGCTAAAACCCTACATACACATCCTAAGACATAAATTATTGTCTCAACACACTCTCCTCATAATATTTATGTTTTTACCATGCTCCTCAAATCTCCATGCATCTCTAACCTCCATGAGCCATCACCTCTGTTGACTGGACCTCCTGAATAGGCCTATTTGGCCAAGCAATCCTCACCTTCTTCATTCTTGCACTCATGTCACTCATTGTCTTCTCATGAAATCATCTTTAAAAATTTCTCTTGTACTCCTTATCACCACCCTTTGTCATTAATGTATTTTCAACTTTTACATAAATGACAACACAAGCATACACATGCTAGCAATATCCCCCTTTATCATTGATGGAAAAAAACCTAGTACTTCTCCCCATTTTTACATTAATGATATAGTACATGTTAGGTCGATGAAATATAGCCTAAGTACTGAAGGCACATAAGGATTGGGTGTGCGGAAAAGTGAGGATTCAAGACTTATCCATTTTAAGTGTAAAGCTAAATATAAATATGGAGTGGAAAGCACGTTTAGTATGAAGACTTAAAGAGCACACAAAGGCTATTTTAGACAGTGGGAGATCAAGCGCCATGTACAATTTTGGGCTATTAATAGGATTAGAATTATAGTTATTATTAGATAATCTATTAATAGGGAGCTTGTATGATTTTGTAATAATCTTGTAGTGGCGTATGATGTTATTAGCATGCAACCTATTTTAAGGATGCATAGGAGGTGAAGGGAAAGTCCCCACCCCTCTATATATGTATTGATTTGCATGGTTTAGGGATCCACATTTTGTAGAGTTATGATGCTAGTTTATGGGTGCGCATGACTGATGGTGACATTGTTAAGTATGTATGAAGCTTATGTGTTTTACATCAATTAATATAATGGACCTTTGTGGTTGGATATTGGTTGTTGAATTATTTGAGCATGGATCTTATATGGTAAATCTGATCATGGTTCTTGTTTAGATATTATTACAAATAGTTGAGATCTAGATCTAGTTTATGTTATGCAATATATTTGGTTATCTAGTTATGGATCTGAAATATTTGTATGATCATGCTAACTTCTTGACAAATGACTATTATGGGTAAAAATAAGACTACATTTTGGTTCCATTGCAGGAACTATTTTTAAGTTGTTTTCTAGGATGTTGTATGATGAAAACGCACTTAGGTTGACTTTGGCCAACATTGAAGAGTGGTTAGACAATTTAGAGGAAGAGTATGCTCATAGATTTAGAACTAGACCTAATTTTAATGCACGCACATGGGTTGAATAAAATTTATATCATGAGATCTATGAGATGTTTTCTCTTGTTTTCCCATAGAGTTGTACGCGTGGCTAGTAGTGTACACATCAAAGATAAATTGGAGGTTTTGAAATTTTTTTAGAGGTAGGAAGAATTCTAGGATTTACATGGCGCTTGAATCTGACTTGGACATACATTATAGATCATTAGAGGAGTGGTGTTACGAAAAGCTATATTTTGGATTACAAAGTTTCTACTTATTCCTATCCAGAGGTTCTTGAGTTCTAGTTCTTTTACAAACCCATAGGATCGTGTTTACACGGTATCCCTTTAGCGATTAAGACCTTGATTGTGACCTTGGATTTGGAGCAACGTCCTATGGCTAGCTAAACCCCACCACACAAGGGGCGGGGAAGGTGCGGTGAAAGATGGCAAACCCGGAGGAAGAAAAGAAGAGAGAAGAGAGGTGGCTCAAGTTTAATGATGTGGGCAAGAGGTATTTGGAGAACCAGGGTGAAGTTGTGGAATAGATGCCATTATGGAGAGAGATGGATCATGAAGGATTTGGAGCTCACACAGAGGACATGGAGTTGGAGCATTTGAAACTCCCCCATTTGGGTAGACATGGTAGAGAACCCTCTTCAAATTTAGATGAGAGCGTGCTTGATAAAGATTACAAGGACCGTGGGCATGTATTTGATCCCTCCTAGCGACCTAGCCCTTGTGCTTGGTTTTCCAATTTCTACAAAAATCATTTGTAAACAAGATAGTGTGGGAGAGAGTAATGAAATATAGAGTTAATTTACCATCAAGTTTAGGAGTTAATTAGGTAGCTTATTCATCTATGATGATGTAATAATCATCGGTGTTATTTAGAGGTCCTATTAGAGGTATATTTTTGGCACGTCATCAACACGAAACATGGGCACACATAACGTTGGTATTATGTCTAGAAGTAGTATAAATTTATAGACTATGGGAGTTAATTTTATCACAACCGTTGGAACAAAAGGTAGTGCATCCTTTGGTCCCTTGCCTTTTACAAGGGAAGGATCCAAAGGATTAGGTGGTTCAAGATCTAGTGGATCTAGTGGTTCTAGAGGGAGAGGAAACACCGAGAGGTAATACAAGCTCTAGATCCGGTGGGCACAAAAGATGCATCAACCCCACAAAGTCTATTTCGATATGTCTCTTCATCTCACATAATACTAGAGAATTAAAGATGTAGTTGAGAACATGCATATGTGTGAGATACTATGGCATGCGAAAGGGATCACAACTCCAAAACGTAAGGCAAGTCAATTTGCTACTACTTTGCAAGGGTGCGCACATAGTTGGTATAAGAAATATGATTTGAACTAGACTTGTGTAGACTTTACCATGCCACGTGATGTTTTCTTTCAAAAGTTTCACATACCCGAGTTTGAGCAAAAGAGAATCAATGCGCTTGAAGGATATCAAGCACCGACATGGCTGAGAGTGTAACGGAGTATGATGCTTGTTTTAAAAATTTATTGTCGAAGTTGTCTTATGACATCCACCCAAGTCAACATGTTTAATGGTTCATCATAGGTTTGATCACACCTTTTAGAAGGGAGCTCTCACATAAGACATTCATAAACTTGCACGAGGTGCTTGAGGTAGCTCTGTACATTGAGGCAGTTGGGAGCGTAGACACTGGAGTTATCCCATTTTTGGAAGCTCATATTACGGCTATGGCTAAACAATTGGAGAATTTGTCAGCTAACTCAGCTCATGAGATGCACAATGGAATTTGGTGCACAAATTATGAAGTGGAAGGACATATTAAGGATAGTTGTCCTCGGAAATCGGTGCGTACTCATGTTGCTTTAGAGTGCGATATCTCGTCACTTGGACCATGATTCAAGTAGGTTCCCATAGCTACAATGTGTGATAAGGAAGAAAGTGTCATGTTACTATAATATTTGTAGGTCTATCGCTTATGATACCGAGAATTGTATGTTGATTGATCGATTCATGATGCCATTGATACCGGTGTACATCGGACAAGTGTTGTACATAATTCTAAGGAACAAGGTGAGCATAAGGATCTTAATCACAATAGAGGGTGCTTTGATGAAGGTTGAGGTAAAGGTCATGGTTCTTGTGGGAGGATTTAGAGGTCGAGGTCATGGTAGTGGAAGAAGTGAATTTCCACGAGGAACATGCTATACGCAGATCCCCTAATCATTATAGGTCTAGATGCCCTCATAATATTATTTGTTCTTTTTATAGAAAGAACCACAATTATGAAGAGTGCCCAAACTTGTATAAACATTTGAGCAAGAAGCAGCACAAGTAGGACAAGGGCACGGGAATAGGTAGAGTACAACGCGATGTGGAAGATCAATGGATGATGAATTTAGCACTTGATCCCGAGTTGGCACCTATGTTAGTCACTATGCGCGATGAGCCTGCACATAAAAGGGAAGTTACAAAGTAGAAGCCTATTATTACAAAGGAGGAAATATTGGATGCAAAATACCAAGACCCTACTCATCGAAGGAAGTTTATTAAGAAATCATGTATATTATTAGAAAATTGTAGGGTGAGATATAATTCTTGAAGGAGCAATCACGAAAGTCGGAGTAGGAAAACATAGCTGAACTTCCTCATAAATATCTTGATGATTTGAAGGAGGTTTGTAAGATGTTTGTGACACAAAAACATCATTCCTATATTGGGGAATGGATAAGAGGGAAGATGTTGCATGCTGGAGTTAAGTGCAAGAGAAAATATTACATGCTAACCTTCCTCCTTACATCTGGATTATGACAAAGAGATCAATCAAATGCGATTGTTGACGGATGGATTTTGAGTAAAATTTTGATTGATACAGTGCAAAAGTGAATGTACTTAGATGCATGGAATTAGATGGGGAGGCAACCATTACAACTATCTTCAAATGTGTTGTTTATGGAAAACAAGACTAAAGCCACGCCCATTGTAGTTTTAAGGGATACTACTATTACTATACAAGGGGCCAAGTTTACTGGAGACTTTGAAGTCTTGGCGCTTGCGAGAAGAAATTTTTTTTTAGAATTTCTTGGACACCCTTAGTGTTATGAAAATAATGTTGATCCGTGCTTTAATAAAGGATACATCAATTTTAAGAATAAGGAAGAGTGTGTCATCATTCCTTTAATAGATGAAAAAGCTACACCATTTGTAGAACCTTTGAGTGAAGAGGATATAAATAGAATTTATGTGCGCACCATTAGAGATCCTGAGGTACTTGAGCCATCATGGGAATGAGTTATTCAATGGGATGATGCACATTCTATGAGTGATATGACCAACGTTGCTTGTGATAACTGGGCACATGGGACTTATGAAATGGTTGGCCTTGAGATGAAAAGTGTAGTTACGTGCATAAGTCAACCACGTTGTGTTATAAATTTGGGAAGTAAACAAGTACCAAGGTACACTGGTGAAGGAAATCCTGAAGTATTTTTGTGTGCTATAGAATCCTAGTAGATAGATCAAGTGGAAAGAAGGAATATGCTTTGGTATATTGATCCATAGGGATCCAAAATGAGTCTATTTTATCAAATTAGCCAACATGAAGAAGAAAAAAATACACAGAGGTTCTGTCTATTTAGTGACAGGACCACCGCCCTATGTAGGGTGGTGGTTACAGAACTCGCCGCCCCACCAGGGTGGCGGTCCTGGGACTGCCGGTTTGCATTGGGCGGTGGTCCTGGCTCTTGTGGATAGAAAATAAAATATGATGCAAACAGTCCCAGAATTCCAAAGGGTGTCCATGTCTCTTCTTTTGCATGACCTTTCCCATTCTCCAGTGCATGGGAGAACATGAGAAAGGCTATAAATGCATGTTATGGAAGAGAACAAAGGCATCGAAGCATGAAGCAAGTGAGTAAGAATCTCTTAGTGTTGGAATTGTGATTTGTAGAAGCAAGGAGTAATTGAGTCAGAGAAAGCAAGTAACTGGGAGGAAGTGTGAGATATTATCTACTTCTCTTTCATACTTATTGTAATTTACTGTACTTATTATTGAATTGGCCAATAAAAGTGGGAAGAAAGAGCAATTGCCCTTCCCGATTAATTTTTCCTCCTCTGGAGGTTTTCCAGGATAAAATTGTTGGTGTATGAGTCTATATTCTTTCCCTTTCTGTAAATTGTTGATTCTAAGCACAAGTATAATTCATTCACTAGTTATCTCTGTTATTTTCTAATAGAAAGTAGAACAACAATGATTAATTGTGATTTTGTGGATAATTCCAAAGTTGAAGAGTTTACAGATCATTTTGGTATCAGAGCTAACAATTATCCAGACTATGGTATTCGTTCTTGGATTTGTATGACAGTGATGAGATCTAAAGGCAAGAGGATTTACCTTGTGATCTAGAAATTTCTACAAAGAAGTGGAAATAGAGAATTCGGGGACAAATGGAGGAAGAGAACTTGGTCTGTAGAATCGAGATGTTGGAGACCATGATGGATAGGATGTTTAGAAGGCAAGAAGAGCTTGCTGATTTACAGAAGACAACTTCTGTCAAACAAGACTCCATGGACTCAGTGGTTTGGGGCTTAGCTGAAAAGTTTGGCATAGGAAGGAGCCACCATGAGGAAAGTTATGGGGAAGAGCATGAAGAAGAGACTTCTAACACAAGAGAAAAGGTAAAATCCGATCATACTCCTTTTAAAGTTGAAACGAAAGTTGAGATTAAAAGCTTTGAAGGACAAGTAGATGTAGAGTTGCTTGATAAATGGTTAAAATAGTTAGAAGTCTACTTTAGCATCCATAATGTCACTGAGGCATAGAGGATCACCTTTGCACATCTCAAAGATGGAGGGACATGCTCTGGTTTTAGTGGGAAACCCATATAGCCACTTGTGAAAAGAAGAAGCATCCTATTGTGAAATCTTGGCAAGAATTTAAAGAATTACTTAGAGCTAAATTCTATCCTATTGGCCATAAGACTGACCAAATGATTAAATGGTAATATTTTAGACAAGGTAGTGGTCAAAGTGTGTAGGACTATACTACGGAGTTTCGGAGGCAAGCCATGTTGCTTAACATGGACTTGGAGGATGAGGATATTCTGACCAAGTACTTGGGAGGACTTCACACTCACCTTCGAAGAAAAGTCATCTCCACAAAGCCCAAAGATATCAACGAAGCATGCATACATGTGTACTACATAGATGATGAAAAGAAGCAAGGAGAAGCATAGCCAAGGGTAAAGCAGTCAAAAAATCAGCAGAAGAAAGAGTTTGGGAAAACAAGTAACAAGGGTAAGTGGAAAGGGAAAGGTAAACAAGTTGCCACTACTTTGAATACTTGTAAAGATCCCAAGAATTTTTGCAAGAACTGTGATATCAATGGTCATATTGATGCTACATGTTGGAAGTTGCATCACATCCGAAGAACCAAACCAAGGACTCAAAGAAGTCCATGACAACTGTGAAAATAGAAGGGGAGGTGGAAATCAAGATGACTCTAATGTAGACGAGAGGCTTGGATGCACAACCACCAACATGGACAACCAGGAAGAGGAGATGAGTAGACTATTCTAGATCAAAATCCAGATCAAGAGAACTAAGGTAAATGCTTTGGTTGATACTGGTTCTCAGTCTAACTTGATTTTTGAAGTATTTGTAAAGAAGCTTGGTCTTGAGACTTATAAACATCCACACCCTTATCCTTTGGGTTGGGTGAAGAAGGGTGTTGAAATTCAGGTAACAAGAAGATGTAAGGTCAAGTTTGGGATAAATTCCCAATATATTGATGTTTTGAAGCTGACGTTATTCCACTTGATGATTTTGATGTTGTATTTGGGAGTCCTTACTTGTATGTTAGGGATGCTATATTTATGAGGAGGGAAAACTAGTATAGATGGGTCAAGGATGGGATCAGCTACAACATCCGGGCACACCAACGTAAGACACGGAGTTACTATGGTAAGTGCTAACCAAGAAAAATGACTTATTCAGGAAAATCATAATCAATTTTGTTTACTTTTATTAAAGGATAAACAAGATGGGGTAGAAGTTGCAGAGATTTCTAACTAGGGAAAGCATGATTTGGATAGTATTATTCAATCTTTTCAAGAAGTATTTTAGGATCCTAGTGGGTTACCACCAAAATGGGAAGTAGAGCATGAGATTTAGCTATTGCCAGAATCCCCTCTATCGAACATCGGGTTGTATAGGAAATCCTTGCTCGAGAGTACTTGAAGTAAAGAAACAACTCCAGAACTACTAGACCAAGGGGTGATATGTCCAAGCACCTCACCATGTGGTTCACCTATTATGATGGTGCCAAAGAAGGATGGTTCTTGGAGAATGTGCATCGACTACCGTGCTTTGAACAAGATCACCATAAAGAACATATATCCACTTCCCGAATAGATGATCTCTTGGACCAGCTTCAACATGCCAAATTTTTCACAAAGTTGGATCTCAAGTCAGGTTATCACCAAGTTATTATGAAGGAGGAGGATATATGGAAGAATGCCTTCAAGACAAAATAGGGTTTGTATGAATGGTTAGTACTTCCTTTTGGGTTATGCAATGCACCCGCTACATTTATGAGATTGATGAATGATGTATTGTGGGATTTCATAGATTCATGTGTCATTGTATATCTAGATGATATCTTGATTTTTAGTGCCACATGGGAAGAACATCTAACTCATTTGCAGCAAGTCTTGCAAGTTCTCAGGGAGAAACAACTACTTTGTAATATGAAGAAATGTGAATTTTCCAAACAGTCACTTGTTTATCTTGGGCACGTGGTTGGAGGAGGAGAGCTACGAGTGGATCCAAAGAAGGTGGAAGCCATCACTAATTGGCCAACACCAACAGGAGCCACAAAACTAGGAGTTTTGTGGGAGCAATACAATACATGCGGAAGTTCATTCCGGCTTCTCCATGATCGCATCACCTCTACACATAGTGGCCACAAAAGAGTAAGGGTTTTGACTAGGGTAAGGAACAAGAAAAATCCTTTGAGTTATTGAAATACAAGATTAGTCATGCTCCAATACTTTCTCTTCCTAATTTGCAACAACCTTTTGAAGTAGAGATAGATGCTAGTTATTATGCCATGGGCGCAGTGTTGCTTCAAGGAGGTAAACCCATATGTTATCATTCTGAAACTTTCACTTTAGCAGTTAAAGGATACTTAGTAAATGATAAGGAAATGTATGCACTAGTTCAGGCAATTAAAAAATGGAAGCATTATTTGTTGGGTAAAGAAACTATTGTGCACACTGACCATAAACCTCTCCAGTATTTGCAAGCACAGTCTAAATTATAGCAGGCAAGGCACTACAAATGGATGGGGTTCCTTCAACAGTTCCATCTAGTGATTAAATACAAGAAGGGTAGTACAAACTTGGTGGCAGACATGTTGTCTAGGCCACCCACACAGAGAAGTTTTCCTATTTGGCCACTATCTCTCAGATCGAGCCCTTCACGAAGGAAGCTTACGGAGAGGCATATGCCTAGGACAAAGACTTTGGGGTGACATTTCAATAGTTGCAGTCCCAAGGGGCTGAAAGGACAGGGATTGAAGATTGTTATCTCAAAGACGGGCTACTCTACCGATGGGGGAAGCTTTGCGTGCCAAAAGAAGAGAGAATTCTATTGATGAGGGAAGCACATACCTCAAAATTAGTGGGACATTTTGGTGCTGTTGGTAAGACCCTATCCCACTTGCAAAGGTACGTGTATTGGCCCAATATGCACAAAGAAGTATCAAAATTTATACGAGGATGTAAAATTTGTTATACTAGCAAGCCTAAGACTAGGAAGGAAGGTTTGTATATGCCTTTTCTAGTACCTACTCGTCCGTGGGAGGACATTTCTATGGATTTTGTAGGAGGATTACCTATGTCTAAACATGGCCATGACTATCTCTATGTTGTTGTTGATAGATTTAGTAAGATGTGTATTCTTATGGCATGTAAAAAGATAGTAAAAGCACATGAGGTGGCAAATATTTTCTTTGCTAATGTATGGGTGCATTTTGGTTTGCCAAAGTCTATTGTTTCTAACAGGATTCCAGGTTCTTGGGGAAGTTTTGGAAAACTTTGTGGGACAAGATGATACCAGGTTATATAGAAGCACAACTTTCCATCCACAAACAGATGGACAAATAGAGGTGGTAAATAGGACTTTGGTACAGTTGATCAAAGGGTATAACAACAAATACCTAAGGACTTGGGATGAGTCCTTAGCCTACATTCAACATTCCTATAACCGGGAAGTACACACATCCACTATGAAGTCATTGTTTGAAGCATTCTTGGGATATCTACCTACAAATCCACTGGACATAGTAGTTGGACAACAAGATGAGAAGGATACATAAGACACAAAGGTGGTTGAGCAAAAAAATTCATTGAGAGGATCCGGAAAATCCATCTCAAAGTCAAGGAACAACTAGAGAAATCTCAGGCCAAGTACAAATCTAGGCACGATCAACATAGAAGGGAACATAAGCTTCATGTTGGAGATAGAGTTTGGCTTTACTTGAGCAAGGAGAGACTACAAGGTCAAGCACGGAAGCTCAAGCCACTACAATATGGACCCTTCACCATATTGGAGCAAGTTGGAGAAAATGCCTTTTGACTTGATTTTTCATCATTCATGAGGATGTACTCTAGTAGTAAACTGTGAGAACTTACACCTATATGAGCCATCCATGATAGATGAAGATGAAGAAATATAGTTGCTACCTTCCATTGAGGATTGCGTCTTGGAATCAAAAGGTGAATTAGAGGAGGATGTAGTATTGTAGTAGAAGGTCAGAGAGACTAGGAGAGGTCCGCATGAGTCTTGGTAGATTGGACTAAAAGTAAAGACACAAAGGTAGGCCGGTGGTACCCGAAGGAGAAAGTGAGGGAATTATTTCCTCATCTACTCCCCCACTAAGATTTTGTGGGACCAAAATCCTCCTAAGCAAGGGATGTGTGATCCATAGGGATCCAAAATGATTCTACTTTATCAAATCAGCCAACACGAAGAAGAAGAAAAAAATGATACACGGAGGTTACATGCATTTAGTGAGGACCACCCCCTATGCAATGTGGCGGTTATAGAACCGCCACACCACCAGGGCGGCGGTCCTGGGACCTGCCGGTTTGCATTGGGCGGTGGTCCCGCTCTTGTGGATAGAAAATAAAATATGATGCAAATAGTTCTAGAATTCCAAAGGATGTCCATGTCTCTTCTTCTGCATGACCTTTCCCATTCTCCGTGCACTGAGAACATGAGAAAGGCTATAAATGCATGTTATGGAAGAGAAAAAAGGAATCAAAGCATGAAGCAAGTGAGTAAGAAACTCTTAGTGTTGGAATTGTGATTTTTAGAAGCAAGGAGTAATTGAGTCGAGAAAACAAGTAGGCTGGGAGGAAGTGTGAGATATTATCTACTTCTCTTTCATACTTATTGTAATTTCTGTATTTATTATTGAATTATCCAATTAAAGTGGAAAGAAAGAGAAATTTCCCTTCCGAATGGTTTTCCTCCTCCTGGAGGTTTTCCGGATAAAATTGTTAGTGTATGAGTTTATA
Organism: Taxus wallichiana var. yunnanensis; assembly: GCA_018340775.1. NCBI lineage: Eukaryota > Viridiplantae > Streptophyta > Pinopsida > Cupressales > Taxaceae > Taxus > Taxus wallichiana. Next base: position 705,266,043 of record CM031242.1, on the reverse strand, counting down.
TTCTTTCCCTTTACTGCAAATTGTTGATTCTAAGCACAAGTATAATTCATTCACTAGTTATCTCTGTTATTTTCTAATAGAAAGTAGAACAAAAACGATTAATTGTGTTTATGTGGATAATTCCAAAGTTGAAGAGTTTGCAGATCATATATACCTTGTGTGGGACAACATCACACCTTTGGTGGATGGTACACAGAGATGGTCTTTTAGAGTGGCGAGAAGTGAGAATCGCCTTCTCTAATAGTTTTGTTCGAGAGAAATGTGCATACTAAGACATGTGAATTTAATGGGAAGGATGCTCAACACCATGTTCAATAGTGTGAGAGACTCTAAACAGAGGGGAAAGAGGCCTTACCAAATTCGTTGTGGGTACACCTTGGGAGGCTGCACGCATGTATGGTATGTTCACGCAGAGTTAAACAGAGAAACATGAAATTGGAAAGACTGATTGTAGGTATGATTCAAACCTTTTGAATATTTTTCCACTAAACCTCTAGTGAATAAGGTGTTACAAGTTATGAAGCGCTTGATGTTGGGAGATAATACAAAGGCCGAGGAACCTATTCAAGAGTTACTTAAGTGATTTAGATTCGAGGTGCACTTTGAAGAAGAAGAGACAAATGCAAAAGAGCTTGGGCGTGGTGCTTGCTTAGAAAAAGAAAAAGGTAAGATGGTCTACATAATTGATGATGAAGAAGTGGAGAATCTGGATGTTGAACATACTTTCGAGGGTACACGTCAGTCTTAGAAAGTACATATGAGAAGGCGCGCATGTATCATGAGCCCATGAAAATAAATAAGGTAACCATTGGGAGAAATGGTGAAACTAAGGAGGCCATCATTGGTGATTATTAGTCGACTCGAGGTTGCTAAAATAATTGAGTTCTTTGCGTGACTTCCATGACTTATTTCCTAGATCATATCATGAGTTAAAAGGGTACATCACTTGTTGGGTGAGATGGAGATCAAGCTAAATGAAAGTGTGCACTCGGTTAGGAAGAGGCATTATAGGATGAATCCTAATCTACTTGTCAAAGTAAAGGAAGAAATTGATAAGATGCTGAATTCTGGAATCATTGAGCCCATTGAGGAGTCGAGTGGGTTAGCTCTATGGTGACAAGTATAAAGAAAGATAGAAGGATAAGAATTTGTGCGGATTATAGGGAGTTGAATGCCGTATGTGTGATAGATCCCTTTCCCATACCTTTTACTTGAAGAAACATTGGAAGATGTTGCGGCGTGCAAGATCTAATCCTTCACCGATGGATTTTATGGATATCATCATGTGTAGATTGATAAAAAGGATCAAGAGAGGACAACTTTCACCACGAGAATGGGGAAGTTCTCGCACTGCATAATTATGCCTTTTAAATTGAAGAATGCACTGCAGTCTTTTTGTGCATTGTTGTTCTAGAATTCTACGACTTTATTCATAATTTTTTGTAGGTTTACTTGGATGATTGGACAATGTATGGGTTAGTAAAAGATAATTGTGACAATTTAAGGCTTATGTTTGAGAGGTGTCGGAAGTTGAGAATCTCCTTAAACATTAAGAAGTGTGTTTTTGCTACACCCTTTGGGACTTTGTTGGGACACATTATATATAAAGAAGGCTTGTTGGTAGATCCTACTAAGGTTGCTGTTATTTTGGGCTTAGAGGAACCTACTAACTAGAGTGACGTTCACGGATTCTTTGGGTACATCGGGTACCATAGGAATTTTATCAAATTTCATGCTAGAATTACCACACCCTTAGAAGAATTATTGAAGAGTAAAGGTAAGTTCCATTAGGGTGAGGTGCAACAACGCACGTTTGAGACATTGAAGGAAATGATTACTACAAATCCTATTCTATGATTTCCTTCATGGAACAAACATTTTCATCTTCATGTGGATTCCTTTGGCATGGTCATTGGCATGGTATTAGCCCAGCCTGGCGAAGGTATTTTTGATCATCCTATTTATTTTGTAAGTAGGAAGTTAACACCAGATGAACAAAATTATACAACTATAGAGTGCAAAGCCTTGTCTATAATTTACGCGTTGCATAAGTTTCAATAATAGTTGTTGGAAAAACCATTTATATTCTATATGGATCACATGGAACTTAAGTATTTGGTAAACAAGCTCATTTTGTAGGGGTGCATATCTGTTGGATTTTGTTGTTTCAGGCATTTGATTTTATAGTGGTGGTTAAGTCGGGCAAGAGAAATTCTGGAACATATCATTTATCAAGAATTAACTTAGGTGAGGACGCGCATAGCATTGAGGAAAAAATTTCATATGCACAACTATTCAGATTGAACCATGCACACTCTGTCTTGGATGATATTACGTTGTCTTTTTGCGTACTAGTGTGGCACCTAAAGGGATGAAGAGTTTGGAGAAGAAACAACTTTCCATACGCATCGTGCCTTACATGTTGATCAGTGGATATTTATATAAACTAGGTTGGGATGAAGTTTTACGCCGGTGTGTACTTGAGCATGAGTGTGAAGCCATTATGGAGGAATTTCATGGCGATAAAGCAGGTGGACATTATATAGGAGATCTTTACCACATGCTTTGTTGTCACCCTCAAAATTCCCCTCTTTTTAAAGTCAAGTTTAATTTTTTTTTTTGAGTTGGTGCCTTTGAGAGATGTTTGAGCAGAGTGAGAAGTCTGGAGAGATAGAAAATTCATACTTTGAAGAAGTGGGTGCTCATTTGCAATCTCACCCTGTTAATTTAGAATCTTGCAGTCCACATGGTTCTCATCTAGATGCTTGAGAATTATTTACTCCATTCAAATGAAATTGTGAAATCCTTTTTCTATGGCCGTGGATCACATCGAGCATGGTATTGTTTACAATTCTTCTTTCCACGAGGAGTAGTTTGTTTTTCGGGCGTAAATGGTGGAGCTTCCCCTCCTATGTATTTTTTCTATAGTCGTGAATGACGCGTGTATCTTCCCTGTCAATTTTTGGCCCCAACATCCATGAGTACATGGACATCTTTGATTGGATGCGGCGTGGCGGGTTTATTTGGTGAACTATCATTTTTGTTGTTGTTATTTTTGCAAAAATGTCAAATTGACTCCGTGGCCTCTGGAGGATCCCGATTGGTTGAATCGAGCTAAGGCGGGAAGGTGGATCGTCGGGGCACTTTGGAAATTTATCTTTGTTTCCAAAAGGTAAAAAGCCAAATGTTAAGCCTACGTCAAAAGTCAAATGGGCAGCATGCCCGAATCGGCTAAGTAAGTATAGAAGGACCACGAAAGGTTCTATGTGTCTCAATGACACTATTTTGGTATGGCGCACAAAAAAGGAGACCCCAAACGTGCGTAGACCCTCCACGTGGTCATAGTCCAAAAAGACAAAACTAGCCATTGAATCAGCTAAGTATGAAGAGATGACGAAGCCTCCACATGTCCCAACGGCACACCTCCAAAGGCCAAGTTCAAAGCGAGATCCTAATAGTTGGCGAGATGGCGCCACGTGTCTCATCAGTGTAACTCCAGTAAGTGAGACCCAAGGAAAAACCCCAACGAGCGTTAGCTTTCCATGTGTCCTAGGTTTGAAAAGGAGACAGAGCCACTGTTGAATCGAGATAAGTATAGAAGGGTTCATGGAAGCCTCCATGTGTTAGCTCGGCACAACTTCAAAGGCAAAATCTGGAGGCAGGTCCCAAATGTGTGTGGAAGCCTCCACGTTTCCAAGGTCAGACATATGGCCTTGCCAAACAAATGGGACTTAGCCAAAACAAAAAGAAACAAAGAAAAGCTATAGAAAGATCCACGTGTCTCTTTGGCGCTCTTTCAATAGGTGAATCCAAAAGTAGGTCCCAAATGTGTGCCAAGTCTCCACGTGTCCCGGGTCATACATAAAGCCTTCGTTAAACAAAGGGAAAAAGTCAAATGTTAAGCCTGTGTGAAAAGTCAAAGCGGGAAGGTGGGTCGGCGAGAGAACTTTGAGATTTTGAGCCTTGTTTCCATAAAAGGCGTAAAGTGATAAAGTGAATAACAGCCCCACTCACGCCAAGGAAAATGTCAAATGTTAAGCCCACATTGAAAGTCAAAGCGGGAAGGCGGGTTAGTGGAGAACTTTAAGATTTTGAGCCTTGTTTCCATAAAAGCCGTAAAGAGAAAAAAATGAACCGCGGCCCCACTCATATCACGGGAAAAAATTAAAATGTTGAGCCCGCATGGAAAGTCAAAATAGGGATGCGTGTCGTGAGAGAACTTTGAGATTTTGAGCCTTGTTTCCAAAAGAAGTAAAATTATAAAGTGAGCCGCAACTCCGTTACCACTCAAGTAAAGCCACGTGTCAGACCTATATCAAATGTGAAGTTATAGGCTTGTGGGGCTGTGGGGAACTTTCACACTTTGCATCTTTTGCGCTAAAGGCACAATTTCACTTTTGGGCTGCGGATCCATTTTACAAAAATATTATTTTCAACTTTTTTGTACGTATTTGATTCAAATATTCAAATGAGCATAAATTTCACTCAAGTGCTTGAAATTCGACAAATTTTATCTTGTTGGAAAGGTCTTCATCTCCTATATTCCATGAAAGCATAAAATATTATTTTCAGCAGAGTTTGATGTGTAAAAATCTAGGAAACGTCTTTTAAGCCATTAATACATGATCCGATTGCTTCAACTACCCAGATCTGATTTGATTTTCCATCCTTCCTTCTCCAACATGCCAAATAGACATGGAGAACCCATTTGCGCATATCTTGATTTGGGTGATAATATGGAAAACATATTTTGTGCCATTAATATGTGATTAGATTGCTTCAACAGATCAGATTTGATCGATCTTTCATCCTTCCTTCTTGACACACAAAGACATGCATAACCAAATTTGGCAGATTAAAGGTGGATTTGCAGGGGCATTGATAGTTGGTGGTTGAGCTTCCAAATTATATTTTCTTCCTTCTCTTCTCCTCCTCTATTTGCTTCATCTATAAATATAAGAGGTTGGCTCATTGTAAATGTTGGACTCTGATACTTTTGAAGTGTAAATAGAATCGAAAGTAATCAATACAAAAGAATTTACCCTCTCTATCTCATATATTGTCTCTTCTTGCTTACCTAAAATATGTGGATCATTTATCTTCTTTAATAAGAAACCTTTTGTTCTTATTGATATGATTTCTAGAACTTTGTGTCTATGGAATGATATCTTATCTTTGTGGATGTGAATGATTATGTTCTATATCACCTTTACTCAAGACGTATAAGGTCATACTCTGCTATTTATATTTCTGAAAGTACTGTTATATTATGCTCTTTCCTTTCTTTAGTTTCTTCCATTTGTTTGTATTGATAAGCTATTTTGGTAAAAAAACATTTCAAGATGTCGAATTCCAGCCTTACGATGAAAGTTGAACATTTGTATATAATATTTGTTGCTTGCTTTCAATAAGGGAACCTCTCCCATAAAGAGGAGGAACTTGTTGTCCCCGATAGTGGTTTTATCAACATACCATTTTAAAACCCAACATGAGTTTTGGTAACTCCGCTTAGGGATTTTGTTTCAAACATATCCCTTTTAAAAGGAAAACTTCAAGATCCTTTTCAATCTGGTGACTCTACGATATACAAGTGGGAAGAAAGCTTTCGGGGTTGAAGTTTCTCATTTTCAACTTCGGAGCAACAAAATTTCTCTCTCTTCCAAAGCAAGAAGGAACAAAGGAACTCATTTTACAAGCACACCTCTTGTTAAAGAAAAAAATACAAGAATATCATTCCTCCGTAACAACTTAGGCCTAATCTTCTTGCTTTGATACTTGTTGGTGTTTCAGTTCCCCTTCAGACAATATTCCCATAGATGGCAGCACCTCTACCTTAGGGACAATGGATTGGGCCTCTTGCTCTTCCTCAACCATTGCATGAGTTACCCATGAATAGTAGGAAAGGTTTTCCTAAATTCTAAGGTGATGGGAAGTTACACTCTGATGAACACATTGCAGCCTTTAGCATTGCATGTGGGATTCTTGGCATTGAGCATGGAGACATTTATGTCGGGCTCTTTGTAGAAACATTGTAGGATAATGCTTTGCTGATTGGTTCTATCATCTTCTTGCCAGTCAATTATTAATTAGACCACCTTGAAAACTTAGTTTGAGCAAAGTTTCAAACCTACGAAGATGTGCATGCTCTCTTGGATCAAATTTCTCAATTCAAGAAGGAACCACATGAGCCCATGAGATAATTTGTGGCCAAATTCAACAATCTTATTCATAAAATTCCACAGAACACTCGTCCCGTCTGTAGATCAAATCCAAAAATGCTTCTTCCTCGATGCTCGGTTACTCAAAGTAAGCTATGTACTAAGGAGAGCTAACCTTACAACGCTGATGTTGATCAACATTTGGATATTGAGTTTGAGGACGATTTAATAATGTCTCAGTAAATTGAAAGAGAACCTTCCAAGTCTAAAGCATCCTCCTCTTCCTCTCCTAGAGCCAATTCAAATCAGTTATTGTAGAAGTTGGAAAATGATCTCATTGCCATCAAAAAGTAATTGTCTCAACATACTCCTTATCAAGATATTCCAAGAAGGAATTTCCAGCCTAGGAACCGATTACCTCCTTCTCAAAATAAATTGGCTATTGAAGGCCCACCTATCAAGGTTCCAATCAATGCAACTTGTGAAGTTCAAGAACCTGATGATGAGGAATTTAATGAAGAATTTGAAGACCCAGAAAAAGAGGTTGATGAAGAACTGGAAGAGCTTGGTGGATCTCAATTTCATTTCCTTACCACTGAAGGTATCAATGATGAAGATGAATATGATGAAAGAGTGGTAGAGATGAATAGTGATTCATATGTTGTTATGACCTAGGAGAAACAAACAAAGAGAAAAAGTGGTGCATCCTGTTGAGAAATCCAAGGTGTTTCCTATAACTATTCTAGTGGTTGCAGGAAGAGGAGCTCCTATTCCCACTGCCTCCACGCAAAAGGTGAGTAATGCTAATCCTCCTCCTTCTACCTCTGTTTCCAAAACTTCTTGTCCTTTAATTCCTAAAGTTGATAAATCAAAAGTTTCTCCTATTCCTAGTAGTGATGCCCCATCCACCTCTGGGTCTTTTGATATCATTGATCACCTCAAAAAGACCAAAATCCAAATTTTAGAGGTAGAGTTTTACCAAACCCATCCAAAAGCCTTTGCTAAAATGGTAAACTTTGTCAATTCCAAATCCAAAGCCTCATCCAATACTTCTAAAGGTATTTTTCCCACTCCCTCTTCCTCACCTCAACCAAGCCTTGTGGCTACAGTCACTTCCCCTAATGAGAAAATTGAACCATTCTATGTGACTCTCCTCATAGCTGGCCATAAACTTAGTAATTGTGTTATAGACTCAGGAGCATCAGACAATGTAATTCCTGCAAAAGTAGCTCATGCTTTGGGCCTGAATCTAACACGTGCCTTTGGTTCTTGCTATTCCATGGAGAGTAGAGAAGTGCCTTTGGTTAGAAGGATTAAAGATGCACAAGTAGCCTTTGTTGCTTTTCTAGAGAAAAGGGTCTTAGCCACTATTTTGGTAGCTAATATTCCTCCCTCATATGGTATGTTGCTGAGTAGGAATTTCTATAAAAAGGTAGGAGGTGAAATTCAGATGGACTGGTCACATGCTTTGATCCCGGTCAAGGAAAAATAAGAAATTTGTTACTAGAAAAGCAAAATGAGTATATTGTGCAAAAGACTGATGATCCAAAAGCAAAAATACTCTATGAAGATATAGGGCATGAAAACTATATGATCATGTTAGAGGATGAGGAAAGTCTTCCTAAGGGAGTGATTCATGATCCCAATGGAATTTGGACTTTGGAATTTGATGGAAGTTGCTCTTTAGCTGGTTCTGGAGCTGGTGTGTGTTAATCTCTCCAGAAGGGAAGATTCATCCATTTTCTTTCAAGATTCATTTTGAAAATACAAATAATACAACTTCAGTGTGAGGCTCTCATCCTTGGGTTGATCATGGCAAAGGAAATAGGAGTAAAGAATCTTTGTGCTCATGGTGATGCAAAGTTGATTGTGAAACAAGTAAGGGTCTTTACCAAGTCAAGAATAGGATATTGAAACATTATAGATTTTTTTTTGGGATTCCATTAAATTCATTGATGCTTTCTCAATTGAAGTTGTGCTAAGAGAAAAAGAATACTAGAGCTGATTCTCTAGTTGCTTTGAGATCTTTGATGATTACTCATCCAGATTTCTCTCAAGAGAAATTTACCATTGAAATGATTCATAGGCCTAGTGTTCCGATAATGCAAGCAAATGACGGAGTTTTCAATTATGATCAACACTTTCTCTCTTTCTTGGAGCTTAAATATAAATTCAATCGAGTTATATTTTGAAGGAAGTGAAACTGTTCCTAGAGAATATGTGCCCTCTAACGAGAAAGATATCAAGGAAGAAATGGATCGGATGGTGTATTAAGTTGAAAGGTAACAAGATTCCCAAAGGACTTTGTGAGCCTAGAAAATCTGTTTGACAAGCATGATAGGTTCATCAAATTTGAAGCTTCTCAAGGGACTTGACAATCTGGCTTTGAGTATGAGAAGGTCAATATTGGAAGCAATGATGAACCCGGGTGGTGAATATTGGAAAATGTTGCACTCATGAAGAGAAAAAGAAAGAAGTAATCCTATTAAAAAAGTATGCGAGATGTTCTTGCCTATTCATATTAAGATCTTAAGGATTTTCAACTAAAGGAGATGTAACACTATATCCCTCGAGACTTGGGATCAAACCTTTCTAGAAGAAGAAAAGGCAAGTATAATTCTAAGGTTGCTTGATACTATATTTTTCAAGAGATCCGAGAAGTTATTAAAAGCCAAGATTATTTTCCCTATACATCATTCAACTTGGATTGCCAACATTGTGCTGTAAGGAAAAAGAATGGTGAGATTCACATCTGTGTGGATTTCAGGAGTTTGAATCAGGCCTCTCTAAAAGACAACTATCCACTCCCCATGATGGATCAATTTTTGCAAGTTGTCTCAAGATATGAGATGTTGTCTATGCTAGATGGATTCTCTAGATACAATCAAGTGGAAGTCAGTACCCCAGATCAACTCAAGACTACTTTTACTATTGTAGTCATTTTTACACCCAACAAAAGAACAAGGGAATCCCATGTGCGACAACCTATCACCCAGCGGCGCTAGATGCTCACCCGAGGCATGCGTGGGCACCGAGTCTCTCTTTTATATGAGTTAAGTGGGAAAACATCATCTATGTCGAACTTAATGAATAAAGGTGGAAATGAGACATACAATCATCATAGGGCTCATAATGGATTCTAGACAAATGTATTCATTCCAAATAGAGGGTGCTTATAGATAACATATAGAACTATAACAGAAAGGAAAATACATAAGGATTTACATCTATTCCATAACATCCATGAACATAAATGAAAATATATAGATATGAACTAAATCAATTACATTCATACTCATTCATGTTTGTAACCTCATTACATTCAATGGATCCATTAGACTACCACAACTTGATCGGAGATCAAGTCATACATCATAAGCGAGGGGATCATGTCCTTCATCCATACAAAGAAAAATTTATAACCCAGACCCCTTAATACATTACTCCCTTATATAGCCTCTACCCAATCCCACAGAGTTCTCGTAGTATTTCTGCAGAGCTCTACTCTCTATATTCTCCTTTTGTATCTCTTTCTACTATGCGGGCACTTGTATATATAGGTTTCTTCAACCACCAACTTGCTTTCAGGGGCTATAGATCTGCACGCCAAGTGTCTAAGTGGTCCTCCATAGAAGCATGCTCCTTTAGATCCAAGCTCTCCACTCCTTGTAATGATGGTCTTCGAAATCCTCCATTGCTAAGCATATTCCTTTCGTGGGCACCACGTTGCTAGGCTGACACCTTATCCACTCCTCATTCGCTGTCAGGTCATGCTTTTCTCATGTCCTACCCAAAATTCCCAATATGGCTAAGTCCTGAAACCTTAGCTCTATCTGCGTGTGTGCCACGGGTTTTCTTAAACCCTTCCTTAAACCCTATCCTACACGCCTTCTCCTTGCGTACCTTTTTGTACTTAGCCAACATTTTGGGGTCCCAAGAACTACCCCTTGGGGCACCTTTTCCTACAAGAGAATGCCTTTTGGTCTTATCAATACTGGTGCCACTTTTTAGAGGGAAATGGATTTAGCTTTTGGCAGCCTAAAGGGAAAGTGTATTGTTGTGTACCTTGATGATTTGACTATTTTTTCCAAAACAAGGGAAAATCATCTTCAATCTAGAAATAGTTCTTTAAAAATGTAGAGAACATGGAGTTTATCTCAATCCTAAGAAGTTTGTCTTTTATGTTATTGAAGGAAAGTTGTTGGGGCATATTGTTTCCAAAGAAGGGATCAAGATAGATCTAGACAGAGTTCAAGCAATCTAGCAGATTCCTCTTCCCACAAGCAAAAAGGTTATTCACTCTTTCTTTGGCAAGATAAATTTCTTGAGGAGATTCATTCCAAATTTTACAGAACTGACTATGAGCATTGCTCAAATGATGAAAGGAAAGAAAACCTTTGGTTGGTCTTCTAAAGGTAAGGAAGCATTTGAAGATATCAAGAAATCCATTGCTAAAACTCCCATCTTAGCATGTCCTAATTTCAGCAAGGATTTTATTATCTATTGCTATGCTACAGAGAATACCTTGGTTCTTATGCTAACTCAAGAAAATTATGAGAATCATGAAATTCCAATTTCCTTCATGAGATATGTTTTGAAATCTCATGAATTAAAATATACTATGATGGAGAAACATGCTTTTGCAGTGGTCAAAGCCATCAAGCAGCTTTTGTTTTTATATTCTTAATTCTCACTTTATTGTGCTTTTACCCGATACTGACCATCAAGTCTATTCTTGCACAACAAGAGTTTGGAACTAAGAGAGGCAATTGGTGTAACATCCCCATTTTAAGATACTAGAACAAGGGATTTTTTTTTTTTTTTGCAATGTTCTCTGTATTGAATTATATAATTCAAACACACGCTCAAGTTTTAGTAATTGTTCTCTTGTCTAATTAATGCAAGTTGGATCACACAATTTCTTTTTAAAACCAATGTTCTCTGTTCACATATTTGCAATATGGAACACACATTCAATGCCATTCAATCATATAACAGATACCATATGCTGTTGTAAATGACTCGAAGAACTACCAATCTCCCATTTTATGGCTCGGAGTTTCAGCGATCTCTCATTTCATGACTCGGTGACTTATCGATCCTTCATGTTAATCCATGCAATGTATAATAAATATACCGGTTTCTTTTACCATTTCTGGTTATCGAAGTGATCCATTTAAGAATCCTATCTGAATATCTGTTTCTTGATATTCATCTGACATCCTGCATCTTAAACTAGGTGATTAGGACAACGCAACCAACACTTGTGATACTTTGGCCAAAGATTTTCACATGCTTTGCATGATCATATTCCTAGATGTGATACACATCATTGGAATACATCCTTCACCTCACTTCGTCAGTTATCTAGAATGGTCTTTCCTGGTCTCTGCCAGTCCTCCCGTTTAAGGTCAAGCTCTAACCCCAACTAGCAATATGAACGAGTATAGGAAGTTACTCATGGTAACTAAAGGTACGCAGACATACGGTGTCATCCCTAGATGACTCCGTGTGTCTAGTTACCTTTAGTCCTCTGGAGTCACTCCGTATACGTGATCACATTCCTATCCCCATCTAAGAACTTAGTATCCAGCTTATGTAAACTTGATGATTTGATTCGAGAGGGCGTTGTAACATGTCAGCCACAACATTGTGTCGTCATGAAGGCCCCGCCTTCATGAAGACACCATATTGTAGCTGGCGTGTGCCAAGGTCCTACGGAATCCTCTCATCGAGAAGTACACATCCCGTTCGCACGTGTTTTGATTATAATCTTAATATTTAAGATCTACTTTCAGCAGCCCTGCTGATCCTTAAACCTCGTTCTCATTGCAGTTGTATGTAGCTAAGAGAGAGACTTAATTTGTCTTCTAGCTTAATATACATCCCCTTCTTCATACCGAAGGGTTGCATATTCCCTTCTTGGTTCCTTTCTTTACTCTTCGGACTAATCAGTCCATTACGGATAACGTAATAAGTTTAACCTATTAAACTTAACCAAGTTTTACCCACAACTGTAAACAAATTCAGAATTCCATCTTATTAGACATCATTTAAACGAGGTCTAATTCTAAATGAATTTATTCATTTATTCTCCATAACCTTACTTCAGTTAAGGTCTGTTAACATAGATATGTTTTTCTCATATCTATATTTTCTGAATTTGAACATTCGAGGATATTAACGGAGTCCGAATACAAGGTTCAGTTACTCCTATGTTATTTGATATTCCTTAGCTTATGAGCTAATCCCGAATACCTTCCAATTAAGAGTTCATACTCATCTAATCCATTTTAATGTCAATTCAAAATTCATCTTAACCCAAGTATGAACTAATTGAACATTCCAACGTAAAAGTTGTATTCAGGTAAAGAATAGATGTTTATTCCTTTTAAATCTATCCACTATCATTTGAACATTTCCAATCAAGGAATAATATTATATTCTCAATCTTATTCAACAATATCAATTGATACAGCCATTAAAATATCACACTTTTCCTTGTATTCATCCATAAGTTTTACAATCTATACATTTGCCAGCCCAAACAACTGGGCCTTGTTTATATCAAACAACATTACAACTCATAAAGATAGAAGAATGTAATTTCTTCCTCTCTCATTTCCTCGTAGAGGAATAATAGCTATCAAATACAATCCATCCTCAGTTAATCAAAAGAAGTATCAAAAACAACCATGTCCTCGTTTATACTCAAGTTCCATTTGCAAAAATTACTTGCATGGGTCAGTTCATTGAACTGAGCATATTAAGCACTTGTCATTAAAATGAGGTGCTTTTAATTAACTATCTCAATAAAAGAACCCTGCTTTTATGAAACGTTAAAATGAACATCATTCAAGAATTAAGTACCGATAAGGATGAACAACATAACAACTCAATCATCTAATTACCCTCCCAATCAGAAAAGAAAGGATTACTGCCCTTTTTTCCCAATAATTACTACAAGAAGTAATTTCCTTCAAATAGTTCTAGAATTAACATCTGTAAGAACTAAAACACAATTATGCATATTGCTGTTCCAATATAAATGCTATAAATTCCATTCCTTACAATAGTTGCAATTTCAAAAGATAGAGTTTAACTGAAAATTTAACCGAACTACTTTCCTTTGCTTTCATACAACTCATCGGATTTCAAACAATCAAACGTTGAAGAGAAAAGTAAGCAGCAATTAAATGCAGATGCTTAAACCAAAGCAGTACAAAATTCATTCCATAATAATTATAGATTTTCAACTGTATGAGAGAAGAAACGAACATTAATTCAAATTATCCATCCACACTCTCTTTCCTTGCATCATAACTGTATTGGAAATTTTAATCCAAACGTGATATCAATCAATGATAACAGTCCAAAGAGAAATAAATGAATCAATAATCAAATAAAAGGGGGAAGGATCATATTACCTCTTCTCACTGTCTAACCAAATATCCATCATTTAGAACAGACATATTCCAACAGTATAATTCATTCTGAATAGTATAATTCAGTATTCAAAAACTACTATTACCTTTCCACAAAAGTTGACCAGAGTTCATTGCAACTGATCCGTAGGCATCGATACCGAAGGAACTTCTAAACACAATCCTTTCCCCTCAAAATAATTCACTCTACAGACATTTACGTCTATATAACATGTAAGAGTGTACAACAACAACAACAAGTCACACTTTCATCATAACAATGAGAGAATTCACTTTCCAACAGCAAAGTAATAAATCCATTCATATTCTGCTCTAATGAAAACGATGAAAGGTTCACAATCCTTAAAATTATATATATATATATATATATATATATATATATATATATATATATGTGTATATATATATATATATGTATATATATATATGTATGTATGTATATATATATATATATATACATACATATATATACATATATATATACATACATACATATATACATATATATATATATACATACATACATATATATATATATATATATATATATATATATATATATATATATATATATATATATCCTTGAGTTCAGCAAGACACAGTAAAATTTGTATGCTCTACTCAGTCTATTATATAGACTGATTTTTTTGTTCCTCATCAGATTGGAACTTCCTTCCAAACAGTCCTATATGAATACCAAGAACCAGCAGGTAGAATACCATATCTAATTAGAACAACAAAGTAAGATGCTACTATAACCTTACTGTCCCAGGGAACCCGTATTCTATGCAATGAAAAACATCTAGGAATTATAACTCACATAATAGTTTATCAACATCACCACAAATCTGTTTTCTTTTTTTTTTCCAAACGTTTCCACACACTGAACTCAGAAATACAATATTCACATAGCAATACATTTATCAATGCAAACCCGTATAGGGTAATAGATGCGCAAGCAAGATACAGTAAAAAACAATCTCATACAGCAAGCACAATCCCTTTTATTCCACTTAATCGCAAGAATACCCAAGGCCGTGTTCCTTTTGTTATGCCAGTTCAAACCAAACATACAGAATCACATACCCTTACATTTATACAAGATTGCACAAAACTCAGATTAATACACACACAACTAATGTATTATTCCACACAAATTCAACTCCTATTGAGTAGAGATCAATTAACCGACATTGCCAAACAACTCATTCATCAAGAGCAGACTTATTTCATTCACCTAATTCACAAAAGAAATTATCCAAGTCATACTCAGCAAAGGAAAAATGACTCAGTCCAGAGCTCATTCCATTCAAAACAACAACATCATTTGATTAAATCGCCCCTCATAAGAGCAGGGTTGTTTTAATGAGTCGATTAAGCAAAAGCAAGCGGTTTAAGGAGAAGGGCTTAACATGCCTGTATTTTTTTGTGGTTCAAAGAAACCATGTCCACTGGAGTTGTTTCTCTCCACGACGTCCTCAGCCAGGCTTTCCAAACAGTCACTAACTTCCACAGGCTCAAAAATAGCCCTTGGCTTCTCCAAAGATAGAATCAATAACCAAAAATACAGCAGGTTCGACAGAACCATGGAAGAACAAAATGCAGAGCAACTAAAAACCCGATGCACACAACAACAAACAATTCTTTCCCAATCCACTTTCCAAGGCGAGCTGGTCGCTAAGACCAAGGTAATTGAATGCATTGAATGCATTACCTTTCCTCATTCCTCACGCCACCGCCGACTCAGGTTGGTGAGTTTCCAATTTCAAATTTTGCATGTAATTCCCATTTTAGCTTCATAGCTAGTTGGACGCCTCCAACTTTTCCTTGTTCCCGCCAAACTTGGCGCTGCACATGTAAGGACTTCATTTACTGTCCCATTAAATTTCCAACCTTCCCTTCTTATCCATTTCCATTCACATGGGTCCATACGTCCCCTTCCTTAGGTTAGGAATAGTTTAGGATTTTTAATAGTCCATATCTAGGTTATTCGCCTAGTTCATAGGTTAATAGAATTTACATCTATTTTCATCCTTATGAAATTTAAAATCCATATAGGGTAGTAGTTAGGGTATAGGATTAAACTTAGTAGTAGGTTAGTGTTTAATCCCATAGTTTTTAATTAATAGTTTCCAATCAAGTCTTTCTGACTGGCATTCATATTCAACACTATGCAGGACATTTCGTCCTATGTTCCACATACCTATGCCACTCGCATCCAGGCCCTTATCATCTTACGCTGTCTAGCGTTACAATGGTGTGTGGTTCGAGAATCGAACCTTTTTCATTGGCATCTATGTACCAGATATTCATACCTGTAATCAGGTGCTGCAACCTTTATATCAACCTTCAGTCTGGTTTCAGACTTCATTCTGGTTTAGAAGTAAATCGACAAAGTGATCACAAGAAGGCCACAACATACCTTGGATCAATGAAATTGATTCAAGGTGTCTTTTCAATCAGCAAAAAGAGTTCATCAAGCATACGAAAAGTCTGTTATCTCATTAACAATCACACAAGCAATAATAACTTCTGTCCCAAGTAAACAAATTACAACAAACAAGGGTCCAGTTAGCAACACATTCCTTTAAGATCAAAAGATGTGTCTTAACATATTTATCCTCATTTCTGTAGTTACAACATCATGAAAAGTGATTACTATGCTAGCTTACAAAAATTCAAGGCGTTACTGATTGGGTAGAAAAGGTCCAAGAATATGACCTTGATATCAAGCCAACTAAGCTGGTTTGGGGTAAAGGATTGTGCGAGCTTATTCTTTGAAGGGGTTGATGATGAATTGTCCACAAAAGCAGTTGATGTTCTGTTGTTCTCTTCCTTAGTTCAATAGATGAGTGGTATGCTTGATATTGCAATTTTTCTTACTTATGGAGAATGTCCATCCCATTTGAGTGCGAGGAAAAGAGAGCTATTAAGCTAAGGTCTGCACAATATGTATTATGGGAAAATGTTTTGTTCAAGTGAGACATAGATAGAATATTCCTTAAATGTGTGGAAAAAGAGCAACGAAAGAAGTTGTTTTTAGATTTTCATGATTAGGCTTGTGGAGGGCATTTCTCTTTTGTTGTCACTTTGCCCATAAGATCCTTCGTGTAGGGTACTATTGGCCTCCATTTTTAGAGATGCGTCAAAATGGGTAGGTAAGTGTGAAGCCTATCAAACTTTTGTTGGGAGACCTAAGTTAGATGCTTTACCACTCAAACTAGTAGTGATTGACGAGTCTTTTCAACAAAGTGGGGATTGGATTTCATTGGGACTCTTAACCCACTTTCCAGAAGTCTTGGACATACTCACGTGCTAACTACTATAGATTACTTCACAAAGTGGGTAGAGGCTATTCCAGTCAAAAGCACTAGTTACGAGGTGGTGTGTAATTTCATCAAGGAGAATATCTTGATAAGGTTTGGGGTACCAAACAAGATTGTGACCTGATAATGCTTCCAATTTTTCTTCTTACGAGATGATGGATTTCTGCATGGATATGGAATTTCCCTTGCTCATTCTTAAAATTATTATCCTCAAGGAATGGACAAGTAGAATCAACAAATAAGAATACTGTAACCATCGTTCGAAGCTTTTCAATGACTCTCAAAGGAATTGGCACAAGAAGCTCTATGATGCTCTTTGTGTAGATAGATTTACACCCAAAAGAGAAATTAGGATGTCTCCATTTTAGGTGGTGTATGGTCTGCAAGCTTAGCTACCAAGAATAAAGTGGAATTACTAGCCTTACACTTAATGAAGGCTATTGAGGATTCAAGTTTCATTAGTTCCTTAGACAAGAGGATCATGTACCTTCAGAAGATGGATGAAGACATGATGCAGGTTTTTTATAGGATCTCAGCTCATCAACTAAAGGTGAAAGCTTTGTTTGACAAGAAAGCTAGACCCGAGAGATTTTCAAGTGGGAGACATTGTTCTGCTATGGGAAAAAGGCATGAACCTCAAGGAAGCCATGGTAAGTTTGATTCTCTTTGGCTTGGTACTTTCAAAATCAGACACTTTGTTGGAGAAAATTCTTTCTACTTGGATTATATGGATGGATCCTCTCTCCCACTTCCTTATAGTGGGCAATATTTGAAGTTGTTCAAGTCCTAGGTGATTAGGTAGTCCTTTTGTATATATTGTGTGCGGTGTTTTGTTTGTTTTTCCTTTTTGGTTTGTTTCCCTTCCATGTGTGTTGTCTTCTATATTAATTCGTCTTTGACTCTATTTTCCCAATGGATAAGGTCTTGGTCTACTTTCCCGAGTTTTTCTATAGTTCTTGATCTTGCCTTGTTCCTCTGTCCTAGCTAAGTCATCCCCAGAAAGAGTAAGCTGTTATCACCCTCAAAATTCCCCTCTTTTTAAAGTCAAGTTTCAAAATTTTTGAGTTGGTGCCTTTGAGAGATGTTTGAGAAGAGTGAGAAGTCTGGACAGATAGAAAAATTTGTGCTTTGAAGAAGTGGGTGCTCATTTGTAATCTCACCCTATTAATTTAGAATCTTGTAGTCCACATGGTTCCCATCTGGATGCTTGAAAATTGTTTCCTCCATTTGAATGAAATTGTCAAATCCTTTTTCTATGGCCATGGATCACATCAAGCCTGGTATTGTTTACAGTTCTTCTTTCCACAAGGAGTAGTTTGTTTTTTGGGCGTAAATGGTGGAGCTTCCCCTCCTCTGTATTTTTCTACAATCATGAATGACGGGCGTATCTTCCTTGTTAATTTTTGGCCCCAGCATCCACGAGTACGTGGACATCTTTGATTGGATGCGGTGTGGTGGGTTTATTTGGCAAACTTATCATTTTTTGTTGTTGTTATTTTTGAAAAAGTGTCAAATTGGCTCCATGGCCCTGAAGGATCTTGATTGGTCAAATCGAGCTAAGGCGGGAAGGTGGATCATTGGGGCACTTTGGAAATTTATCTTTGTTTCCAAAGGGAAAAATTCAAATGTAAGGTCAGTGTCAAAAGTCAAATGGGTAACATGATCGAACCGGCTAGGTATAGAAGGACCATGGAAAGTGCTTTGTGTGTCTCAATGGCACACTTTTGGTATGGTGAACAAAATCGAGACCCTAAACATGCACAAGCCCTCCACGTGGTCGAGTCGAAAAGACAAAGCTAGCCATTAAATCGACTAAGTATGAAGAGGCGATGAAAGCCTCCATGTGTGCCAATGGCACACCTCCAAAGGCCAAGTTCAAAGAAGGATCCTAACGGTTGGTAGACGGTGCAACATGTCTCATCGGTGTGACTCGAAATGAGACCCAAAGGACAAACCCCAAATAAAGTGCCGGCTTTCCACGTGTCCCAAGTCTGAAAAGGAGACAGGTCAATTGTTGAATCGAGATAAGTATAGAAGGGTTAACGGAAGCCTCCACGTGTTAGCTCGGCATAACTTCAAAGGAAAAATATGAGGTAGGTCCCAAATGTGCATGGAAGCCTCCACATGTCTAGGGTCAAACATATGGCCCTGCTAAACAAAAGGGACTTAGCCAAAATAAAAAGAAACAAAGAAAATCATGTGGAAGGAGCCACGTGTCTCTTCGGTGCTTTTTCAAGAGGTGAATCCAAAAGTAGGTCCTAAATGTGTGCCAGCTCTCCATGTGTCCCGGGTTAGACATAAAGCCTTCGCCAACAAAGGGAAAAAGTCAAATGTTAAGCCCGCATCAAAAGTCAAAGCGGAAGGTGGGTCGGTGGAGAACTTTGAGATTTTGAGCCTTGTTTCCATAAAAGGCGTAAAGTGATAAAGTGAACCGCGTCCTGCTCATGCCAAGGGAAAAAGTCAAATGTTAAGCCCGCGTCAAAATTCAAAGCGGGAAGGCGGGTCGGCGGAGAACTTTGAGATTTTGAGCCTTGTTTCCATAAAAGCTGTAAAGTGACAAAATGAACTACGGCCCCACTTATGCCATGGGAAAAAATTCAAATGTTGAGCCCGCATGAAAAGTCAAAACGGGGATGCGGGTCGGCAGAGAACTTTGAGAATTTGAGCCTTGTTTCCAAAAGAAGTAAAATTATAAAGTGAGCCGCAACTCCGTTACCACTCAAGTAAAGCCACATGTCAGACCTATATCAAATGTGAAGTTGCGGGATTGTGGGGCTGCGGGGAACTTTTGCACTTTGCATATTTTGTGCTAAAGGTACAATTTCACTTTCAAGCCCACAAATCCATTTTATGAAAATTGCATTTTTGCCATTTTTGTACAGATTTGATTCAAATATTCAAATGAGCATAACTTTTGCTCTAGTGCTCGAAATTTGACAAATTTTATATTGTTGGAAAGGTCTTGGTCTCCTCCATGCCATGAAAGCATAAAATATTGTTTTTAGTAGGATTTGATGGGTAAAAATATGGGAAACAACTTTCAAGACATTAATATGGGATCCAATTACTTCAACTACCCAGATCTGATATGATTTTCCATCCTTCCTTCTCAAACATGCCAAACAGACATGGAGAACTGACTGGATATCTTGATTTGGGTGAAAATCTAGAAAACATCTTTTGTGCCATTAATATGTGATCAAAGCGCTTCAAAATATCAGTTTGATCGATCTTTCATCCTTCCTTATTCAACACACCAAAGACATGTAGAACTAGATTTGTGATTGAAGGTGGATTTGCAAGGGCATTAATCGTTAGTGGTTGAGCTTCCAAATCAGATTTTCTTCCTTCTCTTCTCCTCCTCTATTCGCTTCATCTATAAATGTAAGAGCTTGGCTCATTGCAAATGTTGGACTCGATACTTTTAAAGTGTAAATAGAATCAAAAGCAATCAATACGAAAGAATTTACCCTTTCTCTCTATCTCATCTATTGTCTCTTCTTGCTTACCTAAAATCATGTGGATAATTTATCTTCTTTAATAAGAAACTTTTTGTTCTTATTGATATGATTTCTAGAACTTTGTGTCATGGAAGGATATCTTATCTTTGTGAATATGAATGATTTTGTTACTATCACCTTTTCTCAATACGTATAAGGTTATACTCTACTATCTATATTTTGTGAAAGTACTATTATATTACTGCTCTTTCCTTTCTTGATGTCTTCCATTCATTTGTATTGATAAGATATTTTGGTAAAAAAATATTTCAAGATGTTAGAAGTCCAAACCTTAAGATGAAAGTTATACATTTGTATATAAGCTTTCTTCTTGCTTTCAATAAGGGAACCTCTCCCATAAAGGGGAGGGACTTGCTATCCACATTGTGGTTTTTATCAAAGTACCATTTTAAAACCCAAATAAGGGAACCTCTCCCATAAGATTTTTATTACTAGTTTTGGTGGGAAACACGGTATAAGGATTATAAAGAATATTGTAAGGTCTGTGATCTTTGTCAACACCTTGGAAATCCTGGGCATAGAGATGAAATGAATTTAGACTTTAAGGCCTATTGCGAGTGTAAAACCTTTTGAAAAGTGGGAAATTGAATTTTTCGGCCCTCTTTCTCCCCCCTGCGTAGGACTAGATCATGCTATATTATAACTTTTACAAATTATCTTACAAGGTGGGCCGAAGCAACACTTGCAAAGGATTGCACAAAAATTACAACATTAAGGTCTCTATGGGAAAACAATATTAGTAGGTATGGATGCCCATTGAGTTTGACAAGTGATAGGGGCACTCATTCTTTTAATGATAACATCGGGATACTATTGAAAAATTTATGGTGTCACACCATAAAATAACACCTTATCACCCTCAGGAAAATGGAACTATTGAGGCTTTCAAAAAGATACTGAACCATACATTGACTAAGATGTGTGATGTTGGAATGAATGTTTGGGATGATAAAGTATCTGCTTGTACTTTGGGCATACATGATAACTTATAAAATATTGAACATAGCCATACCATTTCGAGATGGTTTTGGCACGAGGTTGTTTTTCTAGTGGAGTTCATGTTATCCTCTTTGTGTATTGTGCATGTAAGAGGATTAGGCGATGAGAAAGAAGCTGGAAGAGCACATTGATAAAATGATGCAGTTGGATGAAAGGCATGCCATAGCACATTGGAGTCACAAAATAGAAAAGGCCAGGAAAATGGCATAACATGATAGACATATTAAGGATAAGAAGCTTGAGGTTGGATAGATGGTTCTTCTTTATGACTCCAAGTTCTTGCACCACCTTGGAAAGCTTAAAGTGCATTGGTTGGGACCGTATGTTGTGACTTACATAGTTCATTCATGCACTTTCCATTCTAAGCACTATATGGGACACGATTGCTGGTTATTTCAACAGGAGTATGATGAATCCCTACTATAAATGAGTCTTCTTGGTGTTTGTAATAAGGAATTATTGCCATTAGATTAGATTTATTTAATGTATTTCCTTTCATCGTTGTTATGCTTTGTTAATTTAGTTCAGTGTTTTGTGTAATAAGCACGCTTGTGTGCCAGAAGTTGATTACTATCTATTACATTCATGCGCAGAGGACCACACATAATTTTAGTGTGGGGTGGAGTGTATACAAGATAAATGGGTCAAGTTTGAATGTTCTTTGAAGATGGGTATGCATAGAGAGATATTGTGCAAGTGCTTGAAGTAAAGGTGTGGATACAAAAGATTGCTCATGAATGAATACCACATATGAATGAATGGACACACAATGTAATGCGAGGTAGGCTGCAAAATGGGAACTACTTAGTGAAAGGTGTAGTGGATAGGTACTTTGGCACATGAAGGCACGCGAAAGGAGGTCATGTGGCTAAGGAGTAGTAGGCACACTAGAAGGTTATGATTATGGTGTGGAAAAATCAACACGGAAAAAGAAAAGAAATGCCAATTTAATGTTGAGTACGGTGGTAGGTGGAGAGAAATAAATGCGGATTTTTTTTCAAAAGTTATATAAGGTGGTGTTGTGAAATAATTTTTACCTTTGCGATTGAGAGAATTCGAGTGAGTTGAAGAGTGAGTTAAAGAGCGAGTTGTGACATGCAAAGAGTGGTGATACCAAGATGAACCAGATGGATTTTTCAAAGTTATGCATAGGATTATTTGGTGCTCCATTGGAGAAAAGTGTTTGAGCAAAGCAAAGGCGTGCGGGGAGGAGAAATTGGTTGTTAGGGTTCGAGTTTGAGCTAGGGAATGTGGATTCAAGATAGGGCATAAATGTTTGAGTTGCAAATCTTGAATTAACCCCAAGAACACACCTTTATTGTTTATATGGCACCTAAGCAAGTACTTGGAGAGACCAAAAGGGGAAGGAAGCAGAAGGAAGTCAAGGTCAAAGTAGAAGACACCCAAAAAGCCTTTTTTCAGAGATGTAATATCTAGAAGGGGTTTTTATGGGTCGCGACTGGGAATAACACGTTCATCACTACAAAGTAAGTGATTATAACCATAGAACCAAGGACAACAAAGATGAATTGGAAAAATTACTGGTAGTAAAGACAACATTGAGAATAGAAAATGATATGGCGGTATATGATGATGCAGGAGAAAAGTTGTTAAAAAATGTGGGAGTTTTACAGCTTGTATGAACTCCCTTATTTTGGAAAACCAAAAAAATCTATACCAATGGTTGATGAGTAGAGTCCATGAGGATGTTTTCTACTTTGTTGGGCATCGAATGCAGTTTATCGTGACCCTAATTGGGAGACTGACATGTTTAAGGAGTTTGGGGATAGAACTTAACAATGACCTCACTAACAAGGCAAGTAATAGAAGAAACAAAAAAATCACTTAGATATGAGGGTGCATGATGGATATACCCAATTTACAGAAGTATCTAGTTATTTACGTAGAAACACACCTCCTAACTAAGTTAAATAATCAAGAGCGCTGGTCATAGGTGAACAAGGCATGGTTGCACATAGCAAAGAAGATGACATAAGGGGTGGTCTACAATCTAGTTAACTTTATTTTTGAAACCATTATTGAAGAGGCACACCAAGGTGAGAAAATAAGTTTCAGCATGATCCTTCTATCTCTTATATTTATAGAAATTGGAGTGCCCGATGGGCCAAAGGATAAAATATGGCAATATCCTAAGGAGAAGAAATATCTTGCAAAGAGATTTGTTAAGTATACATGTGATGGATCCATGAGTGGACCCTTTAAGTAGAGGGAAAAATTATGGTATGAATTCCTACACACTACATTTGAGGAGGAATGGAGAATACCCAAGGATCTTCCTTTGGTATTGGGAAAACAAGTACAATTTGTAGTATACCAACACTTTTGCATAACACGTTTTGGCATGAAGGATGGGAAGTGGAGCCCTTAGTGCAATCTCCCCTATGCCTTCACCACACACTACTTTCAGGCATCAGTACATAGGTTCTCTAACATGTGAAGGCTTTTGTTCAATGCAGATAAGGTAGATTGTGACTACCACACACTCAGGAAAACCTACATCTACCCAAGTAAGTCTGCATACATTGAGAAACTGATTTCAGATGATATTAACATTAAAGCTATGAGCTTGGAAATTGGGAAGTTTGGGGAAACTCTTGTTTACATTTATCTAAGGCCTAAGTTAGAAAATGGGAAGTATGTTGAAAATGAGTTCAAGCTCCTGGACCACCCAAGGGGAAACATACAGTGGGCACACTTTGTAAGATGAAGAAGACACTTTTCCCCTTGAAGAAGAAGAAGAGGAGGAACAAGAGAAAGAAGATAGTGGTGGCTTGGATCATAGAAGGAGGTAACCCATTATAGGGGAGAAAAGAGAGCGTGAGGTAACCCATCCATTGCAGAAAGAAGGTGAAGAAGTGGAAATGGAGACATGTGTAGTTGAGATCAGAGAGGCGCCGTGGACCCCTAGTACAAAAGAGTGCTAAGAAGAACTAGAACTCATGGTGTAAGACCTTCACAACCATTAAGGAGGTCACCTAGGACTTCTCCTGTGAAGAAAAAACTAGTAAGGAAAAGGCACATGTACATCCCAACTAAGGAGGATGATGATGGAGAGAAATTAGAGGACAACGTGCCAAACACTCCAAAGTGCACATTGAGGATGCAGAAGAGCCTCAAGAAGAATAATTAAAAATTGATGCAAAGGATTTAAAGGAGAGGGAGATAGATAGTGGTGCCATGGATACAAAGGTAGATATAGATAAGGGTAAGCCATCAGGCACGCCTCATACTACATAGACAAGTGAAGGACCAGTGATGGATTCAAGCATACACATCCCTAAAGGTAAGCACTTGGGAAAGGGAAAGGAGGAAGAAACCTATGAGACACCAAAAATTGGGTATGTGAATGACCCAACCAAGATTATATGCATGAGGTTTTAAAGCACTTTGGAACTTAAGGAATTGTATGGCTAGGAGTTGATGGACTCATAAATGGTGACCACTCGCACATAAAAATAATTATCATGGGTAATACCGACTCACATGGATGATCCTGAATTTGATGTGTGTGAAGAATCATGTGTATTAAGGAGAATGAAAAAGGTGCCACATTCACACCATGTGACTGTCAACCCCCTATAATGTTAGATGAACAGGTGAGTGATACCTTGATAAAGGTATCTGCAGAGGTTGTGCACTATAACATTGATAAAGAGATAAATATTTGGGCACTTTGTTGGATGATTATAAGGAAAAATATACCAAGATAAAATTTTTGACGAGAAGAGAAGGAAAAATCTGAGGTGAAGGTGGACGCGTTGGTGAGTATGGTGGAGAAAATTGGAGATGAAATTTTGAAGGTAAGGCCACACTTGGAAGAGAGAGTTCCAGAAAATTTCCCATCTATGATGCATTATTTGTGCACCCTTTTTAGATGATGATGGAAGAAGGTTCAATGCGTATGCCAACATTGAAGTATGTTGCAGCACAAGAAGAGAAGGCCAAGGAAACTATTATGTGGAAAATCACAAGTTATGAATCCATACTGCAGACCTTGAAGGATGAACTGAAAAAGGAGGATTTGGCCTTAAATATGTGTGCAATGCCTGATGTAATAATAAAGACAAGAACTATGGCAAAGGAGGATGAGGTCCTTAAGGAAACAAAGAATGAAGCACTTGGGCATGAGGAGAGGCTCACATTGGTAGAAGAAAAACACAATGTGCTTGCAACATCCAAGATTCCTCACAAGGAGAGAATAAAGGAGATCAAAATTGAAGGGATGGTCTCTAACCTAACAAATGTTCTTAGAGTGTTGTAGAATGAAGGTGAGAACATGACCTTAGATGAGATGGATGGGGTGCTTTCCGACATCCCAGAAAAAAACTAATAAAGCATTGAGTGATTGGAATGAGTTAGAAGTAGAGGTCAAAGTAGAATATCCAAAATTAATTCTCTCTACAAAATTATAGAGCACCCAAGTATACTTTTATTCTTTTGTATAGTTATTATTTCATTCCTTATTCTTTGTTCATGGAGAGATAAGTTATGATTACCCATTTCCGGGGTGGAAATGAAGCAAGTGTGGGGTAATGTTGGGATGATAAAATATATCCTAAGTACTGAAGGCACATAAGGATTGGGTGCACAGGAACATGATGCGTAGGTGCATGTGGAAGAATAGTGGAACATGGCGTGCACATGAAAAGTGAGGATTCAAGACTTAACCATTTTCAGTGTAAGGATAAATATAGACATGGAGTACAGAGCACGTTTAGTATGAAGAATTGAAGAACACACAAAGGCTATTTTAGACAAGTGGGAGATCAAGCACCATGCACAATTTTGGGCTATTAATAGGATTAGAACTGTAGTTATTATTAGATAATCTATTAATAGCAAGCTTGCATGCTTTTGTAATTATCTTGTAGTGGCACATGGATATTCTTAGCATGTAACCTATTTTAAGGATGCATAGGTGGTGAAGGAAAGTCCCCACCCCTATATATATGTATTGATTTGCACGGTTTAGGGATCCACATTTTGTAGAGTTATGTTGTTGGTTTATGGGCGCACATGATTGATGGTGACATTGTTAAGTATGTATGAAGCTTATGTGTTTTACAACAATTAATATAATGGACCTTTGTGGTTGGATATTGGTTGTTGACTTATCTGAGCATGGATCTTATATGGTAAATATGATTATGGTTCTTGTTTAGATATTCTTGCAAATAGTTGAGATCTAGATCTAGTTTATGTTATGTAATATATTTGGTTATCTGTTATGGATCTGGAATATTTGTATGATCATGCTAACTTCTTGAAAAATCTGTCATAAAGAGGACTTGGCACCCTGCATGCTTCGAGTGAGTGCTCAGTTCTGGCTAAGTGATGTACTAACACGCCTCAGTGTTTTGGGTAAAAACGATACTACAAAGTACATACCTAAAGCACATAGTTTTCATCTTTCATCTACATATTAGGATCACCTCGTTTTTGGAAACATCAAACAAGTTAACGAAATGTCATTCTTCTTCTTGACTCTATTTTGGCTTCATTATGTCTTGATAGTACTATAGACCCCCTAGGCGAAGCATATCATAACACTCACACATGCCAAAAAAATTGATTCTACGTAAATATATCATGCTATTTCATACTTAGTCTTAACATAGCAGAAAACATCCACAAACTATTTTGGATCTTGCATAACACGCTAGAAACAACTTGTAGGACCAAGATCCCTGAAACACCCTTTCAATCCAAAAATGCCAAACTTTTCCTTTTTTGACTAAAATCCATAAAGATGGTTCAAATTCAATACCATAGGTCTGAAGCAACTCTAAAGTGTTTTCATTTTTCTTTTCATGTCTTCACAACTGATTGATCTCATGAATTTCTCCCCCTTTGAGTATTCCCGGAATTAATCCAACAACCTGCCAAACTATATTTCTTGATACCTTAAACAACTCCTTTCAAGAGCATTTGTCGGCTTTTCATGGCTCATGAGGTCTTCATACACATGTAGCTCACCATTACAATATACAACAACATATTATACCCTATTATGATGCATTTGTTCAACAATGCATGTCATGTCACACTTACAACTTCATAACTCAAGAATGATAAACACTCAAGCTCCCCTCAACTCATGAAAACATATCTAACATCTTGAAAACTTCATACTCAAGTAAAATAAGTACATTCTTCTTCTTACTATATAAATACCTTCTTAAAGAAAAGCTCAAAGACATTATTTAGTTCATGATGCACTTGCACAACCTTTATAGACCTTAAACATGATTCATATCTTCATTTCAAACTGAGCACCTTGCAAATATCCTTGTTACTTGATATTTTTGTTTAAGAAACAACTACGAGACCCAAGAATTCATACACACACACTTGCAAAAATGCACATCAATTGAAAAAATCACCTCTTGGCATTTTATAGTACTTAACCTTCTTCATACTACCTCTTCGACACATGAAAACACTTGAGATATCTCAAACATGAATCATGGACTAATGACACAACATGTAGACCCATTAAAATCACACATATTCCTAGAATGCACCATTACTCCCTACCTTTGATGGTTTGATCAAGTCATCATATGCCATTAATTTCTTCTTAATGGATCCAACAACCTTACAACATGACAATGCCTAAATAATCTCTAAAAATATTGAAGACCTTCAAAAACACAATGAACTTACCTTGACACCATGAAATAACCCCTACGGTATTATACTTCAAACCATTCATGCTCCCCCTTAACACCATGCTTCATATGTATGAGAAATGTCTCTAAGAAGCCTATTAGAGACATCCTATTACATGAGGAGTCTAGAAAAATAAGTTGAAGAGGTCACATGCCCTCTTAGACACCCGAGAATCACCTTTCCCATATTTCTTCTAATAAAAATATGAGAACCTTCATATTTTTCTTCCACAACTACTTTTGGTGGAATAATATTGTTCACTATTGGCTCCCACATCCTTCCTTTCCTCCTTTCCTATACTCTAGGAGTCTGAAACCTCTTGGATTACCTTGAAAGATCATACCAATATCTAGCAACATGTCCAACATTATTGTAATTAAACCACACAACTTCATTCTTACCGTTGGGACCTTCATTTCTCCAATATTACTATATGGTTCATATAAGTAGTACATGACAGTATGAACTCTCTCACAAAATTGTAGCAAATGATGTTATTTGTATGATCATATCTAGTATCTATCCATGGGCGATAATATTTGAAAAACCTCCTACATTATTATTCTCTATGCCTAAAAACATTACAAGTATAACAATAGACATTAAAATATTTATCATACTTTGAGGCATTACGATATCTCACAGACTTTGTCTTCACATTGTCTTCGAAGTTTCTCTCTTTCTTCTCCTCTTTGGTGTTTTTTCCTTCAATCTCTTTTCTTGAAACAATGTCATATTGCATTAGTTTTTGCCTTTGAGATATTATTTGAATCCTAACCCTTTCCTATCTCCTATAAACCTTTGGATATCCAAGAGATCAACAAGATCCTTGGGATTTTTTTCAAATAATTACGTTAGACATCTCTCCCCTTAGAAGGATAATTTATTCTTCAAGTTTATTACATTCTTATTCTTTAGATTACATGCTTAAATTCATTGAAATTATATGCATTTCTAACATTTTGACTATTTCATCAAGCTTACCTGTCTCATACCAATGTTTCTCCTCAAGGTCATGGATCTTCCCTTCATACTCTTTAACTTGTGCTTTCAGCTTCTTGAAATTATTCTCATCATGATTTAGCTCTGTTTGAACACACATTAGCTCAATATATATTTCATCTCCTTCTTATTCTTCTTCATAGTACATGAAGTCTCCAAACAATATGGATTCTTCACTCATATATCTCATATTGCCATCTTTAGATTCAGAGCCGAATAAAAACATCATTATAGCTACTTACCTCTCGAAGAACAAAACTTTTTTTTAAATAGAAACTCTTCTTGGAATTCTTTTTGCCCTTGTAAAAACTATGGGTATTATTTTCATGATCTTCATGATCTTCATATTTGATCTTATAAGGGATATTAATAGAAAAATGACCAACTTCTCCATAGTTAAAAAATTTAAAATGGAAACTTACCCGAGCCAGTTTCAGTCTTCTAGAAAACATGGCAATTAGTTCATCATCATCAATCTCAGGAGCAACATCATCATCATTAGTCTTCTTATCCTTTGACTTATTTTTTCTTTTAAAGTAATATCCTTCTTGATATGTTTTGAATCCATGATCCTCATCTCATATGCAATCAAGATGCCATGTAGCTCATCCATCAACATGAACTTCAAATCCTTAGCTTCCTCAATAGCAGACACTTTAGGGTCAAACTTAGGAGTGAGGGATCTCAACACCTTTTACACAACTACTTCTTATTTCACTTCTTCACCTAACCCTCTCATGGTGTTAATAACTTTATCAACTCTAAGTAGATATGCAACAATAGATTCTTCTTCTCTCATC
The DNA here is from genome assembly GCA_018340775.1 of Taxus wallichiana var. yunnanensis. NCBI lineage: Eukaryota > Viridiplantae > Streptophyta > Pinopsida > Cupressales > Taxaceae > Taxus > Taxus wallichiana. The sequence continues at coordinate 705,236,099 of CM031242.1, read as the reverse complement.
TTTAGGCCTTCAAAATTCTTTATGAAAGTTTGGAGTTTTGATATCCATACGTGGAATTGTTGGAACCCAATAATTTTTAGTGGAATTTACATTGATATCAAGTGGTGTTGATGGAAAAAAAAGTAGTGAGTGGTGAAGTGAAGTGCCTTATTAGTGGTGTATTATGCTTTCAAGATGGTTTCATGTTATTTCAAGTGTGTGTAGGATTGTTTTGTGAGTCCCGATGAGGTGTGATAAGTTGGTACATGTCATAGACAGGTCATGTGATCATGGGATAATAATAAGTTTCTATAGCATGTGTGAGCAAAAACAAGGCCCAGGTTGGCTCCTAGAGACAAAATTCAAAAGCTAGCTAAAGTTGACTTTGAGAACTGATTGTGTTTGCTAAGGTAAATGAGATTGGTTAGAGATTCATAGGAAAACCTATGGCTAACCAACACATGAAATTTGTAGAGGGTTTATTGTAGTGCTTCATGCCAAATTTCATCAAATTTTGAAATGGGGATTTTAAGTTATGCAAGTTTTTCTAAAATTGCTCTCGTAGGGAATGCAAAATAAACAGTCTAGCTTCTTAGCACCCAATTTTTTTTGAGCCTTATCTGAATAAATAATAGAAGGAATTTTCAAAGAGAACTTTTAGACTAAACATTTTCAAAATTTTGAGGTAAATTGGCTCGAAACAAGAAAGTTATGAACGTTTTACTAGCATGTTTTCTCTCCCCTCAAGCTTCCTTATTGAAGCGAAAGAAGCAAAAAATGACTTGTTTTGACTTAAATTGATTTATGAAAGTTAGTAGATCATTTCATGATAGTATAATAACCTCCTCATGTCATTTTGTAAATGGGTCATTTAATGTGAAGGTACAATACATAATGTACCTGTTCTCTACAAATTGTGTATAAAAGCAATCCTATTTGGTGACTTACAAGGTGTTTGAAGATTATTTATGTGCATTTGAAATGAAAATATTCTTATTGGAATTTTACATGATCTTGGGATGTGTTTTGGGTTTGTTTTAAGTGTGCTTCATTAGGGTGCCCATGAAGAAGTATTTACAAGAAGCCCTCGTCCGGAGGACTAAACTAAGTGGTTCATAACTCAATGCAAGCTAAGTCTTTAAGTGCTCACTCCTCATAGGCCCTTCACATTGAATTTAAGATCACAACCAGTATATTAAAATTTTCAAAGTAATGGTCTTCTCAAACTATATTCTAGGTATCTAGGACTTTGTCTTTCATATTGAGTTTATGGAGGACTTTGTACATGGTGATTTGTCACAATCATCAATAATTATCTCTATGTTCTCAAAATATGATTGATGTACCATACAAGTAAATGTTATAAATTTATGACAAGGTTGCAATATTTTAAGAAATCAAATAGTTTAGTGTGTTTAAGAGATAAGATTAGGTCTCTACAAGCATCTTTGTATCAATGGTTAGGGTTTTGAAATTTAAAACCCCAATTCGAGTCTGAGCCATTAAGGATGTACATGCTGGGACTATGTAAGAAAATTATAGAGTTGAGGAGTTGTATATTGGATCTTCCCTTCTTGAGGTAATTCTCAACATGATCATGACACAATGTGAATGGTGTGGAATCATCCAAGTTTTGCAATGATTTAATAAGGTAATGATAAAACATAGAGTACTTGGCCTGATTGATGCTTTATGGAGAATATTGTCTCTCATCCGAACCTTAAATTGATGAAGCTGATGAAGAAATCATTTATTAACCCTCTCAAAATGTGAAACTTGTTAAAAATTTTCTTCCTACAAATTGATAAGATCACGGTGAATCGCATATGAATGTCTCAGTAAACTTGAAGGTGATGATATTAAATTCTCATTTCCTTTTCTTTTTGTGAAGATCATTAAAAATCCTTATACTGCTGAAAACTCTTGTATAACTCCTACACATGAAGATCATACCTGCTATATGTTGAAAAGCTCCAAAATGGACAAATAGATATCCTACTCCTAATGCATGTCTTAGTAATCGATAAGGTGAAAATAAAATTTTGGTGAGTAAAGGAGAAGATGAAAAGTTGTTAAGGGTTAGGTAGTATTTCAAAGAAAATTTATAGAGTCTATGAAGCCTAGAGTGAAGTTAAATATTGTGGTCAAAATTCTATATTCACTCGAATTAGCATCGACATGTTTTGTCGATTACTGAAGAACATTTTGCAGAGTTTAGAAAAATGCTCTCAAATGTTAGAGGTTTCAAAGCTATTATGAAAAATTTCAATTTGTTTTTACGTGAACCAAGGATTGGAATAAGTAGAGGTGTCAAAACAAAAGCCAACACTTGGCTAAGTTAAATAGGCTATAACTTATTTTGTATCACTTGTGTGGTCGAAGTTAAAGATTCAAAACAAAAGAATATAATGAAAGATAAAAAAACAAGAAGATGATATGATAGTTTTGTAGAGTGAGTGTTGGTGACAAAGTTGAAGAGTTTCAAATTCTTAGTATTTGAAGAGTCACTTGAAAACTTGACGAAGATTTGATAGAGAAAGTTAATACTTTTAGAACAGCTTAATAAAAAGACTAATGATCTGCCTTTGTTTGTAGAAATTTTAGAAATACCAATAGAAGAGAATGTTAAGGAAGGCTTGTTTTTTAAACTTCTTGTATGCATAGAACAATTATAATGATTATAGATAAAAAGTTGAAGCTCTCGAAAAGGGTGTTGATATGAGTATGTGTTAGAGAATAACTATATCAAGATAATAAAAGGCATAATCAAATGAATTAAAAGGTGGAAAGTAATGTGAAACAGGTTGGTGAACATGACAATGAGCAAATCGAGTATATGAGATAGTCTTGGAGTTGATATGAAATATGTCATCTTAGTGTAAATGAAACATGTCATGAGACAACAACAAGAAACACAGTCTACCAAATTGAAAGTGATTAGAAATGCGAGAGATATAGAAGGAAAACAATGACACTAATAGATTCATGAAATTTGATAGCAAAAAGAGTAGTTGAATGATCAAATTGACTACGAAATAGAAGCCAAAATCAGAGAATAAGGTGTAGCATAAACACATGAATGAAATGTTCTAGAAAAGTGCTTATGATCTATTGATAAAGTAGCAAGTAACTATATGATAAAATCCGTGAAATTTTTATTGTATTTTCCTAAGTGGGTGCTTGGGTGACAGGAGTAGATGCTCCTTGCAAGTTGCAGCTTGCTAAAATAGCCTAGTGGGTGTTTGGAAACCTTCTAGTGGGTGCTAAAAGGTATGTGAAGTAGGTTATTCTCGTGGCTAAGTGGGTTCTCAACCAAATTAGAAATCATTGTATGTTAAGAATGGGTGTTATTAATAAAATACCTTGATTTCAAGTGAGTTTTCTCCCTCTAAGGGTTTACCACTATAATTTTGGTGTCTTGAATATTTTTTCTTCTTGTCTTTCCTTAACTTGTTCATGTTTTGAATTCTAATACTTGTCGAGAAATTTTAAAAAGACAAGAAATTGATCAAAGACTCGATGCACCTCCCTCATAATGCTTGTGATATCCAACATGAATCTCCTTTATAGATGACATGAAGTTTCTCCCACTTGGATTTAACTTATGTATAATGCATGAAATTAAAAAGTTATGATTCTTCTAGTCCACACATGTTTGCATTCATTTTGTTGGAGTTTTCATTATTTTCCTTCTTGTCTATAGTACTAGTAGGAGGATCTTGAGGAACTATATACCCATCTAACACATATTTCCAAATGTCAAACCCTAAGGACATGATGTGATTCCTCATCCTAATGCTCCAAAAATCATAGTTTGATCCATCAAACAAGGGAGATTTTCTTGTAGAAGTGCCACTTTGTTGAATTTCTATTTTTGTACTTCAAAGGATCTCCTTCAAGTGATTAAAATTCTTCAAAATGACCTGTCTCTGATACCAATTTTTAGAAGCAAAATAGACTAAGAGGGGTATGAATCATTCCTTCCAAACTTTCAACCAATTTTATTTAACTTGCATAAACCATTAACCATTAAACCATGCATTAATGTGAGTTTAACAACATGAAACAACCATTCATAAGAGCATAAACCAAGAGAGTACACAAGAACACAAGATGTAAAGTGGGAAACCTTAAAGGGTAATAAAACCCACTAATTTTTTTGAATATATTACTCAATCCAAAAGACTTGCATGAATATGACACATCACACAAGATTTGTTTAGTGAGGCACCAACCCCACAAGGAGCACCAACCCCTATTTAGTAAGGCACTAACCTTGAAAGGAGGATACAACCCCTTAAGGTGATAAAACACAAAATCAATCACTTGAATATGAATACCAATGAAGTATTGTTTCTTTCACGATAAATAGTGATCACAATTTCAGCTCACACACTTCAAAACCCTCTTCAAACACACTATCTCCTACTTCACTCAATCTTGCTTCTTCATAGGATGATTAGGTCTATTTTTCTTTCCACTCCGCTATTATATCTTTCTCAACATATCATACATTATTTTATATTTTTTTATTCCCTCATACCTCTTCCAAGATATCTCTTACCCGCACATTCCTCACTCATACAACTAGTCACAATGAGCAAACATAACACTCTTATATATACGAATCAAATCCTAGTTATCTCTATATCATTCACGACCTTTAAATTAAGTCATACCAATAATAAAATAAGTATAAAACATCATATAAAAACATAACATGATATGATATAGGTCAGCATAGGACCAAGAAGACTAAATCCATCTCCACCGAGCACTCCATGGACTCCAAGGGCACAAAATAATCCATAATGATTCAAAAGGATCCACACATTCATGAACATCCTCTCAAATTCCTCTACCAGCATAGGAACATATCCACTATCCATTTTCTTCATGTCACCACCAAGTAGGACTATTCCCTACTCAAACTAGGCATTTCTAGTAGACCAGTCTTCATAGACGAAGACTTAACACTCACCAATCACCTCAAATATGGAATGAAACCACTCATTGTAAAGACATTGATACTAGGAACATATCTAACCATGATATAATTTATGACTCGGCCTATAGAGCTATCAAAACAATTTTTATTTAAAGCTACTTGAACTACCTAGAAACTAGTCTTGGAAGTAGGACCTTCTCACACCCTTTCTGAAACTTTCAAGACCTCTAAATTCCTGTAATATGATAAATATTTACCCATCATCAATCTACATTAGATAGGCATCATGAACTAAACCAAGATATTGGTCTTTCAGACCAATTTAATCAAAGAACACATATTGTCTTGAAACCCTATCAAGTAGGTCAACTTGTGACCTCAATCTTGCCAAAAAATATAAATTGTAAACCTCAAACAAATAATGAATCATGTAAAATTGGATTTTTAAAACACATCCATATTCATTAGACTCATTAACTTAAGCCAAACATGCCTAAGAACCTTCTTCCTTTGTGAATACTAAAGACCGCCTACTAGACCTAAAAACCAATCTTCATATTTGAACCTGTGAAAAAATTCAAATAGATTCAAAAAGATCTAAAATAACTTCAAACATATTAAATATATCCCCATATAATTAGAACAAAAATTTAGATCATAGGCCAAATGGAAAACTTGAGAGAAAATAATTATTTTTTGGAAACAAACAAATCTAAGTGGGCTCCACCAACATTCAAGACACCAAACCACCACCATATGAAATTTGGAAGAGTCCTTTCCATCCTCCAATCATCATATCTAATTATTTAATGATTTTTTAGCTCACACCATCAATATTTCTTCCATCTCTAGTTTACTAGGGTTTATGTAGGGTTTGTGACCTCCTTGGCTTCTCAACAGTTGCTCATAAAGATCATACCCTTATTTAACTTCATTCCAACTATTATATATTCTTAACTCCATGTCTCAACATCTATGAAAGGATTAGGTCCCCATGAAAAATTTGTATGTGCTGACCAAGACAAAACATTTCATATTGAGCTAGAAAATGCACTCTCTTGAGATTGGTAGAGCTAAAAACTTCATATCTTGAAAAATTATCATCATACATACCTGAAATTTTTCCCACAGATTCATGAAAACCTCTCACAACTTCCCAAATTCTCATTTGATAATTCTTGGCTCTACATATTTTAAACCACCATGACTTGCATTCCTAGGTCTTATAATTTGGTTTAGTTTAGACCTATACAAAGAAGTAAAACACCATACATTTTCTTCAAATCTCCTAAAAGGACCTAAAAACTTTGTGACAACATATCTCACAACTATGCATGCCCTTATGGGCCCAATATCCTCTGCACCTAACCTTCATGCTTCATTAGGTCACCAAACACCTAGACTAGGTCTAGACGAACACCTGCAAACCATGCTCAAACCCTACATACATATCTTGAGACCTAAATGAATGTGTCAAAATAATATCCTCATACTATCGATGCTTCTCAAACCTCAATGCATATATAACGTCCATTATCCATCACCTTTCTTGATTAGACCTCCTAAATAGGCCTATTTTGGCAAACAATCCTCACCTTCTTCACTCTTGCACTCACGTCACTCCTTATCTGCTCATGCCATCATCTCTACAAACTTCCTCTTGTAATCCTTGTCACCACCCTTTTTAATTAATGTATTTTCACCTATTACATGAATGAAAACACAAGCACACACATGCCAACATCATCTATAACGCGTCTAGGACAGGAACAATGTTTCCCTTCTACACCTAATAATGATTATCTCTGAGTGTAATACTTGTTTGGAGAGATAGATGCATCATTGAACACCCTACATTTAATTTATCTAACTTGATTTGTCATTTTAAATATATTAGTTCATTTCCCTTCCCCATTGCTCTATGTTAGCTTAGTATTACATGTATATTGATGTTAGTTAGCATAGCTCTCTTATTTGATCATCTCTTTAGCTTTCCATTATTTACATTTCAGTTATGTTGTGCATGTTTTCCCTATCTCACATTGATCTATACATCCTCTCATCTATTTATCGATATCTTATTATTATACTCTCCTCTATCTTGATTACGGGCCTTAGAAAACCTAGGTTGACCTATTATAGGGATTACTACCCTTTAGATATGAAACCTTAACACTTGTTGTATCCCCTTTAAATCTATCCACGATATGTCGGTTGATGTGTTTCTCTTACTTATTTCCTCATACCATTGTAGAAAAAAATACTTAGGAGTGTCGCTTATTGAGATACATTCTTGGCCCGCTATACATTTCTGTGAACCAGACGTGAATCTTACTGAGACTTATTGATCGAAATAGCTCGTTAAAAGCATCCAACACTTCAAATTACTACTTATTCTTCCGATTGAGTCATCATCACATTTACCTTTTCTATCACATTAGTCTTCACATCAACTTCATACATTTATGGTGATCCCAATGTGAATCCTACTGGACCTTCTTGATAAGGCCAAAATATGTCTCATTAATGCACAATTAATGATCTTATTTTACTCTCTTTTTTATGAAGTTTGACTGCATTTTGTGACTTTTTTGATCTAATGTAAGTTAGGATGTAATTGTCCTTATTTTGTTGAATATTAGTTCTAAAGTTTAAAATCTCTATAATTCCTAACAAATTGTGTGGAAATTCGCTTTTGTAATAAAACAGGCATAACTAGTTAGAGAATGGAGTATGAAGTGATCAACATGTTTTTGGGAGCCTTGGCTTCAATACGGATTAGTTCCAGAACTTCCAAACTTAGTTCCAAAACTCTATCACATAGTTTATGAGCTCTATCGCTTAGTTCTGTAACTTTCAGACTTAGTTCTCGGAACCCCAACACTTAGTTCTAGAACTCCTACATTTAGCTCCGGAACTTTCACAGTTAGATCAAGAACAATCCCCTTTAGTTCGAACTTCTCTAAAGTTCCGAACTAATGGGAATCTATTATTTTGATGACATCCAATGATAGAGAAATAAATGAAGCCTTTCAATTAGGATCAGATCAAAAGATTTCTGATTCTTCATACTCGAAGATCCAGGGGATAACTGATCGATGCACCGTATGTCCATCAACGTTCCAAATTCAACATCTATTTTGGGCATAATTCGGTTCCATCTGAATCGGTAGAACAACTATGGCTGTAAATACATCTTCGAATGAAATATATCTATAAAGACCTGTAGATAGATTTAACAAGAATAGAATATACATACGATGCAGATATATAAAGATTTAGTACGTTTTTGTAAGACAAAATATTTCAACAATAAAATAGCCACTTCGTTTTGAGAGAATATCACTTTGTCAAATCCTGATTCAAGGTGGAGCAAGGGCCCACTCCTCTAAGAACTAGGATTCTCATTTTATTGGTATTTATATTTCTAAAGCAAATAGTGTAGATCTGTTAATTTTGTAAATGTCTTTGATTCTTTAAATTACACTCTATTTTATACTTGTCCCTATAGGTGTTATAGACTATATTTTCATTTCCTTGCAAGATTTTCACAACATTTTTAACCATGTGTTTATTTCCAAGAAAAGTGTGTTTACTTCTGCATTGTGTGTTTATTTCCAGCAATCTATTTATTCCTATATGTGTGTTTATTTCCAGCAATTCATTCCAGCAATGAGTGTTTATTTCAGCAAGTTTCTTACAGCATAGAGATAATAAGGCTTTGGCCATGGAATCCTAAAGACACTGCAAAAACCCCCAAAAAATAAAATAACAAATACCTACAATCAATTACTAGATCACTAAGATTTCTTGTTGCATATAGCTTCAGACACCACCCCTGGTTTGAATATGACATCAACAAAGAGTTGATTAAATGAAGGGAATAACGACACCCATCACATCTGCTTCAAACAGATCTTGTTAAAAGCATCCACACTCAATCTTGATCTCATCCAAGCATCCAAAAATCCATAAAACCTCTAAAACCTTCCTACACATACACCATCTCCTAGGGATGATCATGTCTATTCCAATATACTCATTTTCAAATCTCATTAACCCCTCGTGCAAACTTGCTTACATGACCAATCCATTATATTTTCCCAAATGCTGTCTCAAACGCCATCGACCCTTGTGTAAAATTTTTGCGTGGCTGATTTTTTCTAAGCCTCCATCTCGGGACATGTTCGTGACTAGATAACCACTCCATCGTGGAGCATATGGGCCCGGGGTCTTTTGATTCTATAGTGAAAAACTTCATAAGACCTATCATGTTGAATTTGAGTTTCCCTTTTGCATGGAATGCTATGTCGTAGGAGCACATTGAAAAAAACCTTCTACCCTCCGCAACAGCCCACTTAAGGATGAATAAGAAGAAAACCAAAATGATTCTACCTTTTATCATCCTCCTGAGATTATGAAGTTTCTCTCTCATTTTCCCCAATAAAAAAATTTAATAAGAAGAAATGCTTAGCAAACGTCTTCTTGAATTCATCTCTAAACAACTTGAAAATAGCGAAGAAAAAAGGGAAAGGTCTTGAATTAGGTTCATCTAAGAATACCTCTAATTATAACCCCGTTAATATCATTCTCCAAGTTATTGATAGGATGCGCCAACAATAATCCGTTACCATGGCTCAATTCCTTCAAATCAAGCCAACATGGATTAATTAGTAAACCACCGTACACCGAGATCTTGAGGAACCACACCCCTTCCTTTTCCAAATTGTCTTAATGGGGTACCCATAACCCAACCCCTATCATAAAGAAGGTATTAATATCGGTCCAACAAGATCTTCTAGCACCTTACATTTCTAGCATAGATATTAGTGGTATTTCTTCTTTTATCTCTTACGAAGGGTATACTAATACCACCCTTCATATCAAGGCCTTTGATAATATTTATAAGGAATGAATCATAACTAATTCATATGCTCCCACAAAAATCCTAGCTAAAAATATCACCGGAGATGCTTTGGATTAGTATCACACTTTACCTCCTAATTCTATAGTTGAGCTAGAGTCCTTAGTGACAACCCTGGTGAACAAATTTCAATATCATGATCTACCTAAGAACAATATCAATGCTTTCATCAATTGCCAAAAAATTGAGAATCAATGTAAGCTTTCATCAAGCATCATAAGATATTATCTATACGAGCATAACATAATATGCTTGATGATAGCCTCTTCCAAATTTTCTTACGAGCTTTTGAACCTTGCCTTCAGTACAAGGTGAGGTACTTTTCTCCCAATTCCTAGAATATGCCTTTGAACAAGCTAAAAGGAAATATTATCTCATGAGGGAGTTAGATAAAGTTCCTCAAAAGATACAAACTAACAAAAAAGTCTAAATCCTCTAACGTTCTAAGAACAAGAACGTGACAGATGATGGGGTCTTTGATACTCTTCCTTTTGTCACTTCTTCAAATATGATTGTTTATAACATTGATCAACAAATTAATAAAAACAATACTCAACCTAACTATCATCAACCATTGAGTAAGGAAGAGTTGAAATGTCACTTACTTAAGTCATTTATCGTGATCTTGGATCCTTCTCAACCTATTCCTCATTGACGTGATGAGAGTAAGTTCTATCGGTGGCATGCTAATTGGGGTCACTCCCATGAAAATTGTCATTCACTATGAATGTATTCCATCATCTTCTTCCTAGGTCCCCAATTTGATTATGATTCCATCACATGAGAGCATTTAACTCGAGGTGGTAAAATCTTGTGATGCGAGATAAAAAAGGATTATCATGAAGCTATCAACCAAGTTAATGAGAAGCTACATATATTCTATAATCCCATGCCTAATCATAATTTTTCTCATTATCACAAAAACAATTCCCTCTAATTTTTCATGAATACATAGATGAGCAATCTATGTTTTTGGGTAACTTGGGATTGTTTCACGTTGTGGAATTGCTACTTGAGAAAATCCTCCAGAGAATGCTGTTCGATCTACCTAATCCTAATGCTAAACTACTCCTAAGAAAGGAAATGAAGCTATCTAACCCTATTCTACCAATCTAAGGGACTAAGGGAATATAAAAATGTATAAAAATGGAAATCCTAAGCTAAGGGAGGTGATAGCACCAAGAAGAGGGTGAAGAAAATATAATGAGGGAAAAGAGAGAAGGAAAATGGAGAAGGGAGAGGCCAAATAAATGTGACACAGCACTCCAAGAATTCACCTACCATATATTCTTCATGAAACATAACATGATGAACTTAGAATTGAGAAAAACATGAGCAACATACAACAACAAGAATGGAGAGGCAAGGAAATGCAACAAAACATAAGTTAGGGTTGAGAAAACACCACAAAACAAAGATTTTATTTCTTTCAAAGTATGCACAGACCATTACATGTGAAGAAGAAGGAAAAACACATTACCAAGCTCAAATGAAGGTCTACAATTCACAGCTTCCAGAATAATTTTGACATAGTTCCTTTAGATTTTAGAACACCCCCTCACAAATGAGATATTTTTAAAATATATAGAGAGATTAAAAGAGAGAGAAAAGGGAAAAGAGATGGAAAATTGAATTTATCCCTTCAACCACCAATAACATGCATTCAAAATATGAAAATAGGTATGGGCACCCTTACAAGACCATTCCTCCATGACGCTTTTCTTGTGGGAGAAGGAATAGGCATTGTACCTTATAAAATATGGTGGTTGAGCCACTGAACTGCATATTTTAATGCTAGAGAGTATTTCTTCTTTTTCACCCATCTACCCTCACCTAAATTGAGATTTCTAATTTCCATGGTGTAGAGGATGATGAACCTTCCCAAAAAGTCTAATTTTGTGAAATTTGGAGTTGTGGAAAAATCCTTATGGCCATGTGGATTTCTGAGGTCAAGGAGGAACATGAGGTTCTCAATGCGACTCTAAAGTACACAATAATCAATTTTATGCCTTATGGTGTGGGTGAGTCGATAATCGGTGAACCGAGGGAAGGAAGGAATTGTGCCTTTTAGTTCTCGCTAGGGGCCACCTTATTCACTTTGGCCAAGGGTTAGTATTGTTGGTGGAGAATAGGGTGTTGGGTGGAGTCAGTGGAACAATTACACATAAGACTTTGGTGCACACAAACCCATTATCTCCTCGCATCCTAGTCTCCACCACTTCGTTCTTTTTTCTCTCTTCGCTTTGTTAATCTAAATACTTATGTGGGGAACCACTCGATCCTATGGAACTGCTCCACCCGCATTTAGTTCATCCGTATTATAGTTCCTCCACATCTCCATTTATCTCGCATCCCACAACACATTATATCCTTCACTCATTTGTTTCCCAAAATACGTATGTGGGGAAATGTTGATCCGATGGAACTATTCCATTCATTCCCTTAAACACTAGACTCACCTATAATACACTTTCAACTTTTTCCCGCAGACGAACGAGTCATGTGGAGAACTTGAGACCCCAGGGAACTATTCCTCCACCGTTAAAAAAACCCGCAATACTCTCAAAAGACTCAAATTTCTTGGTTTTTTTTCGGCTAAGTATGGAAATGAGGAGATTTGTAATGGAGAAGGAAGCCTTATAAAATTGAATTTATCCATTTTCATTAGTTTTTTATGTTGTCCAAGTCCAAGATAAGAATGTAAGTTATTAAAATCACCTTAGGAGGGGAATTTTGGATAACAATTTGGGACTCAACGGGGCTATTTGCATGTTAGATGAAGAGATTAGTGGCCTAAAAACATCCATTGGGCATGGATTCTACATGATAATCAAAACTAATCTCAAATTTGAATCTCTCACCCCGAATTTTCCCTGAAAGTACGCTTAGAATTGAGTTGACTTGTCATGCTTGATTGAACCATTCTCAATCGATCATTATCATTATAAAATTAATATTAAATCCTTCCACAACCTCTTCAACTCAACATATCTTCTTCAAATTCCTCCATGAATCACTCATGAAACAAACCATGCCATCCAAAGCAACAAAACACTTGCAAAGCACTTAGGAAAATTGAACCTACACTACCAACAAAAAAATGTGCTTTGAAAAAGAACTTAAAGGAATTGAAAAATAATCTACTATATACAAGGAATAATTTTTTCTATAATAACAATACTTGAGAAAGATCCCATTGAGCGGGATCTGTAACTCTTCACCATCCAAATTTTGATAATTGAAAAGCATTGTTTGACTTACAACTTGAAATCATATATGGGTCACTCCATATTGCATCAAAATTTGAGTGTATTCCTAGTTTAGCTCTGTCTGCATCCCACTTTAGGACTAGATATCCTTCCTAGAAAATCCTAGATTTTTCCTATTTTCAAAACTCATCTTGATCTAAGCTTGATCCTTTTCCATTGTCTGCATAGCTTGATTTCTCAACTCTTCTAGCTCCATGAGTTCTGCATATTTGACTTCTATGTCCTCAAAATAAGACATCTCCAGTTGTTTGATGAGCTCCAACTTAGGTAATTCAAGGGATATTGGCAGCCTTGCTTCTTTACCATAAACCAATTTGGTAGGAGAACTACTAATTGATCTTTTAGGAGTGATTCTATCAACCCACAAGGTTGATTTCAACTTTGTGTGCCAAGTCCTTTGATTCTCATCCAAAGTCCTCCTTATGATCCTCAAAATATTCTTGTTTGTGGACTCATCCTACCCATTACCTTGGGGGTAATAATTTGAATAGGTGCTCAAGTAGATACCATTTTTGATATCCCAATTGGAGATCTTTGTGCCAAGGAAAGATAAATCATTATCAAAAATGATTGTGGAAGGAACACCAAACCTGGTCATAATGCCTTCATAGAAGTCCAAGATGTTGGTCTCATTTGCTTCCTTCAGTGCAAATTCCTCTCAAATTGGTGAAGTAGTCTATGGCTATGAGGATCCACTTGTGACCCAAGCTTGAATGTGGATTTATCACCCCAATGAAATCCAATCCCCATTGCATGAATGGTTCATCTATAGAGATGGGGTGGAGTGGAAGGGATGCTAACCTTTCTTTACCTGTAAAGAAGGCACATTTTTGCATTTCTTAATCCATGAATAACAATCATTGAAGAGGTTAGGCTAATAGTAACCAACTTTCATGATCCTGAGAGTTATTACCCTTGGAGAAAAGTGCCCTCCTACTTCTCCATCGTGAAACTCATGTAACACTTTCTCTATTTGATCTGTCTTAATACACCTCAAGAGAACATCATTCACATCCTTTCTAAATAGGATTCCATCAATAAGCATAAAGGGAATGGACTGAAGTCTGAAATACCTTCTTTTAGATTTTTTCAAACCTTGGGGCATTTTCCTATTTGGAGAAAGTTGATTATATATTTGGTCCAACAAGGAATAGACAAAACATCACCGGATGTTCTTGGTCATGTTGAAGCACAAGGATGGATTCTTCATCAGTGTACTAGTCTAAACCACCTCTCACATAACCCTTTTCCTTTGACTAGCTTAGTCACCTTGATGTCAATGTCATACTCCATCACTCTGGTTATCCAACCAACTCTTTTATCATTCAGATCATTATTCAAAGAAATTATTTTTACACCAAGTATGTGTGAAACTAGCAAATGAATCTTGTTATTGGATACCAAATGTCCAACTTTCTTCAAGCTCTTATGATAGCCAATACATGTTTCTTGATAAATGAGTATCTCACCTCATAATCTTCTAAGATTTGGATAAAAATGTAATAGGTTGTTCCAAACCTTCTTCATTCAATTGCACTAGTATGACATATATTATATCTATGCCACCAAAAGCATACAAGATGAAATATTTTGTAAAATCAAGATTAATGAGAGTTGGGGCTGTGCTATTTTTCTTTATGGCTTCAAATCTTATTTTCCATTTAGTGGTCCATTTAAAGCCCATAATATTCCTTAACATCAATGTTAATGGCTTGAAAAGGTTGGAAAAATTTGGGACAAACCACCTGACAAAGTTGATTCTCCCCAAGAAAATTTGGAGTGATTTTACGTGACTTAGAAATGTAAATGCAAGGATGGAATTAAATATTTATAGGTCAATGGTTAATCCTTATTTATAAAAATATGTCCTAGGAGCTTACCTTCATGAGCTAGGAAGATGCATTTTTTGGTTGAGAGAAACTCCAAACTTCCTACACCTCTCAAATACCTACCTGAGATGAGAAGATGGTTTCAACATTCTTGGAGAACATTGTGATATCATCCAGGTACACAAGAATAATGTTATTGATTATCCCTTTGAATTCCATATCCATGGCTCTTTGAAAGTTTCTCTTGCATTGGATAGACCAAAAGACATTTTCTTGTAGGCATAGGTTCCCCATTTTGTGGTAAAAGTTGTCTTGAACTTGATCTTCCTCCTTTACCATGATCTGATTGTACCCTAAGTATCCATCTAAGAGAGAAAACATTTTATGAACCTACTACCATTTGTAATATTTGTTCCATAGAGGGCAATGGGTAATGATCCTTCAAATATGCCTTGTTTAAATCCCTAAAATCACACACAATCTGATTTCTCCATTCCTTTTCCATGTGAAAAACTAAATTAGCTACCCAAGATGAATGCTTGATGGGAAAAATGATGCTTTCCTTAATCAATTTATTTAATTACTTCTTCATCAGGGGCTCAATATGTGGATTGATAGGTCTTTGTTTTTGTCTGATAGGCTTGGCAGTTAAATCCAACTCAATGGTGTGTTGAGCTAAACTAGGATAAAAACCTCTAAGGTCTTCATAGCTCCATGCAAAAATATCAGCAAATTCTTGGAAAAGTTCTACAAAAGCATATTTTTCATGTGAAGTGCTTACCTTACCAATTTAAAGAAATTTTCCTTCACCAACTGAGATGGGTTTTGAATCTTCACCCTTGACTGTTATGTTTGCATTTTATTTTCTAAACTAATCATTGGGGTTGAAAATGGATTCTAAGGTCACTAGGCCCTTGGGTAGCTTATTTGATCTAAGTTGAACAACCTGGTCTCCATATTTATTTTCCAACTTGTCTTAATTTCTTAAAGAAAACTCAACCTCTTCTTGAATAAAATTGATAATCTACTGATCATTTTCAAACACTTTCCAATTTGTTTCATTTCTGGTATATAACATGCCTCACTATCACCTTGATATGTGGTTGCATTTTCCTCTTAATTACATCCAAATTTTTCTCCAATTGCTAACCTCATTTTCTTTTCTTGGAATGGCATGAATGTTGAAAGCTTTAAAATCTTCCAAAAGATCCCAAACTCTATGCTTTTAGGCCTTTAACAAGTCATTCTTGGCTGCATTTGATCCTCTATCTAGCTCATGATCAACTCACTATCCCCAAATGTTTTTTATTTTTGATTTCTTCTTTCTTTCTTTCCATTGAAGACCATGGATGAGGGATTCATACTTTGTTGTGTTGTTGGAAAAATTAAATTGAAATTTGAAAGAGGAGTAATACTTAATTCCAATAGGAGAGACAAAGAATACACCTCCTCCTACTCCTTGTCTACTTCTTGATCCATCAAAGAACATTTTCCAAATGTTATCTTCCTCTTCACTATTTGGTTTGACAAAACTTGGAAAAGGGGTGGATTTTAGTCATGTAATCAATAGATACCAAGGAAAGTTTCCTCCAATTTCTGATATGGATCAAAGTTATAGCACCCATTTGCCCACTCATCAAGTAGTAAATCAGGAATGCCCTCAATATGAGTATTCTGCTTCTTGACTACTTGGATGATCTTATTGATCAAAGATGGTACAATTGACATTGATGGGGCTAGGGAACATAAGGATATATATAATATGTAGCAATTTTTTCATACTTAATAGTAGCCTTATTCCACACTGGTTCTGAAGAACATATGAGACTAATCAGTTGATAGATATCCTCTAATTTTAGCAGTGAAATATTTGGATAGACACACAAAAACAAAACAGTGGAAGTAGGTCAATTATGAAAATATCTCTGGGAATAGAAATTTGGGGCATGCATGCAATATGAGGCTTAAATATTTGAAAACTCCAATAGTTCCTATTGATGATCCATCAAAATTTACCACTCCTTTAGAAAGAGATTCATACTTGAGGCCTAATGGGTCTATAATTTTCTTGGGCATGACCAAACTGCTTGCCCCAAAATCAATCACACAATTGTGCACCAAATTATTTCCATTGATCAAGATATATAGAAGGGTGGAGGTTTCATTTCTAATTTTTTGATCTTCCTTCTACTGTATGGAATTGGTGAGAACAACTTTTTTATGTTCCGTGAGTGGATCACTCGGAATAGAGATATTAACCATAATTGCTTGCAAGAGAGATCTCTTTCTCCTGGATTGCTAATGATTCCCACATAGATATGCTCACATTATTTTTCTTCATTTGTTCAAGGATGTTGAAAGGAGTTGGATTATCTTTCATATGTACCTTACTTTCAACAACATTTTCTTGCACTTGATTGATATGGACAAACCCTTAGGCTGATTTTACACATTTGGAGTTACATTTGAATTTCCACCTCCTTGGAGTGTCAAAAAAGGTTGAGAAGGTCCTACATTTTTTTATTGTCCCTCTTCCATAGATATATTCTTAGATCTAGTACTCATAACTACACCTTGAGGAAGGTTTGATTTATCCCACAAAAGTCTTCCATTTGCTAATTCACAAGTGAAGTATCACTTGGTGTGTCTCCCGAGTGGTCATATCTGCTTGTTGATTTTCATCTCTATTGTTGTATCTTGAGAAACAAATGCACTTTGCACCATCAAATCTTGGTTCAAAATTCCATTGGGGCATATTGTTTGGTTGTGTGGAAGATGACAAGGAAACACCACTCATAATCTTGCACAAGGTTATTTTGAACAGGAACCAAGGCTTGAGATGAACTAGCCACATTTGGGTTATACAGGTTGAAATGATCTAGAATGAGGAATTGATTATGATTTTGAGGGTCAGATTGGGAAGGAAGGATTGTTTGGCTAATAAGGGGACTTGTTAGGTTGGTATGGAGGTTGATAAGGTTTGAAATTTTGGGCTTGTTACCTCTTTATGGATACCAAATCATTCCCAAAATTTTGTAATTGTTTCATTACCTCTTGTAACTCAACTCAGTTGAGGTACTTGAGGAAGTATATGCATGACTAGAACTTTGATTCCTAGGGGTTGGAATGGGAGCTAATTCAAGATCTTGATGAGAAGTAGGTGTCTTAATCACTTGGAATATAGGCATCAAAGGTATAGGAGCAAGTTTCTCAGCCTAAATAATACTATTCTCATCCCTAATAGCAATGTCATAAGCACCTGGTAATGTTCTACCCCCATAGAATGAATCATGACATAAATATCACTATTCAAAGCCTTTATATGGTAGAGAAATGTCTAATGGGTCAGTAGGGTATTACCACTTGAGGAATTCTGTCCCAAATCCTTTGAAATCTGATGTTAAAATTAGTCATCTGCTTGTTAGGGGCTGTCTTTGTTGTTGTCAACCAAAGACATGTGATTTGAATTGTCCTCAAATGATTATAAAGGGTTGTGCCAAGTTCATCCCAATTATGAATTGTGTCTGGTCCCAAAATCCTGTACCATTTAAGATATTTTCCTTTAAATGATGAGGCCAATAGTTTAATCGTAACATAATCCTTAGTGATAAAGTGAACCAAAAAAACATTTGTAACATCTTGAATATGATCAGTTGGGGTAGTATGATTTTCACCAATGAAGAAAGGAATACTTTTAAGAGTAGACACTAGTATATCATGTTGTGCATTGAGAGGCCAAAGGAATACCACCATTGAAACTAACAAAAGGAATATTTCTTTGAAGTTATATGATTTGAATGGGTTTTATAACTCTAGATGATAGTAAGAAAGGTCTACTAGGAGGAGGAGTAGAGAGGAATCTATTTGGTGGTCATAGTGATTTCTGAACTAATATGTCTCTTCTTCTTCTCCTTGGTGACAACTACAAGTAATCAAAAGATCCTTCTTCTATTGTTCTTGACCTTGTCTAAATCCTTCTCATGAAATTGAGGCACTAACACTACATGAAACTAGTAGATATGGAGCTTGGAGTCCCTAGATGTGTTTCTATAGAGCCTCCAAAGGCTGAAATTCATCAAGATACACACTTTGAAATAATAAAAAAACCTTAGGATGGTACCACCGGGCATGCTTGAACTATCATCACCAAATAATAACACCCTCTTATTTTTCATGGATACATATATGAACAATTAGTGTTTTTGGGTAACATGGGATTGTCTCCAAATTTTGGGACTTGCTACTTGAGACAAAAATTTAGAGAAGGGTCATTCCTCTACCTAATCCTAATGCTAAAATACTCCTAAGAAAGAAAATTCAGCTATCTAACCCTATTCTAACAATCCAAGGACCAAGGGAAGAGGGAAATGTATAAAAATGGAAATCTTGAGCTAAGGGGAGGTGATAACACCAAGAAAAGGGTGAAGACACTCTAATGAGGGAAAAGGGAGAAGGAAAATGGAGAAGGGAGAGGCCAAATAGAGGTGACATAGACCCAAGACTTCATTTACCATCTATTCTCCATGAAACATAACAAGATGAACTTGCAAGGGAGAAAAGCATCCACAACATACAACAACAATGAAGAGGCAACGAAATGTAAAAAACAAAAATTAGGGTTCATAAAACACCACAAAACAAAGATTTTATTGCTTTCAAAGTATGCACATACCATTACATGTGAAGAAGAAGGCACAAGAACACATTTCCAAGCTCAAATGAAGGTTTACAACTCACAACTTCTCAGAAACTTTTTTACATGGTTCCTTTACATTTTAGAACACCCCCTCACAAATGAGAGATTTTTACAATATATAGAGAATGTAAAAGAGAGAGAAGAGGGAAAATAGATGGAAACTCTTATTTCTCCCTTCAACCACCAATAAAATGCATTAAATTTTGAAAACAGGTATGGGCACCCTTACAAGACCATTCCTCCATGATACTTTACTTGTGGGAGAAGGAATGGGCACCATACCTCATATAATACGGTGTTTAAGCTACCCGAACTACACATTTTAATTCTGGAGAGTATTTCCTCTTTTTCACCCATCTACCCTCACCTAAATTGACATTTCTAGTTTCCATGGTTTAGAGGATGATGATATCTTTCCAAAAAGTCTAATTTTGTGAAATTTGTAGTTGTGGAGAAAAGGTTATGACCATGCAGATTTCTAGGGTCGAGGAGGAACACGTGGTTGTCGGTGCAACTCTACACCTCGCAATAATAAATATTATGCCTTGTGGTGTGAGTGGGTCGATAATCAAAAACCGAGTGAAGGAACTACACCTTAAGTTCTCCCAGGGCTCGCATTATCTTCTTTGGTCGTGGGTTTTTATTGTGAGCATAGAATTGGATGTTGGGTGGAACAATTCCACTAAAGACTTTGGTGCCTACAAACCCCTTATCTCCCGCATCTCAAGATTCATCCACCACTTTTTCTCTCGCCTCCCTTTGTTTATTAGCCTAAATAATTTCATGGGGAACCACTAATCCCATGGAACTATTCCACCCACATTTAGTTCATCCGCGTTATGCCTCCTCTACATCCCCATTTTTCCCCATCCCCACAACACATTATCTCCTTTGCTCATTTGTGCCAAAATACCTATGTGGGGAACCATTGATCATATGCAATTGTTCTGCTTCATTCCTCAAACACCTAACTAGCCCACAATATAAAATCAATTTTTCTTGAGGATGGAAGACTCATGCAGAGAACTTGAGACCCTGTGGACCGTGCTTAAAAACCCGCAATACACTCAAAAGACCCAAATATCTTATTTTTTTGGATAAGTATGGAAATGAAGAGATTTTCAAAGGAGATGGGAAGCCTTAGAACATTGAATTTCTCCATTTTCATCGGTTTTTAACCTTTTCCAAGTCTAACATAAGACCGTAAGTTATCAATATCACCTAAAGAGGGAAATTTTGGATAACAGTTGCTAAAATACATAAGAAGCAAGAAAATGTTGCATATAACGCAGTCGAAATAGATTATCATCCTAAAAATACGGTTATAAATAATGATGTAAAGCATCTCATAGCTTATGTAGATCCAACATATATTATAATACTCCAACCTCGGACTCATAGGGTTATATATCCCTATGTACCTCAAAACCAAGCTTCTCAAGGAAAAATATTGTCTCCTCAAAACGTAAACAACCCATGTGGAAATTCTTCTACATGGACAATGGTGTCTGGTTATATTTATCTGGCCATAAACATCATTGTTCCCTATGCAAATCAAACTTGTAGGTTAGATGATGTAATAAATAAGAAAAAAATAATTTCAAAAGTGTCTTTAATCATACCCACTCCTTCTCGTATCTATTTCCTCCGAGGAGTCCCACAACTCTCATCCTACTACATAGTCCAGTCATGATGAGTGGGATCCATTTGAAGAACTTACCCAAATTCCTAGCTAAGTCCCCTTTTTAAAACTCATGTGTACATCACCTCACCACTCGTGTGAGCGTCTCATGATAAAATTGTTTGATATGAACATACCATTTCATCCCTCTTTAGGCGAGCCCTACATTACATGGCTCATAAGAAAACATCCATCGATAATGCGAGCAACTTTCCATTCATACCAATCTTACTACGTATTAACTCACACTTTCATTTATTTTCTTATAGATGATATGATCTTGGATGAGATCTTAATTTACACGTAAAATCTACCTCTCTTTATTTTAGTTTAGGTTTATCACACTATGTTCAAGCATGTTCCCATTGAATAAGGAGAATACATGCATGTGGCCTCATTATACTTAATTAAGGATCTTGATTATTCTATCGATAACTTAAAATTTACATCAACCACTTGTCAAGGATATGATTTCCGACATATGCCTCTTATGGAGTGTATTTGGATACCCACCACCATCCCCCTAGGACTTCCCACATCAAATTCATGGTATTTAATTTTCATCTATTTTATAATATTCTCCTAAGGTGGCCTTAGACGCATTGTATGCATGCCATTTCTTCTTCTACACATCTATTTATGAAGTTCACTCACCAAGGAGTTGTTTATAAGATTTGGGGGACACTATTCCTTGGATCTATGATACACTTCACAAAAAAGGGGAAAAAAAAGCTCCCAATACTCCTTGAATTATCTCATATCCCCTTTCAAGAATATTAATGTTTTAATTGTCCTATAGATACTCTTTGTGGCAATTCTCGCCCATCTCAAATTGGTCGCGCATGCCCCCAATCTCTTGAAATCATATGATGATAGCTCAATGAGGTAACACTTAGAATTAATAATTATGATCTTCATGAGATTATGATACCCCGAAAACCTCCTTCCTTATGACCCCACAAGAAGGAGCCTCTCAGTTCATGCGGTCATCTCATGTACACCGTAGCCCCCACTAGAGCATGTGGTCCAACTTGAGACCATAGTCAAATCTTGTGTGATGGATGCCTCCACATCAGATTATGGAAATGGTTATGCTGTAGAAAACCCTTACCTTGTTAGCTATGCCCATATTCCGATAGGTAAGTCTTACGTTATCAAGAAACCCTTCAATCCAAATTCACTCATGACATGAACAACATCCTCATACAAGAGGAATCCTCGAGTGTATTTGATAATTCTTCCCAATCTCGGTGCCTAAGCCTTAGATTGCTCCACTAACTACACCTCAAAATACTACCATTTACATAGCCGACCCACTTTCCCTTACATAAATAAATGATCAAATCACTAGTTTTGACTATGAAGCCGATGATCACTTGGGTGATGATCCTATCTATTGTTCCTCGATGACTAAGTAACATATTAATCCATTAGCACCATATTCACCCTTTGTCTTCGTGACCTCCTCGATACTCTCATTATCCCTCTATAGCTGTGGGACTTCTCTCCCTACCTCTTACTCTTATAGATTCTCGGTCATCTATGACCGAGACATATTACACATGGCATGAGGCTTTGAGGCATGATGTTTTTGATTGTAGATCCTATCAACACTACATGAAGAAGCTCGAAGCTGAGGTCAAATGTAACTAAACCAAAAAGGATACAAAACCTTCTACTTTAGCTTCCTTGTTTTTCTATCATCATGGGTATTACATGCACACCAATGCTGACTATTGGGATTTGCATACCAAAAATCCTGTTCCTAAAACCTATTCCTATAATCGGAAGCATGGGGTTGGTTCCTCTCGGAATCAACCACCTTCCCAATAACTAGCTAGACCAAAATCTACTTAAAAACCACCACCTCACCTTGATCCTCGTCCCTCCATGAATGACATTCGGCATGACATTATCACTCGGTTAGAGGACCAGATAGATGACATCTTGTTTTCCACATGGTATGAAGTTCATTGGAAAGTAGCTATTACACATCATGTCATCGAGGACCTCATGATTCATGCTAGAATTCACATCTTGAATCAAGTTGACAATATCATCACTAATACATTGCGATCTTTTACCCTCGTGACTAGTTATCCATAATACCTTCATTACATCTTATTTTTCCTCCTTTTTCCTAAACCCTCACCTTCACTTAGGATCTTGTCCCCCTTTGGTTTTACACACTATCTCTAAATATCTTGTTACATCCTTTCTTGGGTTATTTTCTCTACTTGGATTTATCCCCATGTATGTCTTGGTTACTTCTACCATCGAGTTCCTCGGTCTTGATTCCACCTACTTTGGCCCCGATTCACCCTAGTATTTCCTATTAGATTACCTTTGTTTTCTTTACATCCTCATTTAGGCTTATGTCCTTTCTTGGATTTATATACCCGATGGTGCCCCGACATCCTACAGAGTTGGATGCCTTGGTCTTGTTTACCTCTTGGCTTCTTCACATCGCGTGGATTTGGATATCCTATCAATCCCCTTCCCATCAAGATTTACCTATCTAATCACATTATCATTATTCCTAAACAACATGGGAATCATTACATACATGTATGTGGAAATAAGGAAAATGTTAAGTAGATCAACATATATACAAAAAACACCAAACATCCAAATATCACCCAAATAATCATCTATATATATTTCGAATCATTTTTATACATCACCAAAATCATAAAAATGAATTTGGATCATCTTCAAAGTGGCTAAGGTACCCTCACCCCTTATGGGGGTCTTTGGATGCTTTGGCACAATGGGGCCATGATGGTGGCTTTGGGTGGGTGGGCCAAAGACTCGCCCTAGATTGGGCTTTGAAGGCCTCTCCATGCGTGCTCGCCAACCGCGTCTCTAAGGAATTAATCCTCTCCACTTATATCCGGGAATATAATAGGTAGGATTTCTACTTCTAAACCAGGGCCACTGTGCATCCAATAAACTCTAATTTTTCACATTTATACTTCTAGTAGATTCCAAGGCTTGTGCATCCCTATGTCATCATAGTGTTTGGGATGCCTCTCCCAATAAAATGAATGTGCTCATTGAATCTCCCACCAATAGTGCTGATGGATCCACCATTACTCGTAGTGTCTTGGACATCCAACACCGGATCCAAGAGCTCATGGTTAGTAGTTTCTATCAGCAAGTGTCACTCCTTAACTTGTTTGCTTTAAAAAACCAAAAATGTCACATGTTTCTCACAATATTAATATGACATAAACCCATTTCTCAAAAATCATCTAACATCGTGATACACATACCTTGTTTACTGAGAGTCTCCACAATGGTCTCATTGTCTCCGTGATAGCCTAATACCTCCTCCTCCTCCTCATCACAATGAGGTTTTTCTCCTATGTATTATGTCCACCTATCTTAAGGAACCAATATTATGTCCCACGTGCATTACGGTCAGGACTTTGCCTCATATTCATATCCATCTAGTTCATGATCACTATTAAGTAACCTCCTCCTAGATGTTGCATCTTGTGCTCCCTCAACTATGGAGCTAGTTTCCTTCTACTCCTCCTCTAGTGTTAGGACTAGCTCCGATGTACCCATGACTCGTGTCATTGTATTAGTGATTGCTTTATCAAATCCCTCATCTAAACCACTAATAGCTATATATGTTGTAGCCTCAACATCCCCACCACGCCAACACTTCCTCTGACCATGTGCACCCATTTTTCATATCCCACGAGGGTCGTAATGATGGTACCCTCACCTCTAATCCTACATCCTCTCTCGGCATGATGACATTGGTAGGGTGGCAATGGTGGTAACACTAATGGTGTTGGTCCCCCAAAGTTCCATGAGAACTTGCTCACCGCGTGGGTCTCCACCTAATAGACACAATACCCTATCACCTCAATGATGGCCTCTAAGTAATATTTCCTAGGTAATCGGGCCACCGAGCCACGTTCCTTATGTAGGGTTTTCATGTAACATCTTCCATACCCACTCATGCTAGTGGATGGAATGTTCTAAGTACTCTCACCATCGGCCCCTATGCCCTCTCAAACACTCTCGGGGAATCCGTCGATACTCCATGTGTTTTCCATGTCATCATATACATTTGGAACCTCTCATATATCCATTTAGGTAATAATATGATGGGTTACATGACCTAATGACCTTTACACCTTACCTTGTACAAATTGTGCACCAATTATACCCATATGGTGGTGCCCTAGTTGAACAAAACCCCATGATCTATAACATATCTACATACTCCGATCAAGAACAATGAGATGGCTCTATTTAATTTTTGGCACACTATTTGTGCCACAACAATCCCTATCACTACTTTCTAAATATCTAGAATCCTTGCTTCCCGTATTGTGTTGAGTTAGACACATCATACTTTCTTCATATATCCCACTCCCAATATCTCATATGATTAAGGCTCTCCACTTTGCAACATCTGAACTAATATCACAATACATATGGGTTCCTCTAATAGGTAACTCCAGAATCCCATGTACATCCTCCAAAGTTAACACCATATCCATGGTCTCTAATCTCATCCACCACCGAAAGGTGTTGGATCACGTATCCAATGTGGCTAAGAACATATTTAGCATATCCAAAGCTAATGGTATCATGGTCATTTGCATGATGCCCCCAAAACCCCAACCTTATAACTAGGTCACCTCTACATGATTCAGTCCACAAATCATTAAACCGAGCCTTGATACATCCACACTCCTCCAAAAGTGGATCCTACGCTCTACTTGCACACAAAATGAAAAAAAAGTATAAGAATCCTTTAAATTCAATCCATAACGAAAAATCAAAACAAACAACTTACACCTACAACTTTCGTATGCCATCGGCCCTCCTCGAAAAAAACTTTATTAGCCCATGGAAAATCCTCTCTTGCACCATTGGCCCTATGATAGATGTCATTGTCCCCCGACTACATTTCCCCATCTCGATGCCATCGAACCTCCTATTGCAAAGTGGCCGATGGCGTCCGCCAAAACATGGCGTGACTTTCCAATTTTGACTCGCGAAAAGATACAAAAAGACAAAACCAAATTTGAATCCATCCCAAACCCATTTGTATTTTTTCCTTGATATTATAAAGGAAGGAAGTCTAAATCTTAGGAATGACCATATGCTTTTCTATTTTGCACCAACTTTACATCTACTTGCTCACTCTTGGTTCATCTTGCATTTATCTTGGATTATATTAGACACTCTTCTTGGTTGGATTACTTGCACTATTGGGTCATCTATAGTGAGTCTAGGACAAGAACAATGTTCTCCCTCTCCACCTTATAATGATTCTCTCGGTGTGTTGCTTCTCTAGAGATAGATACATCAAAGACCACCCTATGGGCAAGTTCTCTATCTCTCTTTGTCATTTTACATAGATTAGTTCATTTCCCTTCCCCATTTCTCTATGTTAGCCTATTATTACATGTATATTGATGTTATTCAAAATAGTGATCTTATTTGACCAGCTCTTTAGCTTTCCATTATTTAAATTTCAATTATATTATGCATGCTTACCTTATCTATCATCGATCTACACATCCTCTAATTCATTTACCAATATATTAGTAGGATAATCTCCTCTATCTTGAGTACGGGCCTCGGAAATCCTAGGTTGAACTAGTGTAGGGATTTCTTCCCTCTATATATGCTATGATAGTGCTCGTTGTAGACCCTTTAAATTTATCTATTATATGTGAGTTCATGTGTGTCTCTTACTCATTTCCTCGATACCCTTATATAATGGAAGAATTAGGATTGCAAGTTATTATGATACATTCTTGGATCTCCGTACATGAATTCAGTAGTTGAGGAGGAAAATAGGTAGGTAATGATGGGGTGTACTGAAATGAGTGTCAAGGATGGGAAAGCGAAATATTAATGCCTCATAGATGAGGATGAAAATTGGGTGGTGATGAATGGGACACATGGGTGCAAAAAGGGGAAATAATTCAATCGGCCTTAAATGTTAGGTGTGAAGGACATGGGAGGAATTAAAATAGATGTGAGTTAATAGAAGTGGTGAATAGATATGAAAAATGGAACCACTGATTTTAAAGGTATGTTATGAGTCGATGTGGAAGATAATGGAAAGGTGAAAAATGTGTGGTGTATGAGGATTAAGAAAAACATGTATGTAGTAATCATGAAAGGAGATAAATGATGGAGAAATGGCAAGGGGATAGTAAGCGATGAAAAAAGTGAATCAAGAAATGACATCAAAAAGTGAAGAATATTGAGATGGGGAAAAGGACAAAAATGAGAATGAAGAGAATATGAACAAGCAAGATAGAGGAAATATGTGGGGAAAGAGAACGATGGGAGAAAGGGAAAAGGATGGAGAAATTAATGTGAGAAAGACAAAAATATGGGACATAGGTAATAATCAGCGAATGGGAATATGTAACATACCGCATGGAGATGCATGCAAAATATGAAATGAGAGAAACTATGGAGGATGGATAAAGAGGCAAGGAAACGAGGATGAAGTAAGGAGGAATAATGAGGTAAAAATAGGAATAATAGATAAAGATAAAGAGAGATGATAAAAATTAGGAGGATAGACAAGAAAGGTATTATGAAGAATGAGATGATAAGAGGAGCACAATAGTTGGGAGGGATGACTTGAGGAAGTTGGAGAATTAATGGAGGAGAGTGCTGATAAATAAAAATAGATAGGAAAGGAAGAGGAAGTATAGTGGAGAAAGAGGACCATGGGAGGCAAGGAAGGAATTGAAGAGGTGTAGGAAGCACGAGGCAGGAAGAGGGAGAGAGAAGAATTATAGGGGAAGAAAGTAAATTAGGAAAGACAAAAGAGTAGGGTATAAATGGATATAGGTGAAAGAATTTGATGAAAGACGAAAGAGTAGATAAAGGAATGAAACGACAGGAGAGAACTAATGAGACCAAAAATAAGAGAGAAGAAAGGGGGTCAATGAAAGGAGTTGAGAGGGTTGAGATGTAAAGTAGAGTGGATAAAATTAAAAATATTAAAAAAATAATAAAATAGAAGAAGATGAGAGGGGAGTGAAATAGGGATAGAGAAGCTTATCAAGAGGAAGAGGGATGGGATGAGGAAAATGAAGAATGGAAGTGAAAAATATGATAGAGAAACCAAAGGAGGATAACATGAGGAGAGATGTAATTGAATGGGAGGTGGTGTAGAAATTGTTGATAGTGGTGGTAAGGAAAAGAGGTAGATAGAGTAAGTAAAGTGAGTGGGTGAGGAGGACAATGAGAAAAATGGGAGAAAAGAGAGGAAGAGAGGAGAAACAACGTAAGGAAAGGGAGTCGAGAGTGAAAGGGAGTCAAGAGAGATTATATTCAATTGAGTGTGGGAGGCATTAGGAATATACAAATAATACATAAATGAGGAACAACGTGGAGTGCAAAAATGGTGGAGAAGTTTAAGATGTGGATAATGACGACGATAAAGATGAAGAGGTTATCGAGTTGAAAAATAAAAATAATGGAGAATGAAGATATTAAAGACATTTTCTATAAAGAATGAAGGGTGGAGAGGTGAATAGGAAAGCAAAAAAAAGGATGAAGGTGGAGAAGGAAAAAGAGAGTGAAAGAGGAAAAAAATATGATAACAAAATAATATTATGGGGAGACCAAAAAAATTAGGGGTGTAAATATGGGAGAATGAGAGAATAACTATATTGAGGATTAAAGGAGCGATTAATGATTCATGAGAAGATGAAAAGAAGGCAAAATGCGAGAGGAGTACAAATGGAAAGAACATCAATAAACAAGATATGAGAAGAATGCCGAGTTTGAAATGGAAAAATAAAGGAAGATTTGGGGAAAATAGGGGAAGGATAGTAGTCAAAAGGAGGGTGAAAACTTAGGGGTGTAAATATGGGAGAATGAGAGAAGAACTAAATTGAGGATTAAAGGAGTGATTGATGATTTGTGAGAAGATGAAAAGAAGGCAAAATGTAGAGGAGTACAAATGGAAAGAGCGTCAATAAACAAGATATGAGAAGAATGTTAGAGAGTGAAATGGAAAAATAAAGGAAGATTTGGGGAAAATAGGGGAAGGACGGTATTCAAAAGGAGGGTGATCAAGTAGGATTCACAAGATAAAGATGGTAGACATGGTCTATGATGTGATAGGTTGATGAAGAGTATTTGGTGGAGAAAATTTTGGTTGGGAGGAGAGATGGGGGACGGAACGGTCAATGGAAAGGATAAAGGTGGGAAGAAAGAGAAGTAAAAAATGAAAAATAAATCTTAAGGGTAACCCTTAAGTAAGATTTTCATGCCACAAGAATGATTAAGTAATATTTCCAAGCCAAAGATGGGGGTGATGAAGGATGTGAAAATAATATGTGATGTTATGTAGTGAGGTAAGGGTTGGTTGATAGAGATGATGATTGTAGAAGGGAAGGATAATTGGTATGGAGAAAAAGTGGTTTTATGAGGATGTGTAGGATGATAAGTTGATCATAAGGGGAACCGTTAAGTAATATTTCCATGCTACAGGAGTGGTTAAGTAAGATTGCGAAGTTGGGGATGGTGATGATGAAGAAGGGAAAAAGAAGAGGTGATGTTTGTGAGAATGGAACAATTGATGAAGAGAGGTGATGATGAGGAAGGAAGGAACCAATTGAGTAGAGGAGGATTGGATGGAGGAAGATATGCAGTAGAGAATATAGACCATGAAGGGAATCCCCAAGTAGGATTCCCATATTGCGGAGGTGATCAAGTAATATTCCTAAGTGAAGAGGCAAGATGAAAATATGTTTTTGTTGGTGATGGTCATGTCATGAGAGATGTGATGATGAAGGAATTTATACAACAATAAAAACTTTGTAAGATGGGTTACCTCAAATAAGATTCCCACATTTTATGAATGGTCAAATAAGATTCCCAAGTTGAAGGGTTAGAAACAAAGAAGTGAGTGAAAAGGGATACATAGGAGAGAAGAGAAGAGATGAAGGAGCACATTATGGGGGAAGGGAACATGAATGGTGAAAAGTATTAGGTGTGTAAAGATGTCATGTAGGTTCATATGAAGAGGGAGGACGAATGGAAAAAATACATGTGTGACCATGGTAGGGGATGAAAAGTTGCAAGATAATGAGCCTTTTATGAAGAGTATCCTCAAGTAGGATTTGCATGTTGCAATAGTGGTCAAGCAAGATTCCCAAGTTGGGGGAGTTACATAGAAAGGTGAAATGATGTTGTGAAAAACATATTGTCAATCATGTAGGAAGATACTCACATTACGAAAGTGTCTTAATTTTCATGTAGCATACAACAAAATGCACCATGATATGAAATATCATGAAGAAAGTATTGTAGTATGCCGTAGATCATAGACAAAACCATTAGAAAAGTATGATGCCCCCGTATGATATGTAGTCACATAGCATGTAGAATGATACACAATTAAGGAGCATATTATAGGGAATACTAGGATATATAAAATTAGGAGATCCCTTGTAATATACACAGAAAGAAAATTAGACTACTCTATAAAAGTAAACACAAAGTACTAGGGCCATAAATGGACCAAGATGGAAAATAATAAGCTTGTAATAATTAAATAAGAATAGTAAAAATGTAACACAATTTTTGACTCTGTCCCTAATGTTTTCCACAACGATGATTGATTGATTGGGTGTGGCCCTAAGTAAGGGTAAGATGATTTGAGAGTGATTGGGTCATTACCCTTAAGTAAGGATAAAATGAGATCCAATATTTCCCAAGCGAGGATACATGCAAGGGAGGATAATGTTTTGATTAATTGATTTGTAGGATAATTGTAACTAACACCAGGATGTGAGTCATGTGTAATGTTGTATTGGTAGGTTTATGTATATTTGATGTTTTTTGGATTTTTAGGGGTATCTAATAAGGGATCTATGTGTGGGACTTATTTTGGATAGTGATTATAGATTCATACAGAGAGAGGGGATAAAGTGAAGGTGGATGATACAATAGATGGTAAACATCCCGACTCGTTGGAAATGATTGACAATAGAAGACACACGAGGTGATAGGATAGGATAGACAAAATGATATATCATTTATGTGTGTACATTGTTCCTTATGGGAACTCATGCTTAAACAATATTAAATTTTTCCTTCCATTGGCAAGATATTATATTGATGAGATAATGAGTGGATGTATGACTCCACCATTAACTCCACACAACTAGTACGATGTGAGGGATCAACACCGAGAGTCAAGAAGGACATGAGACATAAAATGAATGTAGAGAAAAAGTTTTAATAATGGTCCATTTGGGAAGTTGTGACTCAATTCCCCTTAAGATTGATAGAAAATTTCTAAAATGATTTTAACT
This sequence comes from Taxus wallichiana var. yunnanensis, assembly GCA_018340775.1. Classification (NCBI taxonomy): domain Eukaryota; kingdom Viridiplantae; phylum Streptophyta; class Pinopsida; order Cupressales; family Taxaceae; genus Taxus; species Taxus wallichiana. Next base: position 705,204,442 of record CM031242.1, on the reverse strand, counting down.
TTGTAAGTATTTTACTAGACTTAGAATTTTAAGTGGCCTATTGATCAAAAATATCGTGTTAAGGTATAGTTCTCTCTTGATGTGGGCATCTAAATTACTTTTTGGGATTTAATAAACTCAAGCACTTTTGATGGTAAAGGCTCTTTTTTTTTTTTAACAACCCCTATGCTTTGTCCCATGTCACCAGTAAGAGGAAAGGGATAAACACCAAATAAAAATATAGGGCGAGTAAGGGAACCTTCCTTCGTTCCCACCTCACACTACTATTAAGAAGTGTGGGATCAACACCAAATACTATGATGGACAAAAGGTACAATATTTTTAGTACACAAACTTATTTGATTCGATTTTCCTTGTTTTAGGTAATTTGTTGGGAAGGGATATGTGCCCCCAATCTCATCCCCACACGACTAGTAGGATGTGAGGGTTCAACACCAAAGACTGAGATGGGTGGTCAAACGAGCTTGGTAAAGAAGTTTAGAGATTTATTATTGAAGAGAGAATTGCTTTGAGGGAGGATTTGCCATCGGTAAACTTATAGATATGAACATAGGTGAAAATATATGAAATGGGAGAAACTATAAGATGTATGAGATGCATAAGACATAATAGGAGAAATATTAATATTCATCTCATGATGATGATTAAGAATATGTGAATTTTATTATAGGAGTATCTACCAATGGAGTGAAAACTTTAAGACTATTTGTGGATGATCTGAAGAAAGGAATGTACAAGCTACCTCTCTCCTAGAGTAGACAATATCTATGTATAGATGTTGTTTCTAGGAATATAAATTCTTTAGGTAATATAATTCATGGGTTTGTCAAGTATTTGGCCATTTATTATGGTCAACTTATATGCTCCATAACCAAAGTAAATATTGATTACATATGGCCCTAACGAATTGTGCTCAAATTTACCTTGCATTTATCTTTCTTTAGTTATATTTTTTTAATTTTATTTGAGAACAAGATCACCGATCTCAAACTCTCTAGGTTTTATATTTTTGTTATAGCTACGTCGTATCCGGTTTTGATAAACTGAGATGGTTTAAAACGTTAAGTTGTTTTTCATCAAGAAGATATAATTCATTAAGGTGTGATGGTCTATATTCATCTTCATTGATTAAGTCTTAGAGGGATATTCTCAAGAATGGGAGCTCAATCTCGATGGGTAGAATCACCTCACATCCATAAATAGGAGATAATGGAGTGGCTCGTGTAGGAGTGTGATAAGATGTGTGATAAGCCCAAAGAGTGGGGTAGATTTGGATATGTCGGGCCATCCATGTGCATTGAATATATTTTCCATGATACTCTTTAATGTTTTATATGTTGTTTTGGCTTGACCATTACCTTGAGGGTAATTTGGAGTGGACCACTTAAGAAAGATGTGGAAACATTTATAAAGATATTTTGCAATTTGATTCTTAAAGGATTTTCCATTGTTAGTGACAATGGAAGATGGGATACCAGAGCGACAGATGAGATTATTGAATATGAATTTGGAGATCTAACTACCAGTGAGGTAAGTGAGATGCATATCCTCTACTACCCATTTAGTGAAACAATTTGTGGCTATGATGATGAATTTATGCCCATCGGATGATGTAGGCATATTTCTTTCAATGCGATTGATCCCCCACTAAGAAAAATGACAAGGTGTCGTGATTGGTTGTAAAGCTTGGGAAGGTGCATGGATGAGATTATCATGTTTTAGATAGGCTTTACAAATTTTTTAAAAATGGCATGTGTCTTTTTCCATGGTGGGCCAATAGTAACAAACACATAATATTTTCATGGCTAAGGCCATTCCATTTGTGTGTGCATCGTAAATATCAAAGTGTACTTCATCTAAGGTGTGATATGCCTCTTATTGATTGAGACATCTAAGTAAAGTGCCATCATAACCGTGTCTATTGTAGTCATTTTTACGCCCACCAAAGAGAAAGGGAATCCCATGTGTGCCGGCCTATCACCCAGCCTGGGTCTTTGGCACTCACTCGAGGCACACGCGGTGCCGAGTCTCTCCTTTATGTGAGTTGAATGGGAAAACATCATCTATGATCAAAACTTTAAAGAAAGTGAGTGAGAATGAGACATAAAGACATCATAGAGCTCGAAACGACTCTAGACCATTGCAGTACAAACAGAGATACTTTAATGTACTTAAAGAATTGAATAAAAAAAAGGAAAATGCATAGGGATTCATATTCATCTTACAAACATACATGAAAAAGAACTATGAAGAATCATGTATGAATCCGAACCAAGAAGGATCATATTCAGATAACTTGGTAACCTCATTACATTCATTAGAATCACTACAAAACACCACATTATGGCAGACTAAAGTCATGCATCATAACTGGATCCATATCCTTTAGCTCTCAAAAGAAATTTTATAACCCCAAGCCCTTGATACATCCATCTCCTATAGTTTATCTACCCAACCCAATAGAATCCTTGTAGCCATTTCTACAGAGCTCCACTCTCTTTTAATCTATATTCTTAACCAACTCTATCAACACCCACACACACCTTTTCCTTCTATGGGCACTTGTATTTATAGGCACCCCTGAAGTGCTAACTCATCCTTCTACGGCCTCAGATCCAATGCCAAGTGTCTGAATGTGGTCCTCTATGGGTGCATGCTCCTCTAAGCCTGAGCTCTCCACTCTTTTCCATGATGGCCTTCTAGAATCCTCCATCGTAGGGCATATTCCTTCCTAGGCCACTGACGTCGCCAGGCTGGCACCTTATCCACTCTGCATGCATAGTCGGGTCATGATTTTATCAATTCCTCGCCTAATACGCCAAATATGGCTAAGTCTTGAGACATTGTTCTTTCAGCGCATAACACAAGTCCTTCTAAAACCCTCCTAGAACCTTGCCTTGTATGCCTTCTTTTTGCACACCCACCCTTCAACTTAGGCCTTGCGCGCCCATGCGCCTTTTTGTTAGTTAATATTTTAGGGGCCCAACATCACCCCACACTTTACCTATTCTCCACCTACGGGAACACTTCTTCAAAGAAAGAAACACATTAGACTTATTTTCTTGGGAAAAGAATAAGGGAAAGACTAAATAATGGGGAAGTGTTGTTATTATTGCAACAAGATAGGAAAATATCTTTGTAAGTCAGCCTCCAACTTGTTCCAGAATCGACTTCATTTTTCACTCTCTGGAAGAGGTCACCGACTAGGCGCTTACCTCCTCAAAACCAAGTCCATTTCCTTGAGTGTTTAATGTTTCAACCATTATTTCATATTCCTTACCCACGTCCTCAAGCGCATCCATCCTTCTTGTAATCTGTGGGTACAACTCCTTCATCGGTTTTTAATTGAACCTCGTAAGGTTTCAATAGCTTCTGAATTTTTCTCGACCTCGGCCAGGATCCTTTCCCACTCTACTTTGTTTCCTTTGTTCTTCTCTTGGAATTCCTTGAGCTCTACCTCGTGAGTGGTGACCAGAATACTTGCCACTTTATCTCTATCTGTGAATCGTCATACACATCCTCGGTAGTATGGGTAGCAATTTTCACATCAACAAGAACCTTGCTATACTCGACAATGATTTCTACAACTTTTAATTTGTCCTCCTTCTCTAGGCATGCTGCTACTTCTTCCATGGATTCTAAGGCTAGAGGTTTCCTTTCCATGGTGAGGATGCATGTTAAGTCTTCAAGGCACTCAAGGGAAGATCCATACTTTTGTGTGGGTGGTGTTAGGTCCGAGATGCTTCAAAACAATGACATCTGTGATGGATTCTACCTTCTTATATACCTCGTGCACCCTTTCCTTTTCTTCCCTAGTTCATGCTTTAGCTGCACGCTAATTAGTTCCTCCTGCTTCAAGTTCTTGGTGCTCTCTTCTAGCTCTTCTTCCCTCTTTTCTAGCTCTACCTCTAGAAATTTTACCCTGTCATTCCTTCCAAATAACCTGGCTTCCAGCTCAACCGAGACCTTATTTAAAGCATTATAGACTTGTTCATCCGAAAGTTTGTTGAGTGCTCACCAAGGGGTTGTCTCCTTTTGACTCAGGCATCTTCATTAGTGCTCCTTGGCTTACCTCAAACTCTGGCTTGTCGATGTGGGACTCAATTTCCCACGAAATCATTTTCCTTATCTCGAGGGTATGCACCTTCTTCATCAAATGACTTCATTTCCAAGAGTTGATCTATTAGGACTGTGCTTTGGAAGCGTGTGTGCAACACCTTGCTTGGATCATCAATGTAGTCCATTCTTGGTCTCTGGATCTCCATGCACTTTCCTCCCATGCGCGTGCCCTTAGGAACAATTACTGTTAGATTGGGGCCTCTGCGCTGCCATGGTCTTTTCCTATGCTTCCTTCCTTATCCTCATTCATCACTATTTTAGTGTTGCGCTCCAATTCTTGTTCTACTAAGGCTTCAATAATTTTCGTTGCTTCTCTTTCTTCCACCTTGTTTACTTCATCCTTAGTGAGGCTTGGGGTCCTCTGACCCTTCATGCTAACCTCTTCACCTCTTCCCATGTCCTGGCGCCCTCCTCCTCCTAGCTGCCCTTCCTTTGCACAAAGTGATAGTCATTCTTCTCCTCTTTGCCTTCTTCTTCGAATCGTGCATGCTGAAAACAAGTGGTTCTTGGTCCCCTTTAGGTTCATATTCTTCATTGTCATCCCTCTCACCCATGTATTTCTCCAAGCTCTCTATTTCCTCCGAATCAGATTCCTCCATCACCTTCTATTTCTTCCTAACTGGGGATTCCAGTATAGGAGACTCTACTTTCTCTTCTTCCTCCTTTGCGATAAGATTTTCTTGTTCTAGTGCCTCCTCTTTGACTGGAGACCTCTTCCTATGCGTGTAAGTACTTGTTCTAGTGCTTGTTCCCAAGGCACCCACCGCTTGAGTATCTTGGACACTTGGTGCCTTCTTCCTTATCTCTTTCATCTCCCTTTTCTTGGGTGTGGTATTATTCCTACCGTTAGGTCCTCAAGTATAGATATCTCATTCTCAAGATAAGCACCCTTCTCAAACTTGGGCCTTATGCAAAGGTATACACGTGCCGTAGACCTCCCTGTAATAGGCAAAGTCGGGGTTTCATCATCTGAACTTCATGTGATACGTACTTTTCCATGTACACATGCTTGTTGGGGTAGACCAACGTCCTACACATCTCCTTGTGGTCTTGATCCATACTTCTAAGGTCAAACTTCAGTTTCTTGGATTCCTTGAATCATTTACCCCCACCTAGAAGTACTGAGCGGTGAAAGAAAATGGAATTTTACACCATGGGCTCATGTTTTCATCAACCAACCTAAATCTATTGATGTAGAAGTGTTGGTATACTATGAATTTGGCTTCTCCTCTGTGAGCTTTGGCAGTTGTTCTAGGATCCTCCACTCTACCCCGAATGCATTCCTCAAGTGCGTATACCATTTCTCAAGACATGCCTTATGAACGACCATCATGCTATCGCAATTATATTTTTGAATCTCTTTATGGGCGAGGGTCTTCCTCTGGGTACTCCCACATGAACTTATCTACCGCATCTGGCACTCCGATCTCTAAAAATACAATAGTTAAGAGGACATTGCCGAAAAGTATCTTATCACCCTCCTACATGCTTTGATGATCTCATCCGTGATGTACGTGGATAATTTGTAGATGGCACCCTCCGATATCCTTCTAGCAAACATTGAGCCATGATTTGTTCACTTGCGTCCACCTCTCTTGGTCATTAAGTTTGGTTACCAGGCATGCGGCCATTCTCATCACCAGGTCTTGGATATCTGCAATATCAAAGTACCTTGACCCCTTCTTGTATGCATATGTGGTGACGGTTTCTTTGATGGATTCTTTGTCGCATAGGTCATCCTCTATACTTTCTCCTTCACATATGAGACCTGTGAATTTTGAAATCAGTTGAGGGGTTATGTGCATCTTGCACCCTATGAAGTGAAAGTGGTCTTCGTGTACGTGCAACATCAGCCACTGATAGAGGTGCTCAGGCTTCCCAAAGTAGGGAAACTCATAGAGTTGCAATAATCCTACCTTCTCCAACTTCACTTTTACTTTGTCGCTATAAATGGGTAACCCTTCTGGTGTCCTCTTATTTTTGGGCGCACTAACTCTAGCGCCATCTCTTTTTCAGTCACATTTGTGCGATGGTTATAATCACTTACTGTCATGTTTCTTAAATGGGACTCCCACTCATTTCCCAAAAAAACCCCATATGGGTATTGCAATTTTACATACCATTCTTCATTTGTACTTGCGGCGGTTTCTTATTATTTTCCCTTGCTCTTGCCTTTGCCCTTCTTAGGTGTTACATTTAGTTTCTTGGGTGCCATTATGTAGGTTATCTTTGCACTTCAAATTCTCTTGCTCTGCTTCTCTACCCTTTCCAAGCTTCGATCTCAATATTGTGAGAAAAATCCTTTTCAACCCCTACCCTAGGCATCAAACCCATGCTTTGGAATATCCCCTTCACAAGACGACACTTCTCCACAAATCTCTCTATGCCCGTGAACTATTTCCCTCCTAGTTTACAGATCCAAACTAGTCACTCATGGTTAAATTTCTCCATTTTTTCTTCACACGGATCAACTCTGAAACCCTAGTTCATAAAAGCTCTTCCTTCTCATATTTGTAATGTAAATAATGAAGTGTCCAACCTTCTATTTATAGTTTTTCTCACTTTTTAACATTAAATGCTACCTTACCTACCACCGTACTTCAACACTTAATGCAGATTTTTCAACAAAATCCAACTTTAGCACTTTCACTTATGCACCCAATCCTACGTGAATAATTCCCCAACCTTATGGTGTGCAACCAATCCAACTTGATAGGAGACTCTTGCGCGTGCGTAACTTGCGCCGAAGGTACTTCCGTCATGATTTTTGCTCTTGCCTACCTCATGTTGATTTTGCGCTTCTTCCTCTCTTGTACATGGATCCACAATGTAGCCTTACCCTAACACCAACCATCCTTTTTCACCTTTCCTTCCATGGTCTTCCTTTCTCAAGGCCATCCAACCAAACTTTCCAACACAATCCTTCCTGGCGCTTCACACTTTACAAATTCTTTCACCTTACTCCACCCCACACTAAACTGATGCATGGTCCTCTGTGTAGTTACAACCTTCAAAAAGTAATGAGCTTACCGTGCCCAAGGCGCAACACAAAAATAACACCGAGAAAGGGAAACACAATAAAATACAATGCATTAAAGGAAAACCTAATCTAACCGGAAATACTACCTTATTACAAACACAAAGAAGACTTATTTATAGTAGGGCTTCAGCTTACTCCCATTGAAGTGTCCTCTGGAAATCTTGTCCCATCCAATAACCAGAATCGCACGTGCCTCGAATCAAGGATGTACAAGATGATGTAGGGACCCATCCAATGGAATTTTAACTTCCCAGGATGGCACGAAACTTGGAATCATATAGTAAGCACCACTTCCCAACCTCAAACTTTTTGTTTTTAATGTGATGATCATGCCATGCCTTTTATTTTTCTTTTTTAGTTTTTAGGGTCCACCGATGAGTGATCATATTTCATCCAATCGCATTAACTTGTCAATTCTTTCTTCCAGCGCTTGTTCATCAACCAACCCTCTTGCGCGCGTTATATGCAGAGAGGGTAACATGAAATCAATTAGTAGGACAGCCTCCATGCCAAACACCAATTGAAATGGTGTGGCCTTATTCAACCTCTTGTAGGTTTTCTCGATATGCCCAAAGAACGGATGATACTTTTTCATCCCAATCCTATCTACCAACATCACATATCTTAGTCAATGTGTGACTAAGTATTTTGTTAAATGCCTCAGCAGTTCCATTTGCTTGAGGGTGATAGGGAGTAGTTTTGTGATGGGCCACCATGAATTTTGATAACAGAATCCTGATTGTTTCATTGAGGAAGTGCATACCTCTATCACTTGTTAAACTCAATGGGCATCCATACCTATTGATTATGTTTTCCCATAAAAATCTAGCAGATTGTAGCCACTGTACAATCCTTTGTAGGCACTGCCTCTGCCCACCTTGTCAAATAATCAGTGCAAGTGAGGATATACCATGAACCAGTCCTTTGCGCCACTGTCAAGATTGGTCCGACAAAGTTGATAGCCCACTTCTCAAATGGTTCCATGCTGGTTATTGGTCATAAGGGCATTTCATCCCTTTTTCCAGGTTTGCCAAGGCACTGGCAATGGTCACATGCCTTGCAAAACTCAATGCAATCTTGATAAATGGTCTCCCACCACAGCCCTCGCGAGTAGAACCTTCTATGTGGTTACATTTCCCAAAAAGTGTCCTCCTACAATCCCACCATGCACCTCTTCCATAATTGTAATGCGTTCATGTTCTAGCACGCATCGGTGTAGAATCTTATCACAACCCATTTTGTACAGATCTCCACTAATTAGCATGTATGGCATCATGCATATGGCCAACTTCTTCTTCTCCAAGGCCTTCATTCTCGACTGGCGCCACACCCATTTTGAGAAATACTAGAATATCTTCTAAGTCTGACGGCACGTGCCACAACCTAAATAGTTATGCATCTGGCATGGTATCCTCAATGCTTTGCGTGTCCTCCCCTAAATCAATTCTAGACAAATGATCAGGTCTGGAATTAATTTTTCCTAGTTTAACAACCACTGTGAACTCAAATTCTTAGAAAAATAGTACCCACTGAAATATGTGCCCTTGTAGAATGGGCTTGTTCACCAAGTATTTCAATGCCATATGGTCAGTGTAAAATATAAAATGGGTTGCCAACAAATACTGTCTAAACTTGTGAAGTGTGTAGATCATTGATAATGCCTCGCGCTTAGTTGTAGTATAATTCTACTCTGCTGGTGTCAACTTCCTACTTGCAAAGCATAAAGGATGATAAACAATCCCTTCACCGGATATGCAAGTACTGCTCCAATGGTGGTTCCTGAGGCATCCACATGAACATGGAAAGGCTTATCCCAAGAAGGGAAACATAGGATGGGCATGGTGACAAGCCTATCCTTTAAAGTGTTGAATGCCTTTTGTTGCGCCTCTCCCCAATGAAAGGCACTTTTATGTCTAAGCAACTCTTCTAAAGGGCGCGATCTTGGCATATCCCTTGATGAACTTTCCGTAGTACCTCATATGCCCAAGAAATCTGTGCACTATGCTTTGACTAGCAGGCTCCCTCAATCCCAAAATTAATGCAAATTTTGTGGGATCTACTAGTAAGCCCTCCTTACATATGATGTGCCCCAATAATGTTCCAAATGGGGTAGAAAAGACACATTTCTTAATGTTGAGGGATATCCTTAACTACCGACACCTATTAAACGTCAGCCTTAAGTTGTCATTATGGTCCTTCACTAACCCATATATTGTCCAATCATCCATGTAGACTTGAAAGAATTTATGGATGAAGTCCTGGAAAGCTTGAACCACGAGATGCGTGAGAACACAAAGCAGCGCATTCTTCAACCCAAATGACATGAATGTATAGGCAAAACTTCCCCACTTAGTGGTGAAATTCATCTTCCTTTGGTCCTCATTTGTGATCCTTACCTTATGATAGCCTGAGAATCCATCTGTGAAAGAATAGACCTCGCGTCCTTCCACTCCCTCTAAGATTTCTTTAGTAAATCAGGTTGGGAAAGGATAAATGATACACATTGCATTCAATTCCCTATAATCAAAATAGATCCTTATCCTTCTTTCCTTCTTGATGTTAATTACTATTGGACTTATCCACTCTGACTCTTCAACAACTTCAATGATACTTGATGTTATCATTTTATCTATTTCTTCCTTGACCTTCTTGCATAGGTTAGCATTCATTTGGTATGGTCTCTTCTAGACCAGTGTGCACACCCTCCTTTAACTTAATTCTCATTTCTCCCAAGGATTTGTTGAACTCCTTTGAGTTCATGATACCCGTGCAAGGGAATAAATTCTCAAACTCACGTAACATATCAATGATCTTGGTAACTTCCTTATCCGACCAATAGTCTTCAATGATAGCCTCTTTAGGCTCTTCTTTTGAGCTAATGTTAACCTTCCTTGTCCTTAAAGGTTCATGATAGGTGCGCACCCATTCATCAAAGACCTTTGTTTAACACCTCACGCATCCCTATAGAATGGTCAACATCCAAGTTTTCTGCTTCTTCCCCATCAATAACATATACCATATTCCCTTTTTCTTTTTCCATACATGTGTACTCAAATTGTATTTCTTATGTTTCTTCTTCCTCAAAGCGCGCCTCTAGGTCAGGTTCACCTAGAAAGTATAGTAGCCTATCCTCTTCCATGGCACTATCCTCAATGGCAAGGTGCTTGATAACCTGCAACGCCTTATCCACCAAGGGTTTTTACTCTGATACTCAAATGCTTGAATGAGATCAGCCTCTAACTTTTTCCAATTCCCTGTTTGATGGCATGTCTCAGAATGAATGTACCATGCACGTGCACAACCTTGTAGGGTGGAATACAACTTGTGAACCCATAATAAAGGTGGCAATGCTTCTGTGCTTCCCATCCAGGCTGTCTCACATGTTTGGATATGGATGGAACCGATCTCTTTACCATGGTAGTCTTTTATAGCCCCGGGCATGTTACTCCTAGAACAACTTACGAGAGAAGGAAATTCTCACCTCATTCCATTCCAAGAGGTCATCCCAATGTGTCTCCCACATGCATGTAACAATTCTGAGTTGGACGTAAGTTAACATCCCTCTTTGTTGATTCTCCTTCTTCCACTGAGATTCCATCTCCTGTAAAAATACCTCGGGAAGGCTCCTCTTGAGTACTTAGGTAGCTCCTTTCCCTGGCACTTTGAACCGTACATGCCTTTATCACCTTTGTCACCTTTGTCACCGATCCTCTCAAATGTCGTTCGATCAACTCATAGGCTCCATGTGCCCAATCATTACACGCTATACTATTAGTGTCACTTAGGAACCGAGCATCCTCAAACCGGATAACTCCTTCTATGGGATGAATTATCTTTAAATCCCTAATTGAGTGCACATATATTCTATCCAAGACCTCTTCTCCCAAGGTTTTAGTATAGGGTGTTGATTTCCCATCAGCCAGGGGGGTATGATGACCCGTTCCTCTCCATCTTCAAAGCTTATGTATTCCTTGTTGAACCAAAGATCCGCATTATTCTTATAATACCATGGGTGCCCAAGTAATGCTGCAAAATCATCTACCTTAGTGAGTGCCAAGACTTAGAAGTCCCTAGTAAACTTAGCTCCATGAATGGTCATGGTGACATCCTTTAAGACATCGATGGGCATTGCCTTCATTTTTTCACCATATACAACACATTTGAAGATGGTTGTAATACAGTCTTCCCATCCGATGCCATGCATCCAAGGTGAAAACATTGACCTCTATGCTTGTGTCAATGAGGACATTACTAAGGATCCATCCATCCACGATTGTATCTAATGTGATCTCCTTATCATAGTCAAGGCCGTGAGGGGTAAGGTTTGCATGCAAGACCCGCCTCTCAAACTCTTCTCCACCGTGTGGTACCTTCTCTCTCAACCATGCTCATATACAGGGAATAATATTCTCTTGCCTTAGCATTTTACATACTTCCTTGACCTCATCCAGGGTCATCCTTTGGCGCCTCAACCTTCCCCCTTTTCTCCTCCCTCTGGATCGCTCATTTAGATACTGGATTTCTCCTCAGTAAACTCTAAATGATGTCCATGGTTTCTTTATATACCTCCTTTCAATGTGCGGGGTCTAGGTACTTCCCATGTACCACTTCTTCCCTTGAAACGAGGTTCCTCTGCCTGGCATTTTCTTTACGTGTTGTTGTCGGCCCCAAACCTCCATTCCTTTGAAGTCAAGTTTTGAAAATTTTGAGTTTGTACCTTAGTGTATTGGATCGTATTGAGCCTCGGCATTGTTTTCAGTTCTCCCATTCATGAAGAATAATTTGAAAGTCGACGTGATGGTGAAGTTTATTCCCTTCTTTTTATTTTTATTTTCTTCCCACAGTTGGAATGACAGGCATATCTTCCCGTTAAAATTTTCCCCAACATCCATGAGTAGTATGTGGGCATCTCTGATTGGATGTGGTTTGGTCATGTTTCAAGCAAAAGCGGAGGTCTCCACATGTCCAAATAACACAACTCTAGGGGCAGGGTCCAAGGGACAGTTCTCAAATAAGTGCAGGCTTTCTCGTGTGTCCCAGGTTCAAAATGAAGGTAAAACAAGCTCAAATCGGCTAAGTATGGAAGGTTTAGTGGATGGTGCCATGTGCCTCATCGGCGCAACTTCAAGAGTCAAAGCCAGGGGTAGTTCTCAAACTTGTGCCAATCCTCCATGTGTCCCAAGTCCAAAAAGAGAAGGAGTCGATCGTTAAAATTGACTAAGTATGGGTGGGTTGGTGGAAGTCTCCATGTGCCTTAACGACGTAATTTCAAGTGAAATCAAAGGGCCAATCTCCAAATGAGTGCCACTCACCACATGGTTAAATTCAATGGAGAGACAGAGTTGGCCATTGAAAATTCCAAAATCGGCGGAAGGAGCCATGCATCAGCTCGACGTAATTTCAAGAGGCGTTTCCAAAGCAAAAATTCAAATGAGCACCAGATTTCTACACGTCTAGGGGTTAACATAAGTCAAGAAGGAAATTGGCCCAAATCAGCTAAGTATAAAGGAACTAGTGGAGCTCTCCATGTGTTAGCCTGGTGTAGCTTCAAAGGCAAAAATTCAAAAGGCATCCGTAGGCCCGCTCCAATCAATTCCTTCCACGTGGGCAACCCAAATTTAAAGTTGTAGAGGCAAATTGAATGGCCCATGTTTTAACTGGAAAAATAATGAAATGGTCACATATTTAAAAACAAAAATTTGAAAGGGCATGGATGATTGGAAGAAGTTGTAACTGTTTCTCACTTGCTCAAGGAATTTGTAACCATCTCTTGCGAGCTATATCATGGGCTTTCAAATCCATTATACGGGTTGGAATTTCGATATTATGGAACTATAATTTCTAATTGGAAGAACTCAATACAAAGGTTTTCCCCTTTTCCTCTGCTTTCCCTTTCCTTCTTACTCGATATGTAACACATTTAATCCTTACATGCTTAGAAAATTTGTGTTCTAGTTTATAGAATCTCAAGAACCTTCGGTCTGCATGGATTGTGCCCAACATAAATGTGAATGGTTCTACTCTATATCTCATTTTCTCAATACGTATAAGGGTTTTCTCTGCCATCTCTTTTCCCTAAAAGTATTTTCTTCTTCTACCTCCCTCCTCTCTTCAAGTATTCTATCCTCATGTATTGATAACTTTCTAGGCATAAAACACATTTCAAGATATCAGAAACCACCATTGAATGAAAGATTGTGTATTTGTACATAGGTTTTGCCCCTACTTTCAATAAGGGAACCTCTCCCATTAAAGAGGAGGGACTTACTTGTCCCTTGACTATGGTTTCATTCCAAGTGCAAATCTGAAACCCAATAGTTTTTGGCGACTCTACTAGGGAATTTGTTTAACAAATTTACTTTCTTAAAAGAACAAGTAATTTGATAATTTCTTTGATCTAGTGACTCTAAGATATACTCGTGGTAGAAGGGATCTTGGAATTGAAGATCCCCAATTTTAACTCTTGGATCAACAAGGTTTTCAACTTCCTCCAACAAGAATAAATAGAAGAGCTTGTTCCACAAGCACACCTCCTGTTGAAGACAGAGCTTCTGGTAGTAGCATTCCTAAGCACAGCTTTAGCCCTAATATTTGTGCCCTAATTCTGGCTAGTGTCTCAGTTCCAATTCAATAAATATTTCCAAGGATGGAAGCACCTTAGCCTTGGGGACAAAGATATGGGCCTCTGGCTCTTCCTCAACCATTGCATGAGTTACCTAGGGGTAACAAGAAGAATTTTCACAAATTTAGAGGTGATGGAAAAGTACACCCTGATGAACACATTGCAGCCTTCATTGTTGCATGTGGGGTCCTTAGAGTTGAACATGAGGATGTCTCTGTTAGGCTGTTTGTGGAAACCTTGCAAGACAATGCTGCAGATTGGTTTTCCCATCTTCTGTGGGACCATCATCAATTGGACTACTATGAGGACTGAATTTGAGAAGCGTTTCAAACCTGCTGAGGATGTGCATGCTTTGCTAGCTCAGATTTCTCAAATCAAGAAGGAGTCACATGAGCCTATGAGAGAATTTGTGGCCAAGTTCAACAAGTTTGTTAACAAGATTCCACTAGATATTAGGCCTATTGATCATATTTAGAAGTGTTTCTTCTTGAATTCTCAATTGTCGAAGTAAGCTATGCCCTAAGGAGAGAAAATCTTGCAACTTTGGATGCTTTGATCATGGATTGGTCATCGGTGTGGAAGATGACTTGATCATGTCCGGCAAGCTAAAAGGGAGTCTTTCAAATCCAAAACATCTTCTTCTTCCCCTTCTCCTGGAGGTAATGTAGATCATTTGGTACAAAAGTCTGGCTAATGACCTCATTGTCATAAAAAATCAATTGGCTTAGCATGCTCCATGTCAAGATGTTCCAAGGAAGAAATTTCAACCTAGGAACCGCTTGCCCTATTCTCAAACTAGGTTGGTCATTGAAGGTCCACCCCTCAAGGTGCCTATCAATGCTACTTGTGAGGTTCTTGAGCCTAATGATGAGGAAGAAAATGGGCTCTATGATGAACAAGAAGAGGAAGTTGATGAAGAACTGGAAGATCCTGGTGGTTCTCAAGTTCATTTCCTCACTACTGAAGGTGTGGATGATGAAGATGACTATGATGATGTAGTGGCTGAAATGAATAGTGAGTCATATGTTGTTATGATTCGAGAGCAGACCAACAAAAATAAAAATTGGTGTAACTCGCAAAAAGATCCAAGGAGTACCCCATCACCATCCCGGTGATTGCAAGAAGAGGAGCTCCTATTCCTACTACTTCCACCCAAAAGGTAAGTTCTGATAGTCCTTCTTCCTCTACTTCCCTTCGAGAATTCTTGTCCAACAAATGATAAAGTTGATAGATCAAAATCTCCTCCTACTACTAGTGTTGATTCCCCATCCAAATCTAGATCTTTTAACATTATAGACCATCTTAAAAAGACCAAGATTAATATTTATGAGGCGAGTTCTAGTAAACCCATCCTAAAGCCTTTGCTAAAATGGTTAAATTTGTAAATTATAAGTCTAAAACCTCATCCCATCCATCTAATGAGAAGATCAAACCCTTCTATGTGACTCTTCTCATCATAGCTAGCCACAAGCTTAGCAATTGTGTCATTGATTCTAGTGCATCCGATAATGTAATGCCTACAAAAGTGGCTCACTCTTTGGGTCTAACCCTAACCCACACTTATGGATCTTTTTATTCCATGGAAAGTAGAGAAGTGCCTTTGGTTGGGAGAATCAAGGATGCACAAGTAGCTTTTGCTGCTTTACCAGAGAAGAAGGTCTTGGCTACAATCTTGATTGTTGATATCCCTCCTTCCTATGGAATGTTACTAAGTAGGAACTTTTGCAAAGATGTTGGAGATGAGATCCAAATGGATTGGTCACATGCCTTGATCCCTGTCAATGGGAAGATGAAGAAGTCAAGTTACCCGAGAAACAAGCGAGTAGTATATTGTATAAAGTACAGATGATCCTAAAGCACAAATACTATATGAAGACATTGGGCATGGGAACTACATGATCATGTCACAAGAGGAGACAAGTCTACCAAAGGAAGTGTTGCTTGATCCTAATGGTGTGTGGACTTTGGATTTTGATGGAAGTTGTTCTTCAGCTGGTTCTGGAGCTAGTGTAGTGCTCATTTCTCCTAGCGGTAAGGTTCATCATTTCTCCTTCAAATTTCAGTTTGAAAATACCAACAATATTGCCGAGTATGAGGCCCTTATTCTTGGGTTGAGCATGGCAAAGGAAATGGGAGTGAAGAACCTTCTTACTCGTGGAGATGCCAAGATAATTGTAAAACAAGTTAGAGACCTTTATCAGGTAAAGAATAGAAGGTTGAAACACTATAGGAATCTGGTCTAGGATTCCATTGAATTCCTTTATGCTTTTTCCATTGAAGTTGTGCCAAGGGAAAGGAGCACTAGGGATGACTCTCTAGCTATTTCTGGTCCTTGTTGATTCCTCACCCCGATTTCCCTCGGAGAAATTCACCATTGAGCTGATCCATAGACCCGTGTCCCCCGACAATGCAAATAATTGACATGTTTTTAATGATGACCAGCATTTTCTTTCTTTCTTAGAGCTCGAGACAAATTTGATAAGTTTTACTTTGAAGGAAGTGACAATCTACCTAGAGAGTGTGTGTCATCAAATGAAGAGGGTTTCAAAGAAGAGATAGATCAAGATGGATGCATCAAACTGAAAGGTAACAAAATTCCTAAAGGGTGATGAGTTTGGAGGATCTTTTTGATAAACATGATAGATATATGAAGTCTAAAGTTTCCCAAGGAGCTGTGATCTGCTGAGGCCGAGAAAGTGAATATTGGGAGTCTTGATGATCCCAAAATGGTCAAGATTGGAAAATGTTGCACTTAGGAAGAGAAATAAAAGGTGGTGAATCATTGAAGAGGTATGTTGATGTTCGGCCTACTCTTATGATGATCTTAAGGATTTTTAGCCTAAATAAATGCAACATTTCATTCATGTTAAGCATGGGATCAAACCTTTCAAATAGAAACAAAGGCAATATAATCCAAAGATAGCTGATACAATTTTACAAGAAATACAAAAGCTTCAAGGCTAGGATCATCTTCCCCATCCACAATTCAACGTGGATTGCTAATATAGTGCATGTCGGGAAGAAGAATGATGAAATTCATATATGTGTGGACTTTAAAAATCTAAATCGGGGATCTTTAAAGGACAACTACCCTTTCCCCATGATGGACCAAGTATTGCAAGTTGTCACAAGCTTGGAGATGCTATCTATGTTAGATGGATTCTCGGGTACAATCAAGTAGAGGTGAATACTTTGCAGATCAACATAAGACTACCTTTACTACTCCTCTGGGGCACCTTTGCATACAAGAGGATACCATTTGGTCTCATTAATGCTGGTGCTACTTTCTGTGAGGGCCATGGAATTGGATTTTGGCATTTTGAAAGGGAAATGCATTGTTGTGTATTTGGATGACTTGACAAAGTGTTTTCTAAGGAAAGAATAGATCACTTCCAACACCTTAAAAAAATATTACAGAAGTGTAGAGAGCATGGAATTTATTTAAACCCTAAGAAGTCTATGTTTTTGTGTCACGTAAGGAAATTTGTTGGGACACATTGTTTTAAAGGAAGGGATCAAGATTGATCCAAAGTGAGTTTAGGCCATCCACCAATTCCTCTTCCATCAAGTAAGAAAGGTATCCATTCTTTCTTTTGTAAGATCAATTTACTAAGGAGATTCATCCCTGATTTTGTAGAACTTACTATGAGCATTGCTTGCATGATGCAAGGGAAGAAAATTTTTGGTTGGTCCTCTGAAGGGAAGAAATCACTTGAGAACATTAAATGCAGCTATTTCGAGACTCCAATTTTGGCGTGCCCTGAATTTTGCAAAGATTTCATTATCTATTGTTATGCCACTAAAAATACCTTAGATGTTGTGTTAGCCCGTAAGAACACTAAATATCATGAGCTCCCAATTGCATTCATGAGTTATGTCTTGAAAACTCATGAGATGAAGTACACAATGATGGAGAAACATGCTTTTGTAGTTGTTAGAGTTGTCAAGTAGTTTAGGTTTTACATCCTTAATTCTCATTCTGTGGTGTTGGTGCCTGATACAACAATCAAATCCATTCTTACTCAGCAAGAATTTGGAACCAAGAGAGGTAATTGGGTAGAAAAGGTGCAAGAGTATGATCTTGATATCAAGCCAACAAAGCTGGTTTGGGGTAAGGGCCTGTGTGAACTCATTCTGAAGGAGCTTCCAAGGAGTTGTCCAAAGATGGAGTTGATGTCCCTGTTGTTATGTTCCTCAACTCATTAGATGTATGGTATGCTGAAATTTCTCACTTTCTGACCTATGGAGAGTGTCCATCTCACTTGAGTGCCAAAGAGAAGAGAGCCATCAAACTGAGGTCTGCATGATATGTACTATGGGAGAATGCTTTGTTCAAACGAGGCATAGATGGAAGGTTTTTGAAGTGTGTAGACAAGGAGCAACAATAGAAGTTGTTCTCTGCTTTTCATGACCAGGCTTGTGGAGGTCATTTCTCCTCTACTATAACAACTCATAAAATACTTCATGTTGGTTATTATTAGCCCACTCTGTTCAGAGATGCATCAAAATGGGTTGGTAAATGTGAAGCATGCCAAATGTTTATTGGAAGACCTAAGTTGGCTTCTTTGCCACTAAAGCCAATAGTGATTGATGAGCCCTTTCAATAGTGGGGATTGGATTTCATTAGAACTCTTAACCCACCTTCCAATGCTGGACATACCCATGTGTTGACTACCACAAATTACTTCACCAAGTGGGTGGAAGCCATCCCAGTCAAGAGCACTACTTCCAAGGTAGTTTGCAACTTCATTAAGGAGAACCTATTGATCAGTTTTGGGAGGTCCCCAAACAAAATTGTGACTAACAATGCTTCCAACTTTTATTCTGTTGAGATGACGAAATTTTGGGGTATGGGATCTCACTTGCTCATTCTTTAGAGTACTACCCCCAAGGGAATGGAAAGGTAGAATCAAAAAACAAGAACTTGGTGAGCATAGTTAGAAAGCTTATAAATGATTCTCAGATGAATTGGCATAAGAAGCTATATGATGCACTTTGGGCTGATAGAATTACACTTAAGAGAGTGATTGGAATGTCTCATTTCCAATTGGTGTATGGTGTGGAATCTCGACTGCTAGTCACGATGGAATTGATAGCCTTGCATCTGATGAAAACCATTGAAGATTCAAGTTTTAGTAGCTCTTTGGATAAGAGAATTTTGTACCTTCAGAAGCTTGATGAGGATAGATTGCA
The DNA here is from genome assembly GCA_018340775.1 of Taxus wallichiana var. yunnanensis. Classification (NCBI taxonomy): domain Eukaryota; kingdom Viridiplantae; phylum Streptophyta; class Pinopsida; order Cupressales; family Taxaceae; genus Taxus; species Taxus wallichiana. Next base: position 705,185,468 of record CM031242.1, on the reverse strand, counting down.
AGTGGTTGACAAGATAGCAGCTCATTAGTTGAAAGTGAAGGCTTTGTTTGACAAGAAATCCAAACCCAAAGTTTTCCAAGTGGGAGACATTGTGATGCTTTGGGATAAAAGACATGAGATATGAGGAATTCATGTTTAGTTTGATTCTCTTTGGCTTGGTCCTTTTAGAATTAGACAGGTTTGCTCGAGAGAACTCTTTTTATCTGGATTATATGGATGGATCTCCTCTCCCACTTCCTTATAGTGGGTAGTACTTAAAGTTGTTCAAGTCCTAGGTGGCTAGGAATTCCTTTTGTACATTGTGTTTGGTTTTTGGTTTTTGGCTTGTGTCCCTTTCTTGTTCTTTGTTGTGTGGTGTGTTTTGTTTTGGGTCTTCCCTTTTGGTTTGTTTTGTTTCTTTACCCGTCTCGTGTATGTTGTCTTGTATTGGTTTTTATTTTGAATCCTTTGGCTAATTGATAAGGCATTGGTCCTCTTTCCCAGAGTTTTCTGCAGTTCTTGATCTTGCCTTGTGTCTTTGTTCCAAGCAAAGTCATCCCCAGAAAGAGCCAGCTATTGTCGGCCCCAAAACTCCATTCTTTTGAAGTCAAGTTTTGAAAATTTTGAGTTTGTACCTTGGAGTATTGGATTGCATCGAGCCTCGCATTGTTTGTAGTTCTCCCATTCATGAAGAACAATTTGAAAGTCGGGCGTAATGGTGAATTTTCTTCCCTTCTTTTTATTTTTATTTTCTTCCCACAATCGGGAATGACAGGCATATCTTCCCCATTAAATTTTTCCCCAACATCCACAGGGTAGTACATGGGCATCTCTGATTGGATGCGGTTTGGTCATGTTTCAAGTGATAGCGGAGGCCTCCATGCATCCAAATGACGCAACTCCAGGGGCAGGGTCCAAGGGACAATCCTCAAATAAGCATAGGCTTTTCACGTGTCCCAGGTTCAAAATGAAGGCAAAAAAAGATCAAATCAGCTAAGTATGGAAGGTTCAGTAGACGAAGCCACATGCCTCATCAGTGCAGCTTCAAGATTCAAAGCTAGGGGTAGTTCTCAAATTTGTGCCAGTCCTCCACATGTCCCAAGTCTAAAAAGAGAAGGATTTGATCGTTAAAATTTACTAAGTATGGGTGGGTTGGTGGAAGTCTCCATGTGCCTTAACGATGTAATTTCGAAGTGAAATCAAAGGGTCAATCTCCAAATGAGCACCATCTCGCCATGTGGTTAAAGTCAATGGAGAAATAATAAGTTGGCCGTTGAAAAGTCCAAAATCGGTAGAAACAACCACGTGTTAGCTCGACGTAATTTCGGAGGTGTTTCCAAAGTAGAAATTCAAATGAGCGCCAACTCTCCACATGTCTAGGGGTCAACATAAGTCAAGCAGGAAATTGGCCCGAATCAGCTAAGTATAAAGGAACCAATGAAGCTCTCCACATGTTAGCCTAATGTAGCTTCAAAGGCAAAAATGTAAAAGGCATCTATAGGCCCACTCTAATCAATTCCTTCCACGTGGGTGCCCAAATTTGAAGTTGCGAGAGGAAAATTGAATGGCCCATGTTTTAACTAGTGAAATAATGAAATGGTCGTATATTTAAAAACCTTATTTTTTCCACCATTAACATTTCTTTGCAAATCAAGAATTCAAAAGGGTGTGGATGATTGGAATAAGTTGTAACTATTTCTTTCTTGCTCAAGGAAGTTGTAACCGTCTCTTGTGAGCTATATCATGGGATTTCAAATCCATTTTACGAGGGTTGGAATTTTGATATTTTGGAACTGTAATTTCTAATTAGAAGAAATCAATACAAAGTTTTCCCCTTTTCCTCTGCTTTCTCTTTCCTTCTTACTTTGATCTATGAATCATTTAATCCTTGCATGCTTAGAAACTTTGTGTTCTAGTTTATACAATCTCAAGAACTTTGGGTCATGATTGTACCCATCATAAACATGAATGGTTCTACTCTATATCTCATTTACTTAATATGTATAAGGGTTTTCTCTGCCATCTCTTTTCCCTGAAAGTATTTTCTTCTTCTACCTCCCTCCTCTCTTCAATTCTTCTATCCTCATGTATTGATAACTTTTCAAGCATAAAACACATTTCAAGATATCGGGAAACCACCATTAAATGAAAGATTATGTATTTGTACATAGGTTTGTCCCCTGCTTTCAATAAGGGAACATCTCCCATTAAAGAGGAGGGACTTTCTTTTCCCTTGACTGTGGTTTCATTCTAAATGAAAATATGAAACCCAACACGTGCACGGCCTCTCTCTTGCTTTGTTGTTACCATAACATGTTTAAAGCTTGCATCATGGGTCACTCGTGGTATCCATTATGTGTCAGCCTTCTTAATGCTTACCATTGCAGTGCCCTTATCTTTTCGGTGTTGCTGATTCATATGCTCAAACAACTCAAGGCACTCCTCATACTTGTGCTTCTTCCCGCACCATGAGCACTATAACAAATTTGGGAACTCACGCTTGTAGTGGTATGTAGATCCAAGATTAAAATAGGTTCCATGTGGGAACTCACTTCTTCCTCCTCTACGGTTACCATGGCCACAAAATCCTCTGTGAAATACCCTTCCACACATGCCTCCATTTACGCGCTCCTCATAATGGCGATCATCACCCTTATAACTACTTATAAGGCAAGTTTGGCACACAGAAAGATCAATGGCCTCATGGATATGGTCAATAAGCCTACAATCCTTAGTATCATGGGTCGTAGAGGTATAGATATTACAATAGTAAGATACACTCTTCTAAATTGTGTGTTGTAACAAGGGACATCTACTCACATCATGGTCCCCATGACAAATCTCACAGCTCTGCATGACGCATACTATCTTCCGAGGAAACTATCCTTGCATGCCCCGCTACCTCGAATCTATATACCACATTCCACTGCGAGTCTCATGAGCTGAGTTCAAAAATAACTTTTCTAGCTGCTTATTTATAGCAGCTATTTGAGATTCCAAAAATGGGCTACCGGTGTCAATGCTCCCAATGCTTTAGCACGCAGAGTAGCTTCCAACACCTCGTGCAAGTCTCATGAAAGTCTTATGAGATAAAGCTCTTCTAAATAGGCTTATTAACCCTCCAAAAACCATTGAGCGTGCTTTGTGAAGGGTGAATGTCATATGAAAAATTTGACATGAGAGTCTTAAACCATGTGTCATACTCCCGCACTCTCTCCGCCATTCCTGTTGAATTTCCTTAACGACACCGATGCTCTTCTGTTCAAACTAGGGGATGTTAAATTACATAGGAAAGCATTTTTCAATGCGGTGTAATCTACCACCATTTGATGAGGGTCATACTTCCTAACCGATATGTGCAAGCCCTTGTAACATCGTTGCAAATTAACTTGCCTTTCGTTTCGGGGTTGTGATCCCCTTTGTGCGCCATAAAGAACTCACACTTGTGAACATGCTCTGCAAAGCATCTTCAATACCCCTATAATCTGGAAAATGTAAAGACATCTCAAAGAAGACTTGAGGAGGTGGTGGGGCCCTTTTCCTCCTGATCCAGTTCCTTGAATTCCTCTGGTGTTTCCTCCTCCACCGGATCCACTAGATCCACCAGGTCCTATGCCTCCAGATCCACCAGTTCCACCTCCAGATCCACCAGTAGCTAGTAATGGGCCTGAAGTGGTCACACCTAGGGTCCCCAACATTCCACTAAATTATGTGCCAAACATTTGCAATATTGTGCCACTTCTAGATGTGTGTCCCATGCCACTCCTCAATGCGTTACCCAAGCCTTGTATATTTTCTCCTTGTCCAAAAATTCCTTCGAATACTAGAATAGTATGCGTAGCCATAGAAGTGGAAAATGAAAAATAATATCTCCTAAGCACAGATCTGTCACTTCCACTGATACCAGCTGGGTCAACGATACTTCTTCCTTGATCTGGAAAACCAATCGCTAGGTTTTGGTCACTAGGTGGGTTCAGATGCGTGCCAATGAATCTTCTCTCTCCGCGTGACGAACTCTCATCAGAAGTTGAAGGGGTCTCTCTTACGTGCTTGCCAAGATGGGGTAGCACAAACTTCTTAGGTTCCACGTCCTCTACGTGAACCTCAAATCCTTCCCGTAACATCTACCTCCATATATCCATCACACTTGCAACCTCATGTTGTCTAGTAATCTCCCTTTCACGCGCTTCACTATACTTGAGTCACCTCTCCTCCCTTTCTTTATCAGTCACAATATCTACCATATTCCTCCACCCTAGCTTCCTCGTCCAGTACTCGGGAAGGTTTAGCCAGCCATCGGAAATTCCTCTAAACTCAAGGTAACACTCAAGATCTTCATTTCCGGATGAATAACACGTAGAAATGATCCTCTGGGCTCCCGTAAAAAAACAAACTCGAAACTTCGAACAAGAATATGTAGAAATAGCGTACTCAGTGAGTGTAGCTAATTAATACTCCTTTCCACCAATGATCCACAACATGAGTCCATGTCAAATCTACATCTTGTAGCCTTTGGTACTCTTCTTGGGTCCACGTATGTGATCTATAATACCAGCTTGATCTAGATGCATATACCGAGATCCATTCATACAACTCTATTGGGAAGCAACATAAATTTTTTCATACAAATCATGGTAGAGGTTCTCTTCTACCCATCTACGTGCATCAAACTCAAGTCTAGTGTTGAATCTATAAGAAAATTCATCCTCTGTGCTTTTAAACCATGTTTCAACACTTTCTAAGGTTAAACGCTATGTCATCACTCATTGCACAGATCATGATGTATGTCATTTCCCACTACAACTTCAAAAAGAGGTCCCAAAAATGGAACCAAGATGTAGTCATTTTTACACCCACCAAAGAGAAAAGCAATCCCATGCGTGCTATCCTATCACCCAGGGTGTTGGGCACTCACCCAAGGCACGCACGGCACCGAGTATCTCATTTATGTGATTTGAGTGGGAAAACATCATCTATGATCAAAACTTTAACGCAAGTGAGTGGGAATGAGACATGTAAATATCATAGAGCTCATAACAGCTCTAGACCATTATAGTCATTACAGACATAAATACTTTAACGAGACTTAAAGAACTGAATCAAAATAGAAAGGAAAATGCATAGGGATTCATATTCATCTTATAAACATACATGAAAAAGAACTATGAAGAATCATGTATGAATCGAACCAAGAAGGATCATATTCAGATAACTTGGTAACCTCATTACATTCATTAGACTCACTACAAAACACCACATTATGGTAGACCGAAGTCATACATCATAACTGGATCCATATCCTTTAGCTCTCAAAAAGAAATTTTATAACCCCAAGTGCTTGATACATCCATTCCAATAGTTTATCTACCCAACCCAACGAGAATCCTCCTTGCATTTCTCAGAGAGCTCCACTCTCTTTTAATCTATATTCTTAACCAACTCTATCAACACCCACACACATCTTTTCCTTCTGTGGCGTTTGTATTTATAGGCACCCTGAAGTGCCAACTCATCCTTCTGCGGCCTTAGATATGGTGCCAAGTTTTTTAATGTTGTCCTCTATGGGTGCATGCTCCTCCAGGCCTGAGCTCTTCACTCTTTACCATGATGGCCTTCTAGAAGCATCAATCGTAGGGTATATTCCTTCTTAGGTGATCCTACTTGCGCTGTTGACACCTTATCCACTCCGCATGCACAGTCGGGTCATGCGTTTCTTGTGTCTTGCCCGATACGCCAAATATGGCTAAGTCTCGAGACCTTTTTCTACCGGCGTGTAACACGGTCCTTCTAAAACCCTCCTAGAACCCTGCCTTGTGTGCCCTCTTTTTACGTGCCCACCCTTCAACTTAGGCCTTGCGCACCCATGCACCTTTTTTTAATTAGTCAATATTTTAGGGGCCCAACATCTATACAAAGTGTTGGCTAGGATAGTGTAATGATAGGAACGTTGTGCTAATGTGCATTTGTGATGGGAGTTCATGTTTGAAGGGAAGGTTTTTTCACGAATGAAGGTATAGATATCATGATACCAAGGTTTGTTAGGAAATTCTATTTCACACATCATGGTAGTCCCAGGAAATTTGTAAGCGGGATCCGAAGGTGTTTTATAAGAAAATTTGCTTGTGTTTGATTGGTTGTTATTTCCAAAAGGGATCGATAGATGTCATAGCATATGTAGGTTTGTTTTTAATTCTAGGGACTTGATCAAAAGTGATCAACCAAAAGTAACCTCGAAGGGTTTTTACCACGAGTTTGTAAGAAATGAGCTTGTATAAGGGAAGGCCAAATGGAAAGATTTATGAATAACATTTTCATATGGTGTGATAAGTAGGATGTCTTCTCCTGATCCATGAACATTACAAGATCCATCAAAAATAGATTCCAAGGTGTTGTATCAAACAAGAGGCCTTCATCCGGGAATTTGAAATAAATATAATCTAGTCCAGGTAGAGGTGTCACAACAAGTTGATATGTGATATCTTGTCATTTGATGGCCTTTTGACTAACAAAATTGATATCAAACTCACTAAGTAGAATAACCCAACTTGACATTCTTCCTGTGAAAATGGGTCTAGATAGGAAATATTTGAGGGGATCTACTTTTACAATAAGTTTGGCTATATGATTGAGAAAATAGTGGCGTAATTTGTGAAATGTGAAATCTATCGATAAATGTGCCTTTTCAACATGTGAATACTTTACCTCTTGATTAATATGTGTTCTACTAAGATAATAGACTACTTTCTCTTTTCCTTGATCGTTATTGTGTGCAAGAATTTGTTAGCTATGCCAAAAGAATTATAACTAACACCTAGTATTCCTAAAACAAAGCTAAATCAAAACCTATGCACCATCATGCTTAGAGCTTAAACAAGACTAATCTACCAACATCCTTGCATTAGAACATGAATAAATATTCAAACTAACATGTTAATCCATTAATCTCTATCTCTATTGAATGCTAATCAAATCAAATGAAATTATGTAGATCCTTAGAAATCAAAGGTTTGATTGTAAGTTTGAATCCCAAGGTTTTCAAGAATAGAGTCTTGTCAATCCATGGCTACCATTTTACATATCTCCATATGACTTCAAAAATTAGATGAAGGAATGCAAGAAATGAAGATAGCTAGTTCTTCCAATGAAGAATACTCTAAGATGATGAAAATGGCTATAACTTAGGCTCTATGCTCATTTAGGTGTAAGAAGAAAGGTAGGAGGAGGGCTCTTTATATAGCCCAATGGATAAAAGAATCTCTACATCCCTTTACATGTGGGATAATAGAGAGGTTGGGTTAGTTGTGGATAAGGAAGGTTTAGGGAGGGTTGAGTCAACCTTAGGAGAGTTTAATTTGTCCTTTAGTGACCCATGGGAATTGAGGGGGTCTATTAATTAACCAAAGTGATTAATTAATAGGTGTGCAAGCTTATAAAATCTTTTTAGAGGAATAATTAGCATGATTTAGACTATGGGAGGAATTTAATCAAATAAATGATGATTTATTGATTTAATGGAAGAGGAAGCTAATTAATTAGTCTAGATAGAAGGGATGATGAATTAATGTAAGGTCACTAATTGGCTTATGTGTTGAATAAAAGGGTTAATTAACTAGCGTCATGTAGTTAATTAACGACAATAGAAGAGAAAATGTGCTAAATTGACGATATGTCATTAATTTGCAGGAAAGGGGATTATTAGCGCAATTTAAGTATTTAAATTACTCGAGATAAATTACAGGTGTCTACATTTTCCCCTCTTTGGGGTGGTGTAAATGATGCCACTTCAAAGATAGTAGACAAATAAAATTTTGAAGGGGTAGAAGAAAAAATAGTAGCGTGAGAGATGCCCTCGAGTGTCGATGGGGTGATTAAAGAAGGTGATCGACGATCAAAAAGGTGAGAGCAATGGATAGAAGAATGGGTAGGGTGGATGCCCCATATGAATCCGAAGAATATTGTTGATAGGATAATAATTGAGAAGAGGAATGCAGATGGAAAGAAAAGAGCAAGCTTTCATCCAAAGTGTATTGAAACAACCTTAGTGTCATCATATTGCCAATTATCTACGTCATCGGTCCTTATTAAAAATATAAGCATAAGATAAAAGTAGAATGATGTGAAAATCCATAATATGAACAATTATCCATTTTTGAAAACACCAACTATATACAACATACAAAAATTAATGCAATACGAGAAGGAAAAAAGCTTATTTAATAAGGAAAACAAGTATAAACACACATACTCAAACTAACGGTGGTCAAGACGGTTGTACAAATGTTTTGTTATCAAGCTAAAGATCCCCAAATGTTCATGATTAATGACAAGGGTGAAAATGATGCCTCTAACAAGGATACATGCAAGGGAAAATGATGAATGATGTCGGTCCAATGATAAAACGTTGTGCGTAATTAAAAATATCGAGCAACCGGATGTGCCCAGTGTACTTGATGAGCAAGTAGGCTAGCTTTGGAAATGGTTGGAAATTTGATGATCCATGATTCATTTGATCTATGAACACGTGAAAATTCCAGCAAGATATGGAATGAATACCATGCACGCAAGACATGAGTTTCGCCACTACGAGCTCGTTTATCTATTTTTACAAATTTTACAATTTTTAGGATTTTTGAGAGAATTTTGAATTTTTTTGGATTTTGGATGGATTTTTTAATTTTTAGATTTTTGACGGTTTGGCTAGAGAAGAATTATACAGAGTTTCCTAAGAGTAAAATAAATTCCCCAAGAATAAGAGAGAAGAAACGGGTGGTAAATAATGCCCCAACACAATGGAAAATTAACAAAATAATTATTTAAAAAAAGTATTATTTGACAGAGTGCACGGAAGAAGTGATATCGCCTAGGAGCAATAAAATTGTCCTAGTGAGAAGAATTGAGTACCGATGGCAAATAATTCCCTACAGTACGGAAAAAAATGAAATAAAATAATTATTTGAGAAAAATAATTATTTACGATGAGTAGAAGAAGAACCGAGAATGCAAGCGGTGGTTAAAAGCAGTCCTCTGGCATCACGGTCAGCGAGAATGGTTTAATATACCCCACACGAGGGGGGGTAAATCATTACGATCAATTCATTTGTTACCAACCATTGCTGAAAGTTACCATGAGACCCCTAATAGTGACGAGGATGATGGTGAGAACACGATCCTGCAATAGGTGTGCGATTGAGTTTAGGAGTACACCCGGCATGCAAACGATGGCCCCTTTGTGAATAGCTTGATCCACCCTTGTCATTTCATGAATTTAAGGCCTTATTTAACACTTTAATTAATACCTAGACTTAGGAGAAGGTGCATACACGCATGCGTGGAGGTGTAGGTATCATTAAGGTGGCACATACACCCCACAAACATGTGTGCACATGTGTAGGTACCATGAAAGTGTGTGTGTACACGTGCATATGCCAAAAAATCATATGTGCACTTGTGAACATGCCAAAAGCATCGGCACCTACATGTAGGCAATAAACCCTAGTGCAAGTGCCCTATGTGCATGCACCCATGCGTGCACACCAAAAGGTCACGTTGGTGCCAAAGAGGGCACACACACATACCCTACGTGCATGAACAAGAATAGGTGTGCCCATGCCCAAATTTGCACATAGGTGCCAAAAGGGGTGAAATTCCCAAAGACAAAGAACAAACAGAAGTAGTAGGAAAATGCCAAAAAATTGACACGGAAGAAAGTGAAAATCAGCCTAGGATAGAAAAAAATAGAAGCACATATAAGAAATGTTAGTGTTTAGCACATGTTGGGTTTTACAGAGATGATTGTTAGCGCTACAGATGAGAGAGTAACATAGTCGTATTGCGAGAGATGAAGGTAAGCCTTTTTTAGCAAGACCATCGCGATATGAAGGTGCTATTGGAGGTGGTCAGCTTAGGACACGTCACGTGGATGCCACCGATCACCTTGGATCATGGCCTACCGACATCATTGATAGATCGGTGGCATAACATGATTCAATTTTTTGAATCCCAATAGGAGAGATGTCCATTACACTGGAGGACGTGTGGCGGATACTGCGTGTCCCCATTATTGGATCCCTGATTGAGTACACGAGTGATTTTGGGCGAGATCACAGAGGTTGTCAGTGATATATTCTACCACAATGAGATACCCCATGAGGGTATGACAGTGTCTTTACACCAAAGCCTATCGATCCTATCCTACTATTCACCAGGGACCTCTATATTTGATGGCTCTTATAAGTGGGTTCTTACTCACTGATAAGATAGGGACTTCATTTCAAATGGATTTGATTATAGTAGTCCACAGTTATACAAAGTGGAAAGAGATACTGTTGGGGCTAGTGCATACTGGTGCATCTATATTGGGACCTACATCTGATCATGTACCACTTTGTCGAGAAGATGGTAAGGGCGACTTCCTTACTATAGATTTATTCATGGGACCACATAGCGATCGGGAACCCTATTGGCACATTACACACACAAGCTCTAGAGGAGCCGAAACTCGTGGGATGGGTTCCTATGGGGGATAATGTACAAGGGAACTTGGGTAGTACCTATCATTATCAGCACAAGTTTGATGAGCTTTAGTAGAGAGATGTTATTCAGAGGCCCTATAGGCATATTCAGTGGCCTGAGGATGGGGTAGAGCTCGGTGTTTGTATGGTAGAGAATTTTCTTCTAGGCATCCACGCATTACATTACAGAGATGTACAAAGTAGATAAATGCCAACAATAGTTGGTTATCATTCGGATGTTCCTTAGCTAGATATGTTGTATGCTTGTCGTGATGCGTAGAGATGGACTATGGAGCCTCATATTCAGTGGCCCGAGCTAGGTCTAATTTTGCATAGATAGTACCATAGGTTTGTGATATTTCTTGATAGGTTAGGGATCCTAGTACCACACTAGATTATTTGGCATGGTACGCTATTGTGTTGCCTCGGTGATCGACCATACACGATGGCACATGGGCTACGGTGTAAGGCTGCCACTTGAGAACCCTTACAAGATTGGCGAGGGAAATGATGCAGGAGCAGGTGATGTCGGGGCAGGGTGATGGGACCGATGATCTATGTGATGGATAGAGACATAACAAAGGTGGATGATTAGCATGGTCTAGCACACAGTTCCTAGGATGAGATTATAGGAGTAGGGACAGGGGATAGGGCCCTAGGTCTAAACTACATGGACAGAACAGTTCCCATAGTACCATAGAGGCTTCCTTGAGCATAGGGTCGGAGACACAACCCTCCTCACAGTCCTCCCAGAGGAGTAGAGGGTGGATATGATAGGGGATAGATAGCTTCCTTGCGCAGCTAATGCAACTTGTAGTAGGTCACAACAGTTCAATTGTGGGTAGTGACAGAGAGGGACTAGGCCCTAGCCTATGTATAGAATTTTATAGCAAAGTGAGACCAAGCTAGAGCCCGGGCAGCCGGGGAGGAGATGATGCTACCCATTTTTGGTAGATACGATAGATGGCCTCACAAATGGCCTAGGTTATGAGCTCATTATAGTAGTCCTAGGCATAGGTGTAGTGGGTGACAATCGAGAGAGATTAGCTCCGAGCTGAGTGAGTAGTGGGTCAGGACAATGTGGTGAGGTTATCTTCGAGGTATCATCATTTTAATGCACAAATGCAGCCACAAAGACACTACAAACCCATAGAGATTTGGCGATAGCTAAGGGCGGACCCTCTTACTACCATTCTTTATACTATGAGGTTGTTCCAGAGGGTATGCGGGCACCTACCTATAGCCAACAATCGAATGGATCGGTGACGCGTCAGTGGCCTCAAGCATCGGTAGATCAGTTGAGAAGCCGACACAACAATGGGGTGCACAGTCATGGGCCCTTCCCCATATCCCCACCACGCAGCTTCAATGAGGGTTTGAGTCAGTCATGACTCTCATGTATTTATTGATTGTACATGTATTTTGATATACATGCCTCTTATGAAGGCTTCAACATTTTTGACAGATGTATACGATGTACCATTTTGATGTACACTTGATGAATGCTTTAACATTTTTGATCGATGTATATGATGTAGCATTTTTATGTACGCCTCTGATGAAGGATTTATTAGTTGTGCCCTTGATGACCCATTTTGTATCGATGATGTATATCCTTCTTGAGATAGACATTTTATACATGTATATATGGACATTTTTGATGTGGCACATTTTTCATGTGGTGATGCATTTTATTTTGATGTTTCATTATGGATGTTGGTTGTATCATGATGTTATATGGTTTGATTTCACATTTTGTATGTATCACGATGATAACTGATGATGTATCACATGTGTTTGATTTTTATATGATAGATCCATTGATGATATCAATTGTATTGTTCATGTGATGTTCTAGATTAGTGGACAGGATGACATGATGATATTGGCACGGGGGGATAGATTTTGATATTTTTTATCCCTCTTGCCCCTATTTGATGATATGATATGTGATGATTAGCTTAGCATACATGTATGATGTATTCTTAGTTGTTTATTTATATATGATGTATATATGATGTTAGAAGTGATGATATTGATGGAGATATGATGATGTGATAACAAAACTATGTACATGTGACAAACAAACACAAGCAAATGTTAAAAAACCTATCAAATATGCATTACTAAACAACATGAATTAACACAACTATGTATAATTATTTACAAACATGAAAAGATAAATTTTAAAGAAGTATGGCTAAGCAAGCAACAAACTATACAAATGTACAAACAAGCATCAACTATACAAGAAAATAATGTACACAAACTAGCAAATAAAGTAAGAAACAAGATAAATTAAGTAAACTAAAGCTATGTTTTTGTTTTACTATTTATCAATGTGTTCTGCATTATTTTTGGGAAGTTTGCTAAATATTTTTGTATTGTTTTTGTGTTTTAAACATTTTTCTATTGTTTTTGGATTTTGAGCATATTTGAATGTTTTTGTGATTTTTGAACATATTTGAGTGTTTTTGTGATTTTTGAAGGTTTGCTGAAGCTATGTGTAGGAAACCGAGAAATGTAGCTTCCCCCAACATTAGATGGGAAATATACAAGGGCATGCACCATGTGTTATAAACTTGAAGGGGAAATTGGGAAAGTTCCCCCAGCATTAGATGGGGAATATACAAAGGGAAATCCCGTCACTGAATTAAAAGAGGATAAATAACCATATCAAGGTTTGATAGGATATGCTCATAGGGAATCATGGATACAAGTGCGGAACCAACCATAGGCTAAGTAAAATTACCCCCTAGATGTAAGATGCTTGTGAACAACGAATCCTCCCAAGGCGCTAGAAGCCGGTTTTCACCAAGGGACCTATCCAAAGTGCCACAATTGTGTGGTTTTCACATATGGATGACCTGTTTTCTCTTTTTCTTTTCTTTTTTGAATTTTTGTATTTTGATCCTTTTTACTTTTTTGTTTGTTTTTTTAATTTTTGTGCCATGTTTAAGCATAGAACCGCTTAAGGTGCATGGAATTCATTGGATCATGGAGCTCATCTCCATTAGGATGAGAAATTTTGTATGCTCATGTTCCATATTTTACCACAATGACGTAAGGTCCTAACCAGTGTGGTTCAAACTTTCCTTTCTTCTCTCTTTCTACCCTTGTGTTGAACTGATTCTCTTTCATGACCAAATCTCTAACCTCAAACTGACGAGGTATGATCCTTTTGTTATAGTTTCGGGAGACTATGTTTTGATACACATTGAGATGGTTAAGGGCACGAGATGTGCTTTTCATCTATGATTTCTAATTCTGCCAACCTAGCCACTCTATAATTCTCATCTTTATCTAGATAATCCCTAAGAGATATTCTCAGGGAAGGAATCTCTTTTTCCAATGGGATGATAGATTCTGTTCCAAACACTAGGGAATAAGGTGTCGCACTAGTAGGAGTGTGAATGGAGGTCCTATAAGCCCAAAGGGATGAGTAAATTTGCAAATTTCAGTTACAAAATATCTTACTCACCATCTTTTCCATGATCCAAACCAATATTTTGTTAGTGGCTTCAGCTTTTCCCATTACCTTGAGGATAATATGGTGTAGACCACTTCAATTTTATTTGAAATCGATGACAAATATATTTCACTTTATTTTTCTTAAATGATTTTCCATTGTCAGTAACTATGGACGTAAGAATGCCATACCAAAAATAAGGTGATTCATGATAAACTTGGATATCTTAGCACCTGTAACATAAGTCAAAGGAATAGCCTCCACCCACTTAGTGAAATATTTTGTAGTTGTGATGATGTGGGTATGGCCATCAGATGAGGTAGGGGTGAGTTTTCCTATCAAATCCAGTCCCCATTTAGAAAATGGCCATAGGGTTGTGATTGGTCATGCAATGATTGCGATGGTGCATGGATGAAATTTCCATATTTTTGACATAGCACACATTTCCTCACATAGTTGCAGCAATTTGTTTCCATGGTAGGCCAATAGTATCCTACCCTTAACAATTTATTTTCTAAAACCATTTTGTTTGTATGGGTGCCGTACACCCCTTCATGTACCTCCTTAATTTCTTGGACTAAATTCATTACATCTAGACAACGCAACATATTCCCATCATAACCACGATGATAGAGAGTATCTCCTAAGAGGGTGTAATGGGCTATCTGGTGGATAAGGATTTGTTTTTCGTAGGAGAGATGGTAGGAGGAAAGGTATTGTGTTTAAGATAGGCATGGATGTGTGCATACCATGGGGAATAGGGACCAACAACTTCACGGCCAATCAGATTCCGGCATGTCATACGTTGGTGGTGTAAATTCTCAATAAAGAATGGCATATCATTGCTCTCTAGTGGAATTCGTAGCATCAAACCCATGGTTTCCATTTTATATGTGGATCGGTTATGTGCCCTTGGGATCTATTCGAATGTAATACGCACAAAGTATTCTTTCAAAGTTTCCACCAGTTTCTTGTAGGGGATGAGCTTTTCATCCTTGACCTTGTATTCTTCGTTGAATTGTTTGATGATCAATTGTGAGTCACCAATGACCTTGACATGGTGGATATCCCATTTGATTGCTAGCTTCATCCTAGCGATGAGCACCTCATATTATGCAATATTATTTGTACAAGGAAAACCAAGATAGAAAGCTTGCGGTATGGGGTCTCCTGAAGGAGTAATTAGCACTACACCTACTCCCAAACCATGGAAAGTGAAAGATCCATCAAAGCAAACTAGCCACATCACGATTCCTCAATATACATCAATGATACATCTAGAAAATCTAGACTCACAAGACATGTTCCTAGTAATGGTTCTTCGCTAATTGATTGGCAAACACTTGTCCTTTAATTGACTTTTGGTGTACATACTCAATGTAAAATTTGCTCAGCAGAATGATCCAATTATCCATTCTTCCTATAATGGCAGGTTTTGACAACAGGTACTTGAGAGGGTCAACTTTGGATATAAGCTTAGTGTTAGTATTCAATAGGTAATGGCGAAGTTATTGGAAGGTAAAAACCACAACTAGACGATATTTTTCAATCTGAGGATAGTTGAGCTCATAAGAAATTAAGGTACGGCTAAGATAGTACACGGATTTCTCTTTGTGACCTAGGTCATATTGTGCAAGCAACGCACCAATAGAAAATTGGGTAGCAAAAATATATAGTAAAAGTGGCTCATCAGGAATCGAGAGGCATGAGGACAAGTGGATTGGCTAAGTATTATTTAAGCAAAGTGAAGGCATGTTGTTGTTATGGTCCCCAAATAAAGGAAACATCTTTCCTAAGTAGATGGGTGAATGAATGGTATTTATCACCAAATTCCGAGATGAAACATCGAGATGGTTTATATCTATCCTTACAAGCTACGCAACTATTCGATATTCTTGGGAGGATGCATTTCAGTATTGCGGTAACTTTAGTTGGGTGTAACTTAATCCCTCTCCATGATATAATGAAGCCAAGTAACTTTCTTGACAATATACCAAATACACACTTCTTTGGATTTAATCCGACCTTGTATTCCCACAGACATTCGAAAATACACCACAAAATCTCAGGGTGATTTGATCTCATCTTGGATTTCCCTAGGATATCATCTACATAGTCCTCCATGATGTCATGAATCATATCATGGAAGATCATTGTCATTTCCCTTTGATAGGTTGCACTTACATTTTTATTCCAAAAGGAACTACATGATACTAGAAAGTCCCCCAGGGGGTTGTGAAGGTTGTCTTGTGCTAATCTTCATATGCTATTTTGATCTGATTGTAACCTGAAAATCCATCCATAAGAGATAAAATTTCATATCCCGCAGTTGAGTCAACAATCATGTCAATATTGGGCAATGGGAAATCATCTTTTGGACACGCCTTATTGATGTCTCTAAAATATGTACAAATTCTGATCCCGACAGGTTTCTTTTGTATGGGGACTATATTCGATATCCATTCTAAGTAGTCAATAGGTATAATGAAGCCTATTGCTATAAATATGTCTAGCTCTTCTTTAACTAGAAGAGCCACCCGTGGATATATGTTTTGAGTTTCGTTTTTGATGGGCTTGGCATCTACATGCACCACTAGGTTATGCACTACCAAAGTTAGATCCAGCCCAACATATCTTTATATGACCATGCGAATATATCTAAAAATTCTTGTAGAAGCATGGTAAATTTCTGTTTCTCCCATCTTTGAGAGCAAAGATCCCAACTTGACTATATTTGGGTCTTCTTTTGTTACAATATTCACATTGATAGTTTCTTCTACTAGAATTTTTGACAAATCCTCCATATGCGTAGGATCGGGAGGAAGGTTGAGATCTTCTTCTAAGGGCATCTCTATGAGATTTTCACCCTTGGCATGGTCACTTTTCTTTTCCATTGATTTTGTTACTTGTTTGTCAGCTAGCGCCTCAAAGAGGTTTTCACTGTGTGACTTGGACTTTTTATTTTTCCGAGGCTTTTTGTTGGAAATTTTGCCCTTTCTTTTTCTTAAGTTTTTCTGACCACGAAGCTTAGATTCCTCTCCAAAATATGCACAAGTATCTAAGTCAATGTAGAAACCCTTCTTATGGTCTCCAATTGGAATTGTATCTCGAATGCCCATGAATTCTGCAATGGCCTCATCATTTTCAAAGAGGTCCAATGGTATGTGACGTTATTGGTCCCATTCGACAAGGGAAGGGTAGAAAAGGTAAATTTTAGGTTTAGTGGGGGTTAAGGTAAGGACAACCATATCCATGAATAGGTTCATGGAGGTAAGATCCTCATATTGGCTACAATGGGAATCATTGCTTTTGGTATATTTGATGTCCTTGAAGGATTGGAAGATGATTATGAATATACCAACTCCAACCAGTAATCGCTCCTAAGTTTGATATAGTAGCAAATATTCTAGCAACTACCCCTCTCCCTCCAAATTAAAAAGGCCGAATCACCTCAAGATTGATCTCGATTCTCAAGGCCAACAATTCATGGAAATTACAAAACCCAAATTTGATAAATATGAAAAGGACTTATCACTGGGTGATCTAGAGTTGACAAGAATTCCTCTTGGAGAATCAACCCTAGAGAGTGAAGTGCATAATCTAAGGGAGATTGTGTCTAAAGTGATTGAAAGAGTTAAAAAGGGAAGCAAACACAAGAGCATTTAGAGGAGAAGAACCAAATTCTATCTAGTTTCATCAAATATTTATTGGTAGAGGATAAGGTACTTGATCCTACTCCCCTAGCTTCCATCCCACCTCCTGCTATCTTATCCAGTGATGAAGTCCAAGCCATCAAAGACATCCATAAGCATGCCACTTATGGTAAGGAAATGGAAGCTATGGTTGATGATTTAATAATCACATGACTAAATTTTATTGAAGAGGCATTCAAGGCATATGAGAAAATTGCCAAGATTCAACTGAAGTTCTCTACAACACTCAGTGGGTTGGATAGAGAGTTGAAATTATGGAGTGAGTGCATTCAAGATCTTAGGTTAATGAGTGAAACAGATGTATAGGTCCTTTTGGCTAAAAAGGTTTTTGATGATGCAAAATTGAACTTGTCCAAGCAGTGGGTCTTCAACATTGATTGGAAAATAAAGGTTCTTGAGGAAGCCATTGGAGAGCTCCAAAATGTATTACAAAAAGGAGAAGCTTTTAAATCTTGTGTCACTTCGCCTTCCTGGATATTCACTGTCGAATATTCAAATGAAAAATTCACTATTCAAGAGATCAAGTCTCAATTCAAGACATTTGTTAAGGAGGATTTGTTCAAAC
The DNA here is from genome assembly GCA_018340775.1 of Taxus wallichiana var. yunnanensis. Classification (NCBI taxonomy): domain Eukaryota; kingdom Viridiplantae; phylum Streptophyta; class Pinopsida; order Cupressales; family Taxaceae; genus Taxus; species Taxus wallichiana. Next base: position 705,167,231 of record CM031242.1, on the reverse strand, counting down.
ATGACACTATATCAAAGGAGAAGGTGAAGGAGATTTGCACACTACATGCTGCCATCATAGATGCCAACAAAGAGTTCTTGGAAAATGTAGAATTCGAGAAATACATGGAGAAGTGTTTGGGTAGTTAGACTCATGCCACTGCCAATACAATAATTCCCGAGGAATGGACATAGCTACAACATTGAAGTGATTTAGGAATCAAGTGCTAAGGTCAAAGGGGACTACAAGTGCTTCAACTAGTGTCTCGACTTCCTAGTTTATATTTTCCTTTCTTATTGTAAAAATATCTAATTAAGGTGGATTTATCCCTTTAAGTCATGTGTAATGAAAGAAAGGGATAAGTTGATGTTATAATATTTAATTAGATATTAGCTTTTGAGATTAAAAGAAAGGAAACTGAAAAGGCTTTTTGTAACCGTTTCTCAGGGTTATTTAAATAACTTTTCTTATCATTGTAAAGGATCGAGATTTTTGGTATCTGGATGTAAAGGAAAATTTGAAATATTTAATACAAAAGAAATTTATCTCTCTCTCTCATGCTTTTCCTCTTTCTATTCTTTGTCTAATTCATATAAGGCTATGTGCATTTGAAGCAAGAACTTTGTGTCTTTCAGTTGATGAGTGTATTTGAAAATTTGTGTCTAATACATGCATGTCTTGTGTTTCATATGCATAGTTTAAATCTTCCTATTTTATCATAGCATTAATAGGATATCATTTGGCAATCTATATAACTATAAGTTCTCATCTATCCTTAGTTTCTGAATATCAGTCCTGACTTTTCCTATTTTCTTCTATATTGAAAATCTTGGATAAATGCATCTAGAGATATCAAAATCCTCACCAAAATATTTAACAAATTTTTATACTATAAATAAGGTTTTTGGCTTTCAATAAGGGAACCTCTCCCATAAAGAGGAGGTACTCTTGTTGTCCCCTTATTGTTTCTTTTTTTTAAGATCAAATTGTCTGAACCAATTTTTCATGCCCACCATGGGGCATGTATTGTGCATCCCACCAAAATAACTTCAATCGAACTAGAGGCTTTAACACCCTGGAAAACAAAATATATACACGAGCTCAAAGATAACTTGGTGTTGAAGATACAAATTTTGTGTTTTAAACAACATGACTTCTCTTTAACCCCGAAAAAAGAGAACAAGATCTACAAGTACTCCCTTGTCAAAAATAGAGCCATTGTAAGGAACACAAATTCACAAACCCAACCAAGCCCTAGTATTCAATCTTTGGTATTGGCTGAGTCATAGTTCCTTTACAAACTATTTTTCCAAGAATGGCAGATACCTCTACCTTGGGGAAAACGGGTTGGACCTCTGGCCCTTGCTCAACCATTGCATGATCTCCCAAAAGGGAATAGGAAAAGTTTTCCTAAATTTAGAGGTGATGGAAAAGTGCACCTAGATGAACACATTATTGCATTCATTATGGCATGTGGGATACTTGGAGTGGAGCATGAAGATGTTTCTATTAGACTCTTTGTGGAGACATTACAAGATAATGTTGCTGACTGGTTTTATCATCTCCCTGCTGGAGCTATCACTGACTAGACCAACATGAGAACATAATTTGAAGATCGGTTCAAACCTCTAAGGATGTACATGCTCTCCTTGCTCATATTTCTTATATTAAGAAGGAACCATATGAGCCTATGAGAGAATTTGTTGTCAAGTTTAACAAATTAGTTAGTAAGATCCCAGTAGCCACTCAACCTGTGGATCAAATCCAAAAATTCTTTTTCTTAAATGTGCAATTACCCGAAGTGAGCTATGCATTGAGAAGGGATAACCTGGTGACTTTAGATGTTAATCAACACTTAGCCATAAGTGTTGAGGATGATTTAATAATGTCTGGGAAATTAAAAAGGAACCTGCTAAATCTAAGGCCTCTTCTTCAGGAAATAACTCAGACCAATTAGTACAAAAATTGGCAAATGATCTCATAGCTATCAAAAAGCAATTGGCCCAGAATACTCCTTATAAGGATATTCCAAGGAGGAATTTTCAGCCTCGAAATTGGTTACCTCCTCTCTAACCAAAATTAGAAATTGAAGGGCCACCTCTCAAAGTTCCTATCAATACAACATGTGAAGTTCAAGAACCAGAAGATGAAGACATTGAAGGATATGAAGAACTTGAAGAAGAGGTAGATGAAGCACTAGAGGAAGCCGGTGATTCTTAGGTTAACTTCCTCAGCACTGAGGGAGTTGATGATGACATAGATGATTATGATGAAGTAGTGGAAGATATGAACAATGAGTCATATGTTGTCATGACCCGAGAACAAATGAGTAAGAAAAAGGAAGTGGTCCAACCCACAAAAAATCTAAGGAGGTTATAGTTGCCATCCCAATTTTTGTAAAAAGGAGCTCTTATTCCTACCACTTCTACTCAAAAGGTAAGTAATGCTAATACTCCCTCTACTTCTTCATCTTCATCTACTAATAAGACAACCTCAAATGTCAAAGTTGATAGGCCTAAGTGTTCTTCCCCTTCTAGTGTAGACACCCCATCTATCTCAGGATCCTTTGACATAATTGACCACCTTAAGAAAACTAAAATTCAAATTTTAGAGGCTGATTTCTATCGAATCATCTTGATTCCTTTTCTCGGGTTGTCAAGTTTGTCAAATCTAAAACCAATCTTTCACCCACACCTGTAAGGGAATTCTACCTACTCCTACCTCTACACCTCAAGAAACTAATGGCTGCGATACTTTCCGTAATTGAGAAAATTGAGCCTTTCTATATCACTTTACTCATATCTGGTCATAGGCTCAGTAATTGTGTCATTGATTTGGGAGCATCAGATAATGTTATTCTTGCTAAAGTTTCTCATGCTTTAGGTCTAAATTTTATGTGCACATTTGGTTCTTGTTATTCCATGGAAAGTAAGGAGGTGCCATTGGTAGGAAGGATCAAAGATGCATAAGTGGATTTTGCTGCTTTCCCAGAAAAGAGGGTCAAGGCTACTATTTTAGTAGTAAATATTCCCCCATCCTATGGCATGTTGCTAAGAAGGAACTTCTGTAAATAAGTGGGTGGATAAATTCAAATGGACTAGTCACATGCTCTCATTCTAGTTAATGGGAAGATGAAGAAATTATTTCCTGAGAGACAGACAGAGTATATTGTGCAGAAGACTAATGATCCTAAAGCACAAATCCTCTATGAGGATATTGGTCATGGGAACTATATGATCATGTCAGAGAAAGAAATGAAAGTTTCTAAAGGTGTGATGAATGACCCTAATGGTATTTGGATCCTTGAATTCGACGGTAGTTGTTCTTCACCTGATTTTGGAGTAGGAGTGATCTTGTTTTCTCCTGAAAATAAGTCATATCATGTTTCCTTCAAGCTCCAATTTGAAAATACAAATAATACAACTAAATATGAAGCTCTTCTTTTGGAGCTATCAATGGCATAGGTGATGGGGATTAAGAATCTTTGGGAAAGAGGGGATGTTGAACTCATCATTAAGCAAGTCAGGGATATTTTTCAAGTTAAAAATAAAAGACTAAAACACTATAGGAATCTAGTTTGGGATTCTATTGAATGATTTAATCTATTTTCCATTGAAGTTGTTCTCAGGGAAAGAAATTCCAGAGCAAATGCTTTAGTTGTCTCAAGATCCCTACTGATCCCTCATCTTAACTTTTCCTAGGAAAATTTCACAATCAAGTGATACATAGGCCAAGTGTGCCAGATAACGCCAACAATTGGCAAGTATTCAATGACGATCAACATTTACTTTCTTTTCTTGAGCTTCAAGATCTTTTCATTTAGTTTTATTTTAAAGGAAGTGAAGTTGCTCCTCATGAATCCATAACATCCACCATTCTTGAAGAAGGAGTCGAGGAAGAATCTGATAAGGATGGTTGTATTAATCTAAAAGGTAACAAGATACCCAAAGGATTAGTAATTGTGGAAGATTTATTTGAAAAGCATGATAGGTATATTAAGTCAAAGATATCACATGAGGTTCATCAGTCTGCTTGAATATGAAAATGTTAATATTGGAAGTAAAGAAGAACCCAAGATTATCAACATTGGTAAATGTTGCACAAAGGAAGAAAGAAATAAAATGATAAATTTACTAAAAATATATGTTGATGTGCTTTCCTATTCATATGATGATTTGAAATCTTTCAAACTAAGAGAAATGCAACATTATATTCCACTAAAGCCAGAATCAAGCCTTTTTGGCAGAAGCAAAGGCAATACAACCCCAAGATCTCAGATACCATTTATCAAGAGATTCAAAAGCTCTTAAAGGAAAAAATAATTTTTCCAATCCATCACTCAGCTTGGGTGGCCAACATTATGCTAGTAAGAAAAAAGTATTAGTGAAATCCAGATTTGTGTGGATTTTTGAAATTTAAATCAAGCCTCTCTCAAGGAAAATTATCCACTTCCCATGATGGATCAGATTCTGCAAGTTGTTACCGGCTCTGAAATGTTATCTATGTTGGATGGATTTTTAGGGTACAATCAGATTGAGGTTGACATTCCTGATCAACACAAGACTGCATTCACAACTCCATGTGGAACTTTTGCTTATAAGAGGATGCCATTTGGTCTTGATTAATGTTGGTGTCAATTTTCAAAGGGAAATGGATTTGGATTTTGGGTCCTTAAAAGGGAAATGCATTGTTGTGTATCTAGATGATTTAACTATCTTTTCAAAAAAAAGGGAAGACCATTTTCAACATCTTGAAACTGTCCTTCAAAAGTGCAAAGAACATGGAGTGTCCCTCAACCCAAAGAAATCTATTTTTGGTGTCACTAAAGGTAAGATACTTGGACACATTATTTCCAAGGAGGGAACCAAGATAGATCCATAAAGAGTTCAGGCTATCCAATAGATTCCTCTCCCTACAAGTAAAAAGGTGTGCATTCTTTCTTTGGAAAGATAAACTTTTAAGGAGATTTATTCCTGATTTTGCAGAGTTGACTATGAGTATAACTCAAATGATGAAAGGAAATAAGCCCTTTGGTTGGACTCCAGAGGGGAATGAAGCTTTTGAAAATATCGAAAAGGTAATCACTCGGACTCCCATTCTTGTTTTCCCGACTTTGAGAAGGATTTATTGATCTATTGCTATGTTATTGAGAATGCTCGCTACTATTCTAACCCAAAAGAATCTCGAGGGATGTGAAATACCCATTTCCTTCATTAGTTATGTCGTTAAAGCCCATGAATTAAAATATACTCAGATTGAGAAACATGATTTTGATGTGGTTAAAGCAGTCAAGCAATTTTGTTTCTATATCCTCAGTTCTCACTCAATTGTATTTGTCTCGGATACAATGGTTAAGTCTATTCTCACACAACAAGAGTTTGGGACCAAAAGAGGAAATTGGGTGGCAAAGGTGCAAGAGTATGATTTGGACATCAGGCCAACTAAGCTAGTCTAGGGAAAGGGTCTATGTGAGTTGATTGTTGCAGGTGCTAAAGATAACCCTTCTCAAGAAAATACACATATTCCCATTGTTCTCTTCATTAGTTCAACGGATGAGTGGTATGCTGACATTGCCCATTTTCTTACTTATGGAGAATTCCCATCTCACCTAAATGCTAAAGAAAAAAGAGCTATTAAGCTAAGATTTACACAATATGTGCTTTGGGACAATTTTTTGTTCAAAAGAGGGATTGATGGAAGGTTTCTCATATGTGTGGACAGAGAGCAGCAAAAGAGGTTGTTTAAAGATTTTCATGATCAAGCATGTGGAGGAAATTTCTCATCCTCTTTGACTGATCATAAAATCCTTCGTGCAGAGATACTACTAGCCAACCTTGTTTCGAGATGCAACTAAATGGGTAAGTAGATGCAAGAGTTTGGGACTAAAAGACGAAATTGGGTGGCAAAGGTGCAAGAGTATGATTTGGACATTAGGCCAACTAATCTAGTCTAGGAAAAGGGTCTATGTGAGTTGATTGTTGCAGTGCTAAAGATAATCCTTCTCAAGAAAATACACATATTCCCATTGTTCTCTTCATTAGTTCAACAGATGAGTGGTATGCTGGCATTACCCATTTTATTACTTATGGAGAATTCACATCCCACCTAAATGCTAAGGAAAAAAGATATATTAAGCTAATATTTTCACACTATGTGCTTTAGGATAATTCCTTGTTAAAAAGAGTTTGATGGAAGGTTTCTTAGATGTGTGGACAACGAGCAGCAAAAGAGGTTGTTTAAAGCTTTTCATGATCATGCATGTGGAGGAAATTTCTTATCCTCTCTGACTGATCATAAAATCCTCCATGCAAGATACTACTAGCCAACCTTGTTTTAAGATGCAGCTAAATGGGTAAGTAAATGCGAAGCTTTCCAAAATTTTGTGGGAAGGCCTAAGCTAGCTACTCTGCCACTCAAACAAGTGGTGATAGAAGAATCTTTTCAAAAATGGGGGTTATACTTTGTGGGTACTCTTAACCCTCATTCTAGTCTCGGACATACCCAACTTCCATTGATTATTTCACCAAATGGGTGGAGGCTATTCTAGTAAAAATCACAACCTCTGAAGTGGTATGTAACTTCATCAAGGAAAACATTATGATTAGATTTGGGGTGCCAAGTAAATTTTTTAATGATAATGCCTCTAACTTCTCTTCATATGAGATGATGGATTTTTTCTATGGGTATTGAATTTCTCTCGCACATTCTTCCGACTAACTACCCCCAAGGAAACGGACAAGCAAAATCAACAAACAAGAATTTAGTGACCATTATTCGGAAGTTTGTCAATGAGTCATAGATAAATTGGCACCAAAAGCTTTATGACACTCTTTGGGAAGATAGGATTACTCCCAAGAGGGTAATTGGAATGTATCCTTTTCAGGTGGTGTATGGGACAAAAGATCACCGAGTAATCGTGGAACTCCCAACCTTGTAGCCGATAAAATCCATTGAAGATTCAAAATTCACTAGTTCTTTGGAGAAGAGAATCATGTACCTACTAGAAAATTGGATGAGGATAGATTGAAAGCGGTGGATAGGATTGTTACACATCAATGAAGAGTAAAGCAATTATTTGATAAAAAGGCCGCACCAAGAGACTTCCGTGTTTGAGACATTGTTTTACTCTTGGAAAAGAGGCGGAGCCTCGGGAAGTCATGGAAAATTTGATTCTCTATGGTTAGGCCCTTTCAAAATCAGGAACTTTACTAGAGAAAATTCTTTCTACTTAGACTATATGGATGGAACCTCTCTTCCATTACCATATAGTGCGAATTACTTGACATTATTTAAGTCCTAGGTTGTTAGGTGGTCCTTTGTACAATCTTGTATAGTCTTTGTTTTAGGTGTGGGTGTCTCTTTTGTATTTTCCCTTTCTTGACTCTTTTCCCAATGGATAAGGCACTAGTCTATTTTGTAACCCTGAGATTCTAGAGGTCATATTGTCTTGTTATCATGATACTCAAACCAAGTCATGTCCTCAGATTATCATGATACTCAAACCAAGTCATGTCCTCGTGTTGCCGTTGTCCTCTCCTTGAGTTGTAAAATTTCATATCTATTCTTTGAAATTTTTTGGTTTGGTGATTGCTAAATACCTTTGTGGAGGTCTCCTAAGAAAGAGCTAGTTCTAAAATAGTTAGTCATTTTTTGAAATTTTGAGTTTTGATGCTTTTTCAGTCTTTTGCGGGTATTTCGGATTTTTCTGTCCCTCATGTCCCAAGTTCATCCGGGCCGTCTGTTCCCCAATTTTCCACTTTTTCCGATTGGTCTTGCTTTTCCTTTGTTGTCAACTATTTTAGCTTAGCATATCCCAGCTTTCCCGATGTCCCAAGTGCGGTTTGTGTCACGTTTTTCTGACTTGTCCAATTTTAATGTATTGCGGGTGTTTCAAATTTTTGCATCATGTGTGTCCCAAATGCCGTTTAACCGCCATTTCCTCGCAAGCTCACCTTTTCGATTTCCATTCATTGTGGGTATTTCAGCTTTGCACGTCCCAGCTATCCCGATGTCCCTTGGGACAGTTGTGCAAGATTTTTCCACTTTTTCCACAAATTGGCTATTTCGGTTTCGACGTCCCAATGTCCCATGGGACATTTGTGCAATTTTGACCCACCTAAACCAATTTTTATTATTTCAAGGTCAGAATAAGTATTAATTGCCCCATTTATTTCACCCTTCTAACCTACTTGGGTTTAAATGCTTATAAATATTTGGGTAATTAGTCATTATCACCACCTCACTTGTGAATTCTTATTGACATTCGAGTTTCCCTCCTGTGCACTATTCACAGCCATGGTCAATTCTTGTTCCATTATTTTCGAATCTGTAGGTACATGAAAGAAATCATGAATCTTTAGGGTATTGATTGAGAAATCAAAGGAATTGTTATCACAGTGATCTTCTACTCCTGTTTCAAAATGAAGATTAGTTTCAAAGGGCATGAACACCTCTCTACCTTAGAGACTGCTATACCAGATATCGGTGATAGTGAGGCTCAACATTTGGATTTGGATGATTTTTGGGCACACCTTAACTGTCAAAACCATACTCTCATTTCCCAATTAATCAAAGATAGTGGAATTTTTGAGGTGGGGTTTTCCCATTTCAGAAAAGCAGGTGTCTTGATACAATTCTTGCTTGTAGTTCTTGTTTCGACCCTGATACAAAAGAAATTATTGATCCTCAAGGTCAGGTGGTGGCTCGACTAGATGAGGATTGTATTTGCACCGCTTTCAGGATTCCCGTAGTTGAAGGGTCAAATATCCTTACCAGGGATCAAGCTCAAACTCTTTTTGATAAGGACAACGAACGATACAAGAGCAGAGTAGCCAAGTCCTGGTTCAAGAACCCTAGGAAAGGAGCTTCAAGGTTACCCAAGACCATGTTCAGGGTTGATTTTCATGAGGAATTATTAGATTTCATAACCCTCCTAGCCAAAATTATGGGAATGCCCTCCACCAATGAGTTTCACTATTGGATGTGCCCCTACATCAATATCATATGTGAGGGTAAGAAAAACTTAAATTGGGCAGAATCATTTGTGATAGCCTAACCGAGTAGTTGACAAATGTACAGAGAACCAAAAATTTCTACATGACCTCCTATTTGATGTACTCCATTGTAGCTTATAGGGAGTGGTTGGGTTTCTCCCTTGTGGATGACAAGAAAGATGCCCCTATTTATATGTATCGTCCACAGTTGACCTAAAAGTTAGTAATCATCATTTTAGGAGAGTGAATGATGCATTCACTATGTACATTGTCAGATTGTTAGAGGGAGATACTACTAAGAGATTTTCAGATGAGCCAAAGAAATTGATCTGTGTCTACGGAATTTTTTCACTCAATTCAAGAAGTTTTTATATATCAAATTGGTGGATTTGAGGGGCAACCCCTGAAACTTCCCATGTATTGCAGTGATAAGATGGATTTGGTAGAAATCTATAGACAACTAGATAAATTACATAGAACATGCAGGGATAAAAATATTGTAGGCATTCAGTTCCTAATCACATTGGGCAACTACACTTGTAAGACTTCCTTGACACTAAAAACATTGATATGAGCATTGCTCCTCTTACCTTTCACTATTATAAGCCCAGAACTTATTTTGACATTAAAGGGTTCATTTCTATTAACTTTAGAATGGGTTATAAACACCTTGCAGATATCGAAGATTACTGGGAATATTGTTATGATGATTATGAGTCCAGGAGAAGGTACTATGGGAGGTTGTCTCTACAACGAGATCATTGATTTTGGTATATTTGATGTCCCTGAAGGATTGAAGATGATGATGAAGAATTACAGTCTCTAGAGTATGAGAGATCAATTAAGCACACTCCTATTGAAACCATTGATTGGTTTTTCAAGGAGAGAGATGACTTAAAAGAACTAAATAATCTTGTCCTAGTGAGAACTAGACTTTGGTTTGACAAAAAATGAAGATGTTCAGGAGATAAAATCCAGTCTACTTCTAAAGGCACTTCTACTCCTCAGAAGGAAATACCTATGCTAGCTCCTGAGGCACTTGAACTAATTGTTCCTTCTCCTCCATAATCTTTAACTCTGGTATACACCAAAAAGGGGAAATCCATAAAGAAGATAAGGCAGTTGAGGTTATTCAAGAAAGTGAACCCTCTCCTAAGCAAACTGAAGTAAAGGAAACTATTGTGAACTTGGATGATGATGATGAAAGTTAGAAAAAGAGCAAGAAAATCCTGAAGTGAATACACCTGAAGCAAGTAGTATGATGGAAGATCAATCAAAGGAAATGGTTTCAGAATCTGTAGAAATATCTACCAAAGAATCTCCCATCACCACCCAAGTTGATACCTATATGTTGGAAGTGGCTATTGTGCAAACCTTGAGTACCATGATTACATTTTCACTTGGATCTATTGCTCCTTCCACTTCTGATTCTTCATTTTCCTAGGTGCAACCATTTTTGGAGAGTAAGAAAAGAAAGGTCACTCCAACTGTAACTACTCCTAAGTTCGATGCAGTAGCAAATATTCTAGGAACTACTCCTCCCCCTCTAGCTAAGAAGGCCAAAATCACCTCAATATTGATCTCAGATTCTCAAGGCCAACAGTTCATGGAAATTGCAAATCCCAAATTTGATAAATATGAAAATGACTTATCGCTGGTTGATAAGAATTCCTCTTGGAGAATCAAGCCTAGAGAGTGAACTACATAATCTGAGGGGACTGTGTCTAAGGTGATTGAAAGAGTTGAAAAAGGGAAGTAAACACAAGAGCAGTTGGAGGAGCAAAACAAAATTCTATCCAGTTTCATCAAATCTTTATTGGTAGAGGATAAGGTACTTGATCCTACTCCCCTAGGTTCCATCCCAACTCTTGATATATTGTCCAATGATGAAGTCCAAGCCATCAAAGACACCCATAAACATGCCACTTATGGTAAGGAAATGGAAGCTATGGTTAATGATTTAATAATCACAAGAATAAATTTTATTGAAGAGGCATTCAAGGCATATGAGAAAATTGCCAAGATTCAATTGAAATTCTCTACAACACTTAGTGGGTTGGATAGAGAGTTGAAATTGTGGAGTGAATGCATACAAGATCTCAGGGTAATGAGTAAAATTGATGTACAAGTCCTTTTGGCCAAAAGGTTTTTGATGATGCAAAATTGAACCTATCTAAGCAAAGTGGGTCTTCAGAATTGATTGAAAAATAAAGGTTCTTGAGGAATCCATTGGAGAGCTCCAAATCTATTCCAAAAAGGAGAATCTTTTAAATCTTGTGTCACTTCTGCCTTCTTAGATATTCACTTTTCGAATCTTCACATGAAAAATTCACTATTCAAGAGATCAAGTCTCAATTCAAAAATTTGTTAAGGAGGATTTGTTCTAACATGACACTATATCAAAGGAGAAGGTGAAGGAGATTTGCACACTACATGCTGCCATCACAGATGTCAACAAAGAGTTCTTGGAAAATGTAGAATTTGAGAAAGACATGGAGAAGTGTTTGGGTAGTTGGACTCATGCCACTACCAATACAACAATTCCTCGAGGAATGGACATAGCTACAACATTGAAGTGATTCAGGAATCAAGTGCTAAGGTCAAAGGGGACTACAAGTGCTTCAACTAGTGTCTCAACTTCCTAGTTTATATTTTCCTTTCTTATTGTAAAAATATCTAATTAAGGTGGCTTTATCCCTTTAATTCATGTGTAATGAAAGCAAGGGATAAGTTGATGTTATAATATTTAATTAGATATTAGCTTTTGAGATTAAAATAAAGGAAACTCAAGTAGAGAAGGTTGGAGAGAGGAAGCATACAATTTTGGAGGAGATTCTGCACTCTAGGAGAGCATGTGTTGCCTCCAGCAACTTCCCAAAATGTTCTGCATCTCCACAACCTCGCCGCCATTCTCAGTGTTTATAAGGCAAATTTTTTTCACCTTGGTGCCTCCCCGCACTGTGAAAATTTTTCTCCATGGATGCAATTTAAAATATATATATATATATATTTCCCCAAGAGGGGTTTTGCCTCTACATCTAGAGGAATATCTAGTTACAGATAATATTATCTATGTTCCAAACTTATTGCATGGGTCAAGGATATTGCAAGCCACATTGGAGCTATCCACAACATCATGCCAACATTGGTGTTTGCATTGATAGAAAGGGAGCAACGAATTAACGGTAAGCCATACATTGCATATGAATTTGTTTTTTTTTTGGAAGACCTGGCTATCCACGTGCTCCACCTGCACAAGAGGAACATCGACCCTGCTTCTCCATGCAGCAACCCCTACAGTAAAAATAACTTACCTGCACAAATGCAAACAAATTAATCAGAAGCGGTTGAGCCACGTGAGGACTCCATTCTCACCACGAATCACTCCCTTCTGACCTGCACACGCAAACAGAGGCATCATTGATCTCCAATCTGCAACCACAAAGCCAACACAATCAGAAAACAAAAATAATAATCTACAATCTATACTTACGTGCAATAAAGAAAAAAAAAGTGGAGGAAAACAAATCAATCAAAGCGGTGGAAGCTAAGTAAACGATGTTTCAATCTTTGCAAAGGAGATCCAATCTTTACATAGTGAAGGAAATAAAAAATAGAAGCTTTAGATTCATTTTCTATGCAAAAGGAAAACCCTAAAACCACCTCAAACCAGCATTTTCCATGTGGAGCCTCTGCGAATCGCATTTTTAAAAAGGTTAGCTTGAAATTCCTTAATTTATATACAAGTTTGTTCATTTTATCTCACAAGTGCACAAGCGGCCAAGGTGGATAGACCAAATGACTTAGAAGTGGGAGGTGTGGGGTTCGAATCCCACCCCCAACTTGTCATTTTGAAATTTGGTAGAAAATTTAGTGGAACCGCTAAATTTAGCAGAAAATTCAAATTTAGTTATAACTAACTAAATTTAGTAGGGAAATCCCTAATTTAGGGTAAAAAAATTTCTCCCATTCAACCTGTTTTTTCATTCCAAGTAACTTTTTCCAAAGGGGGGATAGCTAAAAATTACATTTTTAGCTGGTTTTTTGCAATTCTTTGCATTTTGGGTCGTATTGGGCTCTAGAGGCCACTAGTGGCCTCAAAAAAATTTTTTTTTCGCTCCTCGCCATTAAATTTTTCTAGATTTTTTTAATGTAATCGCATGCTTCAAATATTATACTAATTTTTAGGTTGTCATAAGTCAACCAAACAAAACTCTGTAACTTCTCGAAACTGCAGAATTGTAATACAAAAAAAGTAAAAAATTGGTTCTATAACACTCACGAGATCATAGATCTCATTCGTAGCGTTCTCGGTATATACGGTGCCTCTGGGGAAGCGCTTACGGGTAAAGATGTCGCGACTACTACTACACTTAATGCCTAATATATCTCAGAATAACGTTGTGCGGGCATCGACCCTTTAAATCAATGGGGAGTAATAAGGTCACAATGCACACATTATGAGCCATCCCATCCATCTGTGAACGATTGCATGACATAAATCCAGGCTGAGAAATTATCCAAGTATATAATGAAGTTACGCGCATATATGAGGATATTTCTTTGAGCCGGTGTCAATAATCGCACAGACCCCTCTCAGTATTGTCTTGGTACCACATATTGAATTCTTTCACATACGTTAACACCTCTTTCACGTACCACCAGGTATATAGAAAGGGTGAGCTTCTTCCACGTACCATCAGGTATATCGGAAGGGCGCATATATAGAAAGGTTCGGTATATCGGACTGACAATATATAGATTGGAGACCTTAGACCTAGAGTGATAAGAGCCAAACCCCTCGAGTGATTTCTTCAAAATGGTCACCAATGCTCCCAATTTTTTTCTTTCGATTCACAGATACTTAGAGGAAACAACTATGTTGCATGGAAGACAAAAATCAAGACACAACATGAGTTTGAAGAAATCGCTGTTGTGACTAGTACTCTAACTAGATCAACTACGATACTACACAACAGAGAGGTAGTTTGATAGAGCAGATCGTAAAGACAAACTCATCATCTTGTTTGGAGTGTCGAAAGGTTCGGTATATCTGACCGACAAGATATAGATTGGGAGACCTTATACCTAGAGTGATAAGAGCCAAACCCCCGTCAAGTGATTTCTTCAAAATGGTCACCAATGCTCCCAATTTTTTTCTTTTCTGATTCACGAGATACTTAGAGGAAACAACTATGTTGCATGGAAGACAAAAATTAAGACACAACTTGAGTTTGAAGAAATCTGGCCTGTTGTGACTAGTACTCTAACTAGATCAACTACTGATACTACACAACAGAGGTAGTTTGATAGAGCAGATCAGAAAGACAAACTCATCATCTTGTTTGGAGTGTCAGACTATGTGTAACCCCACATTTGTGATGCCACAACAGCTAAAGAAGCGTGGGATAAGCTGAGCACAATATACGAGGCCAAGAACAAGAATGTTATATTGAATTTGCAGAGTCAATTACACACATTGAATTTCAAATAGAATGATAAAATCAAAGCTTTCTTAAGAAGAGTTGCAGAGTTGAGGGCTTCACTTCTAGCCCTAGGAGAAGTGGTCTTAGATGATGCTCTCATTCCCATTGTTCGAGAGCACTCCCTCTTCTTACCGCATTTTTTTTACAACACTAAACGTGTCAGATACAACCATTAATTTTGACAAATTGGTAAACTTACTGTAAGAAGAGGAAGCCATACACAATAAGGATGATGAAGAGGAGCATGAAATTTCTTCACATCAAAAATGGAAAGGAAAAGGTAAAGGAAAACCTGATTCCTATAAAAAATCCCAAAATTAGAATCGGTAAAAGGAGCAGACAACAAAGAAGCAATGTCCAATCTATAAAAGAGGACATGACCTACAAGATTTTTGGTATAATACATACAAGAAAGTTTCATCAAGCAACTCGGACCTCCACAACAATCTCACAAGGGACATTCTAACTACAATCAAGGGCTAGAAAAAGGGGAACTAGAAAAGAAGACCCGTCAAGAAGGAAATATTGTTGAGCAACAAAAACAGTCAGACAATGAAGACTATTTGTTCACTGCTTGATCAAGTGAACCATCCACATCATCTAGTAATGTTTGCTATGTTGATTTGGGGGCCACTCGACACATGACTGGCCATAAAGACTGGTTTATTTCAATAAGGGACATGCCATCAAAAAATCATGTTTCGTTGGGAGATGATTCTTCATATATAGTTCGAGATTGGGAACATTTATCTACCCCTTGGTTGGCCTTATCCAGACTATCGATGTCTTATATGTCCCTGGGTTAAAAAATAATTTTCTTTCAGTCAGTCAACTCCTTGATCACAATCTAAAAATTGACTTTGATAGTCATTCCGGCAAGAAAATGTGTTTGATTCGAGATAAATCACGAGGCTCAAAAATAGTTGCAAAATCCTCTAATGTGGGATGCATGTTCTAGCTTGATTTTTTCCACAGAGATGATCAGGAACTTGTGGCTAAGAACTCTACCTCAGCACATTTGTGGCATCGAGTCATGTAAGTTTCAAGTATCTTGAGACACTTCATCGGTGTAATATGGTACATGGGCTACCATATCTTTAGAAGGATACAAACAAGTGTCCTCACTACCTAGCAGGAAAATAACATAGAGCTTCGTTCCAAAAAGTACATTTTGAGCTCATGGAAAACTTGACCTAGTTCATACCAATATTTGCGGTCCGATGCAACCAAGTCATTCTGGGTTCCAATACTTCATGCTTTGTGTTGACGACTATTCAAGAAAAATATGGATTTTTTGTCTTCGCAAGAAAAGTGAAGCTTTTGAAACTTTCAAGAAGTTCAAAGTAGTAGTTGAGACAAAATCTGGTCATCACATCGAACTCTCCGTTCGAGATCAAGGGGGGAAATTCACTAGTAATGAGTTCAAAGACTACCTACAAACTCACGGGATTCTTCAACAAATGCCTCCTCCACACACACTATAGTAGAATGATATTGTTGAGAGTAAAAATCGTACTATCATGGAAATGGTGTGATGCGTGATCGATGACTCTAGACTTGCAAAGACATCTCAGGCGGCTAAGCAACAAAGACAACGGTGCATTTGTTGAACAGAGTGACAATAGTTTCTCTTGACGGAGTAACACCACAAGAAGCATGGTCAAAGCGGAAACCATCTATTGCACACCTTAGAGTATTCGGGTGCAAAGCAAGCATGCACATACCCAAGTAGAACATAAATAAATTGGACATGAAGTCACAGAAACTCGTCTTCATTAGGTACAATGAAGAGACTCTTACTTACATATTAATGGATCCTAAGACCAAAAAAGTCTACACCAGCAGAGATATTGATTTTTTTGAGAAGAAGGAAGTAGAGTCTCCTCCTCCAAACTCACCAGATGTAGATTTTTCTCCAGTTGTAAAAATTGAAGTTGATGTTGGACCTCAAAATATGAAAGTGACTATGAGGATGATGGTGTTGATCGAGATAGAACCATGACCCATGGGAACAGCTTCAATGTATGCCCAAGTGGTGTACTAGCACATTATGAGATGCAAGAATGGATGCTCCACGGATACATCCACCCTGGACCACGGAATTGCAAGTAAAGCAAGAGAAGAAGTTAACTTTAATTTGATGAGTAGAGTTATTGAATCGATGAGCCCTCTACATATCCGGGATTCCCTATAGTCAAAAGCTTGGAAGGATGCCTTAGATTCTCGAATATCAATCGGTGATGAAGAATAACACTTGGAAACTTATCGATCTTCCACCGGAAAGAAACCTATTAGATGCGATGGATATTTAAAACAAAGTATAAAGCGGATGGGACAAAGGACAAGTATAAAGTGAGACTAGTAGCAAAGGGGTATGCGCAAAAATAATGCATAGACTATGAGGAGACATTTGCTCCCACAACTAAGATAAAAACAATCAAAATGATCTTTGCTCTAGCTACACAGTTTGGTTGGAAAGTCCACCATATGGACATAAAAAGTTCCTTCTGAACAGAGATTTACAAAAGTCTACATGACTCAACATGAGGGATATGTAGTACCCACAGTCAAGAGGTAAAGGTATGTAGACTCGTGAAATCTCTGTATGGCCTCAAACAGCACCTCGGGCATGGTACATAAATATTGATGAGCATCTCATACAACATGGATTTGTTAGAAATCCATACGATCCCAATCTTTACCTCAAAAAGCAAAGGGGAGATTGTGATTGTTGTTGTCTATGTCGACAATCTAGTCATCACCGCGCTTCAGTGAAGATGATTGATGCAACGAAGAAAGATCTTAATCAACCGTTCGACATGACAGATCTTGGGCTAATGCATTATTGTCTTAGATTGGAAGTATGGAAAAAAGAGAATCACATATTTGTTTCTCAGATGAAATATACCAAGATAACACTTGATAAATTCAGAATGATGGATTACACACCAATTGCTACACCTATGGATAACATATTGCAGCTTATCTCATTGATCCATGTCCCGAGGTAAAGGCCACTCTTTATCGGCGCTTATTGGGAGTCTCATTTACGTAATCTACACTAGACCGGATATCAGCTTTGTAGTGAGCTATCTATCCAGTTCATGCAGAAATCAAAGTTTGTCATTGGAAACTAGCAAGGTGCACTTTGAGATATCTCAAAGGATTGGTGGATCTTGGTTTAGAATACATGAAGAATGACAACTTCTTCTTGACGGGATATTTGGATTCGAGATAATGCGTAATAACATTGACGATATAAAATACACTTCTGGATTTGTATTCTTTATGGGATCGAGACCAATATCATGGTGAAGCAAGAAACAACACTTCATTTCTCGCTCTTCCACAGTAGAGTATCATTCTCGTAAGAGAAGCTTTCACGTGAAGTGATTTGGCTACGTCATATACTAGAAGGAATTGGAATACCATAGGATAAACCGACCACCATGTATGTTGACAATGAAGGTGTTCTCAAACTTGTTCGCAATCCAGTGTTTCATGTATGTTGACATTGAGGTACGGAGTTCATTTCATACATGAGCATGTGTTAAGCACAACATCCACTTTCAATTTTATCCAACAAATTGAACAATGAGCGAGATATCTTCACAAAGTCACTTGCACATGACAAGTTTGAGTTGTTCAGAGAATTCCTCTCCTCATCCCTTGAGACAATGCACAATTAAGGGGGGGAATGTTAGGATAAAATATTATTATTATCCTAATTAATTATGCATTGCATATTAGTTAGGTTATTTATTAATACTATATGGTTATATTAATTATAACCATCTTATTGTTTGTATTTGAACAATATGGGAGTTGTTATATTGTTTTAACAATATAATTGTTTGGTTGTATTTTTGTGCTTCTGGATGTAATATTGGAAGTTGTTGTGAGTTTGGTTTTACCTATGTAACCTATTTGTTTGTCTGCACATGGCTGTTCAATTCCTATAAGAATTACAACACTCCATTGTAATGATGGTTGATTGAGATTAATAAAGTTAATTAGGCTTCCGCCCTTGTTTCTCAATTCTACGCTTCTAAATATTTTTCAAAGCAATAAAAGATATAAGAATCATTTATGATTCCCAAGATTGCCCCAAAAGACGTGAGGGAAGAGCATACATGACCTTACTCTTATGATTAAACATGCAAGGTTTATCCAATGTATAATCTAACAAAAGCATGTAAACATACCCTGCAAAATAAAAAATTAATCGATTAAACCTGCAATGATGTTAGCATCTAATGACACAAACCTCTGTAAACACGGAATTGACATGCAAGCCTAGACTGAGGTAGTTGAATGCAGGTTA
The DNA here is from genome assembly GCA_018340775.1 of Taxus wallichiana var. yunnanensis. Taxonomy (NCBI): domain Eukaryota; kingdom Viridiplantae; phylum Streptophyta; class Pinopsida; order Cupressales; family Taxaceae; genus Taxus; species Taxus wallichiana. The sequence goes on along the minus strand of CM031242.1, from coordinate 705,148,449 downwards.
GGGTGTGTACGCGTGGGTTATGGTCCCTGCGCCCCTTTGTGTAAACTCAACGGGTGCAGCAGAGTGCTTGCGCTACCCAAGAGATTCATGTGGTACGATATGTGCGTATGTGCTAAGTTATAGAGGTGTGCACATGGGAAGTAAAAATATAAGGTACAAAATTTATGACAGTGTGTGTGCGTTGGCTGAGAGATGCTTGCGCTAGCAAAAGGGTGCATGCACCACTCGGTAAAGACACGAGTGTGTGCACTAGTAGAAGAGTACATGCACTACCCTTAGGGTGCTGTCTGTTACCCTCGGCACATTTTTTTACAGTAGTAAGGTACAATACTACAATAGTGTGTATGCGCATCGGGATTAGTGCCTGCACGTGGTTTTGTGTGCTTGTGCGTGGTTTAGTGTACTGTGCCCCCGTAAAAGCTGTACTGGTGATGACATTAAAATATGACCAAATGACGTAAACAAGTTCAAAAAGCTTCAAATTTTAACATGTTAGCTCAAAATTGACAATAACCCATCAAAATTAAAGCTCTAAATAAGACTCCACACATGTAAGGTTAACAAAATCATAAGAATTTTAACATCATTTTACACATGTGCATATTAAGGGTTAGCCAAATGTTGAAATAATAAAATTTTAACTATAATGCTAAGGGACAAAGGATCGGTCCCACCGAGCGTGCCAAATGTGTGCAAGAATTTGTTAGCTATGTCAAAATAATTAGAACTAACACCTAGTAGTCCTAAACAAAGCTAAATCAAAACCTATACGCCATCATGCTTAGAGCTTAAACAAGACTAATCTACCAACATCCTTGCATTAGAACATGAATAAATATTCAAACTAACATGTTAATCCATTAATATCTATCTCTATTGAATGCTAATCAAATGAAATGAACCTATTTAGATCCTTAGCAATCAAAGGTTTGATTGTATGTTTGAATCCCAAGGTTTTCAAGAATGGAGTCTTGTCAATCCATGGCTATAAGACCATTTGACATATCTCCATATGACTTTAAAACTTGGATGGATGAATGAAAGAAATGAAGATAGCTAGTTCTTCCAATGAAGAATACTCTAAGATGATGAAAATGGCTATAGCTTAGGCTCTATGCTCATTTAGGTGTAAGAAGAAAGGTAGGAGGAGGGCTCTTTATATAGCCCAATGGATAAAATAATTTCTACATCCCTTTACATGTGGGATAATAGAGAGGTTGGGTTAGTTGTGGATAAGGTTTAGGGAGGGTTGAGTCAACCTTAGGAGAGTTTAATTTGTCCTTTAGTGACCCATGGGAATTGAGGGGGTCTATTAATTAACCAAAGTGATTAATTAATAGGTGTGCAAGCTTATAGAATTTTTTTAGAGGAATAATTAGCATGATTTAGACTATGGGAGGAATTTAATCAAATAAATGATGATTTATTGATTTAATAGAAGAGGAAGCTAATTAATTAATAATAATTAATTAGTCTAGATAGAAGGGAGGATTAATTAACGGAATGTTACTAATTGGCTTATGTGTTGGATAGATGGGTTGATTAACTAGAGTAATGTAGTTAATTAACGGCAATAGAAGAGAAAATGTGTTATATTGACAATATGTCGTCAATTTGCAGGAAAGGGGATAATTAGCGTAATTTAAGTATTTAAATTACTCGAGCTAAATTACAGGTGTCTATAGTTATGTTGTGCTAGCAATGCTCTTATTGCATATTCCATAGCAGATGTATAGAGAATAATTGGTTTATCTAATATTGGTGACATAAGAATTGGTGGAATTGATAGGTATTCTTTTAGTTTGGAAAAATAATCTTGACATTCTTGGTTCCACTAAAAATGGACATCTTTTTTCAGTAATTAATTGAAGTGATGAAAATTATTCGTTAATTGTGAGATGAATCTTTTGATTGAATGGATCTTCCCTTAAAGACTTCTTAACTACCTAAGATTTTGGGAGTAGGCATTTCCATAAAGTAGCCTTAACCTTTGCAGGGTCTACTTCTATGCCTCTTCGTGAAAAATTAATTCCTAGTAATTTTCTTGATGTTACCCCAAATACTCATTTCTTAGGGTTTAGCCTTTGACTTTGTACTCGCACTATCTTTCAAAGATGCACCTCAATGCTACTAGAGGACCTACTCATGTTTTAGACTTTGTTAGGATATCATCTATATAGTATTTCATGATATCATGTAGCATATTATGAAATATGACGTTCATCTCTCTCTGATATGTGTAGCACCCATGTTTTTAAGGCAAAAATACATGACATTATAATAGAATGTTCCCCATGGTGTAGTGAATTTTGTCTTATATTAATCTTATTTAGCAATATGTATTTGATTGTAACTAGAAAAACCATCCATTACGGAAAGTATTTCATGACCTATTGTTGAATGTATGATCATATTTATTTTGGGTAAATTGAAGTCATCTTTCGGACAAGTTTTATTGATGTCACAAAAATATGTACATATTTTGATGCCCGAATTTTTATTTTCCACATGTATTATGTTTGAAATCCATGTTGAATAGTTTATTGGTCGACTAAAGTCTACTTCAAAAATATTTTGAAGTTCATTCTTTACAAGTAACACAACTTTGGGATGCATTTTTCTCGCTTTTTGTTTGAAGGGTTTTGCATCCAGATGTACCAAAAGTGGTATACCACCGAGACGAATCTAATCCTTAACTATTTTTTTTAGGTCCATGTGAAAATATCTTAAAATTATATAAGAGCGGCAAGAACTCCACTCGCTCTTTATTTTGAAAGACTTGCACCAAGTTGTAATATATTTGGTTTCTCAGGTGTGCCGATGTTAATGGCTACTATTTCATTAACCAATATTTTAGATGTGTCCCTTTCTGAAAAGGATGTTGTTGGTTTATGTAAATTATCAGTTAGAGCTGAATGAGGTTCTCCTCTCTCTAGTACCTCAAAAAACATTTCACTAAGGGATATGTCCTTTTTTTCTTTATGATTTTTCATTTTTTTATTTTTATGTTTCTTGGAAGGTGACTTAGTGAGGTTTTTACTATGGGAGATTTTTCTTTTCATTTTTTTGTTTTGATTTTTACTATTTTGGGAACCGGAGTATTCTAATTCCTCACCGAAATAAAAATACTCATCAAGTTCAATATCAAATCCTTCCTTATGATCAAAAGGGAATGGGATACCTGGTTCGAGAAAATATTCAATGGCATCATCATTTTGAAAGAGGTCCATAAAAGGAATGATAACCAGATCGTACCAAGCCAAGAACACAGATGCTAATCAAACACCACGATCAATAAGATGAAAGTAATTCACCGGAATAACTTTACACAAAACCTTTGCAAATAAATGAGCGAAATATCATATATTAATATGGAACTCAATGAAATACAATGAGAATGGGCCTTGCTTATATAGGCAAGGAATAACAATCTAAGAACCAATGAAGGTCATAGATCAAGCCATAAATCATGGAAAGAACTAGTCATCAAAGAACTAGTCAAGTCCATAGATTTATGAGAGAACTAGACGTCAAGGATCTAGTCAATACCATAGATCTAGGAAAGAACTAGTCAATACCATAGATCAAGGAAAGAACTATACCTAACAACTAGATAATATCTCCTAATATCTAAATAAATAAAAAGAAATATCCACACACATAAGTGGGTGAGGATAAATACAATAAAGGTGAATAATGTACCTAGGTGAACATGAGCTAAGGTAAATACCTACTCTAACACCCCCTCAAGTGAAGCTAGGGGCCAAAATAGAAGTGGCATGTCCACAGTATGAGTCCCTAGTAACTAGGCCTAATGAGGTACTCATGTACAATATATCCATGAAGAAATCTCGAACCAAAAGAAGGAAAGAATCCTGCTATAAGGAAAGAGAAAGAAGAAGAAGGAAGATGTTCTCATGAACACCCCCAAGAACAACTTCCGAAACCCCAAGCATTCCATGCAACTCAAGGTAGCGAGGTGATGTAAAAGGCTTTGTAAAGATGTCTGCAACCTACTGCTGAGTCGGAAGGTACTCTAAGCAAAGAACTCCATCCTGAATGTGCTGCCGAATGAAGTGGATGTGTATCTCGATATGCTTGGTCCACTGGTGCTCAACTGGGTTGTAAGAAATGTGAATTACACTTTGGTTGTCACACCAAAGTACAATCGGTGAATCCTGTGGGAATCCGAACTCTGTCAATAACTAGCGAAGCCAAAGAATTTGTTGACTCACTGTAACTGCTGCCTTGTACTCTGCCTCTGAAGATGAAAGTGCAATAGCATGTTGCTTTTGCACACCCAAGAAACTAGAGAAGAACCAAGACAAAAATATAGCCAGAAGTGGAACACCTGTCATCAATAAAACTTGCCCAATCTGAATTTGTATACCCAACCGAGTAGAGCCCCTAGTGTAGTGTAGACCAAAGTGGGAAGTGCCATGCAAATAGCGTAAAATCCTTTTAGCATCCTGCCAGTGACTACTATGAGGAGAATGTGCAAATCGAGATACAAGCCCTATTGCAAATGAAATATCAGGGCGAGTATGGGTCAAGTACATGAGACTCCCAACCAACTACCTATACAATGTAGGATCACAAAGTGGTGTGGTACATGTGGATGTAAGAGTAACTCCAGACTGAAAAGGAGATGGACTTGGCTTGCAATCAGCCATATCAAAGCTTTAAGAAGATCATGGGTGTACTTTTGCTAACTCAAATGAATCCCTAAATCTGTTTGAGAAATCTACAAACCAAGGAAATAATGCAATAGCCCAAGATCTGTCATGTCAAACTGTGTAGAAAGAGCCCTTTGAATACTCTGAATGTGGGAAGAAGAGCTACCAGTAAGTAACAGATCATCAACATACAAGACAAGTATCACAATATCCTCACCGACATGCTAGAGATACACTGTATGATCGAGTGGCAACGAACAAAACTAGTAGATAGAAGAAAACAATCCATCTTCTCATACCAAGCCCAAGGGGCTTGTTTGAGACCGTAGAGAGACCTTTGAGCCTACAAACAAGAGAAGAATCTTGAACAAATCCAGCCGGCTGCTCCATATATATTTCCTCTTTTAGATCTCCATGTAAGAAGGCACTCTTCACGTCCATCTGGTATATGGGCCACCCTTGTGATGCAGCAATAACAAGTACAAGGCGTACAGAATCCATCTTGGCAACGGGTGCAAAAGTATCAGAGTAATCAATACCTTCGACTTGTGAAAAACCCTTTGCAACAAGACGAGCCTTATACTTATCAATAGACCCATCAGCTGTGTATTTGGTTCGGTATACCCACTTACACCTAACCATCTTTCTTCCTTTAGGAATAGATACCAAATCCCAAGTATGATTCTTCATTAAAGAAGAATACTCAGCTGCCATTGCATCATTCCACTCCGGTATCCCATGAGCCTTTGAAAAAGACTGTGGATCCTCAAAAACTACCTGACACAAAATTCCAGAACCTATAAAATGTGCGTGATGATGCCTAGTGGATGGAAGATCCTCTATGAAAGATGTTGCCTCAGAAACTATAGTACGAGCCCACTTAGGCATAATGACAACATCAGTGGGAATAGGATACTCAACGACATCTATAACCTCCTCATCAATCTCCTCAAATAAAAGATCCTCAAGATGAGATGAAGAAGAAGAAGAAGGGATGGAAGAAGATGAAGAATCATGAGGAGTGAAACACTCATCAAACTGAACATGTGTTCAAAAAAGAACATCATGTGTATCAGGATCTAAAAGACGATAAGCTCTCATGTCTTCACAATACCCTACAAAGATCAAGGGTTTACTCTTCTTATCCAAAGCTTTCCTTTTCTTCTTTGGCACAAAGGCCCAAGCATGGCTCCCAAAGACTCGAAAAAATGAGACATCTAGCTTAGTGTTGGACCAAGCTTCCTCTAGAGTCAAATGCTCAAGTGCTTTGTGTGGTGTGCGATTCTGAATATAGTTAGCACAATTAACTTGCTTTTGCCCAGTAGATAGGAGGTAAATCTCTAGAATGCATCATACAGTTAGCCATTTCCTTCAAAGTTCTATTCTTCCTTTCTGCTAATCCATTCTTTGTGGAGTATGAGGAACAAAATGCTAGTGAACAATGTCATGAGTTGCTAAAAATTTAGAAAACTCATTGCTGAAGTACTCCCCCCCATTATCAAGTGTGAAGGTTATTTATGCTACTAGAAGATTGTTTCTCGACCAAAGCCCTGAAGACTTTGAAGTGTGATAAAACATCACTTTTGTACTTGAGAAAATAACCCAAGTACGCCTTGAGAAATTATCAATAAATGTAAGTGCATACTTAGCTCCATTGAAATATGGGGTAGGAAAACCCATCAAGTCACTATGCACAAGCTCAAGTGGTGAAGAAGTTCTCTTAGACAAATTCTTAGGAAAAGGATCTTGGTGTTGTTTCTCTAATGCACAACCATGATAAACTCCCTCAAGACAATAAACTCTAGGAAGACCATTTACTATACCATGAGTGCTCAACTCCTTCAAATATCTGTAATTGAGATGTCCAAATCTTTCATGCCAAAGCTTACTCTCTGAATTTGAATGAGAAACCAATCCTGTCCCTATAGAAGAAGTGTCATCAAAACCCTCAAAGTGATATAGTCTTGAACTATGATCAACAATACCCTGAGCAATAAGTGAAGAAGGCTCCAACAAAGTTCTTATTCGCCCCATGTGGTGTAAAAGTCATTGTTTTCCCTTGACCAGAATGACAAATTTGATATACAGAAAGTAAATTTGTAGTGATGTTAGGAACATATAGTGCATCTTGGATATTACCACCATCAAGTTGTATATCACCTTTTCCCTCAACAGAAAGAAAGGAAGAATCTCCAACCTCAATTTTGGAAGTAGAACTCAAACCTAGAGAAGAAAAATACTCCTTGGAAGAAGTCATGTGATGAGAAGCACCGAATCTATAACCCAATTGTCTCTGTAGTGGCGACGAGATATTCTAACAACATTAAGTGCTTTTCCATGCTGATTAGAAGGAGGTGGAGTGGAGATAGAAATTTTGTGTTTCTTGACTGCATCCTCTAAGGCTTGCATTCGCTTATAACACCTATTTTCTTCATGATTACTACCCCCACAAAAAGAGCATGAACGACTAGACTTATTCTTGGATTTAGAAGACTCCTTGGGTTTTGAGTTGTTTTCTTTGGGTTTAGGAGCATTTTGAGATGGAGAAGGTGTGGATTTGGTTTTACTGTTTGGTTTTCCCTTGCCCTTAGGATTAGATGCAACTAATGCCTTTTGAGAGGTGGAAGACTCAAGGTGAGATAATTTAGATTCTTCCTAGTAAGTCTTTCACAAAATGTTTCTAAGTTAGGCATTTTGAAGTGTCACCTACCTAAGGCATCCATGCTAGAGAAAAAGGTAGAAGCAAAAATTTGGAATGGTCCTCTCAACTTGGATAGAATCAAGTAAACACACTCTTCATCTTTTTTTATCTCTTCCACTCCCCTTCAACTTGTGTCAATAAATGCTTGAACTTGGTAAGATAGTCTATAATTGTTGAAAAATCTTCGTGATTAAGAGAGGTGGTCTCAATTTCAAGTTGCATAGCTCTCATATGATCCACCTTACCAAATAAATCCTCCAATTTCTCCCATATTTTGAAAGGAGAGTCCAAATGAAATAAAAGACTGTCACTTACATAAGTTCCTATCAAACCCATACACTCATCAAATTTGCACTGGTACTGAAATTTCTCATATTCTCTAGTGAACATTGGTTGTTCTTTAGAAGTTAAAGCCCATAATCCTTTCTAGCTTAATTATTGTTTCCATTCTTGGTTTCCATGTGTGGTAATTATGTGTTGTTAATGGCTCAACATGAGTTAATGTAGAAGTAGATTCCATCTTAAAAAAATCACCAAAAGAAATGGAAGAACCAAGTAATGCAACAAGAGCCCCAAGCAATGCAACAAGAGCCCCCAAGATTTTGGCACTTTATAATGAGTGCATGTTACAATATGGCACTTTATAATTATAGTGTGATTCTCAAAATAAATATTTCCAATGGAAAGAGCATAAAAACTACGCACTTTTGCAAAAAACGGCACTCAAAACCGAGTTATCGATCAAACGATATAAGGTTTTCAATATTATACTTGCTAAGAATGGTACAATCTCAGAAATTAAAACCCAGATCAGATCTCAAGAAACTAAGAAAAACCCAAATTTTATTTTCTACATTTCCTTTTCCATATGGCGCGAATCCCGAGGCAAATCCAACTTGCACAACAAAAACCAAAAAAATGACTACCTCCCGAAATGGTCGAGTTTATAGTCGATCTTAGGGTTTTTGCCACCTTTCGGATCTAATGGAAGCCTCTGTTTTGCATAAAAATGCACGCAGCAAAAAAATACGAGCAAATCCCAAAATATATGAATATATAAAAAAATTATTTGCAAAATAAAACTTACAGATGAATGTCAATAGCAATCTCCTACTCTGATACCATAAAAGGAACGATAACCAGATCATACCAAGCCAAGAACACAGATGCTAATCAAACACCACGATCAATAAGATGAAAGTAATTTTCTAGAATAACTTTACACAAAACCTTTGCAAACAAATGAGCAGCAATATCATATATTATTATGGAACTCAATGAAATACAATGAGAATGGGCCTTGCTTATATAGGCAAGGAATAACAATCTAAGAACCAGTCAAGGTCATAGATCAAGCCATAAATCATGGAAAGAACTAGTCAATACCATAGATCAAGGAAAGAACTATACCTAACAACTAGATAATATCTCCTAATATCTAAATAAATAAAAAGAAATATCCACACACATAAGCGGGTGAGGATAAATACAATAAAGGTAAATAATGTACCTAGGTGAACATGAGCTAAGGTAAATACCTACTCTAACAGTCCATATAAACATGATGTAGTTGATCTTGATTTATAAGGGTGGGATAAATGAGTTTGAATTCGATGGTTAAATGGAATGGTTTTCAAGAAAGAGGTTTGTTTGTGTGAGGTTATCAAAAGGATATGTGTGGAACCTATTTCATAATTGGAGTCGTATCCTCATCTCTAGTCAAGATATCATGTAGTATTGGCGATGTTTCAAAAGTTTTGAAACCAAGACCATGTTTATTGCAATTTTTGTGTAAGATATTAGATCAAGACAACATTTTTCATTATTTTGAGTCCTTTACCTTTACACTACATATGTTTCATTATTTTTGGGCTTTATTATATTCGAGATGATTTGTAGCAAGGAGAAAATCCATCATCATATAACCAAGATCCTGAAGAAATTAGAATGTGTTCTTCATCAAGATATCCAATTTTTTTCCACATAAACTTACCAAAGTTGTATGTAGGAGAAATTTTAATATGGCAAGCATTTGATTTACCATAGTTATTCGGGATAGAGGCAAGTTACCAATTGGAAATAGTTTTTAACAAATTTGGAATTGATATTCACCATATCCTTTATCAATAATTTCTAATGTTTTCATTGGGGAACCAAGAAGTATATTACATGACATAGAAGGTTGGTTTGTGAGCTTAGAAGGTTGAGTAGTAAAGGGAGTGGATTAATTAGTAGAAGAAGGAGGATTGATTAATTGATGGAGAGGATTGATTAGAGGAAGAGTGTTGATTAGTAGAGGAAGAGAGTTGATTATTAGAGTCACTATGGTGACTCTCGGTGTAAGGTTTTGGAAAAAATAAGTTTGGAAAGCGTATCTAGATCAATATGCATGGTATCGAGAATGGGATGGTACATGGTGGATCATATTTCTCTACGGATGGAAAATAGTTTACATGCTTATACCTTCCTTTGAGGATTCTACAATACTCAAAAGGCTTGGTGTTAGCACACAATGTTAACTCTTTATCCAAATGGGGGAAGTTTATGCAATCGATGATACATAGATGGGATGGCCTTCATTATGTGGATCCATGGAAGAATGAGGAGGATGTTAAAATGGAACTCTAATTCCATGACATGACATAAGGTGTCCAAGGTGATTGGTCCAACCATAAGTGGAAGTGTGATTGTACCTACAAATTGTCTTTCATTATTATCATACCCACAAATATTTATGATATCATTACTAAAAATTTATTCGATATAACCGAGACATCATAACAGCTTTCATGGAGCAGATATTCAATGAAGATCTATTATCTATAAGTGCATGTTTGATCTTGTGGTGAGTAATGAAGGCTTCGATATAAAAAGATTGATTGTTAGCAATGTTTGGATTTATAAAGTCACAAGGACCAAACAATAAAATAGAATTGGCAGATTTGAGAGATTTGTTATTAAATCCTGAAACTTCTAGGTGTTAATGTATTTCAGAACACATGCCTCATGCAAAGTCCATGTAAGGATATATTTTAGTGCGAGAGATGATTTAAGAAACTTCATGAGAGATATTTCATGTTGTAGTCTTTTCTATTTATTTAATTATATTAAAATATTTGGAAGAAGATGTAAGTTTAGCAAGGAAATGGTTTTTGGATTAGATGTCATATTTGGTGGTGGAACTTGAGGGGGTACAGATGATTGCTTGGTTTTCGGCACCCAAATTTTTTTCCTGTGGTTACCTGCAATCAATCGCAGTGTTAATTTTAATTGTACCAACTAGGTTGGGTTCGTAATTGATGGTTGATATGACTGAATCATACTCAACGTTGTTTGAAATTTTATCTTTATATTTTGTAGCACTTTTTTATTCATTGTGTTTGGGAAAAGGGTCTTTGAAAATATTCAGTTTTCATTGGGATTCTTATCATGTTAGAATTATTTTCGACTTCTATGTCTCTCGTGATCAATTAAGTCTTGGATGTAGTGATGGATCTGTACAATGATCTGTATGGTGGCCATTGATATAATGGTACTCACAATATTCATTTTCTTTGTACCATTTTGGTTTTGGCTTCCCTTCTTTAAAGGTTTTGATGATTGGATAGGTAATCATATCTGCACTTGCTAGGTGACGAATACCTTTAAAAGGCTTTCTCCTAAAGCGGAGTGAACTGTCTTCATCTAAATTCCTAAGGAGAAGCCTTCTTACTAGGAATGATGATTGGTTGTTTATTTGATTTATTGGGTTTGGATGGGTTATTTTGAATGTTTTGAATGTAACGAGAATCGATGATTGTGTCGTTCACAACATTACAGTTTCGATTGAAGAACCATGGATTTTCGTGACTTTGATGGATGTCTTTAGGAGGTTGGTCTCTAAAATAATTCTTAATTAGGTCCCTAGTAATGATGGCTCTCTCGATTTATGTTCCCTTTTCGATTACTTCTTCAAAGTTTGTTAGGAAATGCATTTTCATTTGGAATGATAATTGAGATTTGGTAGAAAATTCTTACTAATTATCTTTCGAGTATGGAACAAGGAAATTTCTTGAATCCTCGCCATCATTAAAGGAATGATGTAAAGGTTTCATTGGTTCTTTGTTTTGTATTGCAAAGGTCGAGCATGGTGATCTCGAAGTCTAAGTTAAATGAAAAGTGTTTAACAATTTTTTTGATAACCGAGCGAAGGTGGTAATGGACCCTTTTGTAAGGTGTAAGAACCAATCTAAAGATTTCCCTCCTAAAATTTTCAAGAAAATAATTAGAAGGTATATGTCGTGGTAAGCCACCTCTTGACATTGCATAAATAATTCTTTAATGTGTTTTCATGGATCACTCTTGCCTTTATATTTATCAAACTTTGGGATTTTGAATGATGGAGGAAAGGGTATGTGTAACATGTCTTTATCAAATGGATAAGGACAAAGCTCCTCAAAGTTGAACTATTTTTTTTTTTTAACCCCATCATTGCTTCTTTTATCTTCTTCCACTCTTGTGCGAATGAAGAATTCTATGGTGGGGTATCTAAGAAATCATTGATTTTGTGGTTAAGTTGTTATGATTATTCATCGTGTGATTTCTTGGAAACCTTAGAAGCCATGTGCATGCTTTTTTATGTCAATTCATGAATTTTGGATGATAAATCTTCATTGGATGTGTTTTTCAAGTCATCTATTTTTTTATTTTGTTTACTTGACTAAGGTTTGTCTAGAAAATGAGTCAAGTTTTCCTTATTGAAGTCAAAAGGTAGCTTCGCCCCCATTTCTAGGATGCGAAGGAGATATTGGTTTTTATTTTTCCTTAATATTTTGTCTATTTGTTCCTATTCTTCTTTCTCAAGTTCAAGTTTTCTTCTTTGGGTTTTTGTCATCAAAACTATTAAAGTCATTATAAGCAATGTGACTCTTATTATAATTTATTACCATGTTGTTAATAGGTACGAACCTAGATAAACTCAAATAAGCTAATAGGTAAGAACTTAGGGAAGCTCAAACAAGCTACTAGGTAATATTTTGGTTTAGCTTAAACAAGTTAATGAGTAGGAACCTATGTAAGCTCAAATAAGCTACTAGGTAAGAATCCAGTTTGGCTCAAACAAGCTATTAGGTAAGAATTTGGTTTAGCTCAAACAAGCTAATGATTATGAGGCTTGAGCCTATGTATTCTTAAACAAGCTACTAGGTAAGCTCAAAGGTTAGAAAAATGGTTAATTGAACGGTGCGGGATTGGATGTTGTTTTTAATTGATTCAAATTTTATTTTGATGAAATTTTCATGAGTATTGTTTTGTTTGGATTTGAATAATGTTTTTAAACACAACCTAAACTTTCAAACTAGAATATAAAAAAAAATGTTTATATAAACTAAGTCTTATGATAGAATTTTGAAAAAACTTTCTTTGTTTACAAAAAACAAGCAACAAGTATTGTAAAAAAAATCGGCTTTAAAGAGGGAAAATCCATCGGATAATTAGTGCAACATTTTGTGAATAATGTAACATATAATAATGTCATGAATGGGTGAATGCAATCTATTATCTCTCCATATAGATGTGTCTTTCAATATATCCCAAACCTGATATATCAATTCTGAATGGGGAAAAAGTGGTACAAGGAACCCTTGGAATAATAGAAGAGACTCACAATTCATTGCTAACCCGCTTAGAGGAGTGAATCACCATGTCCAATGCATAGGATTTTTGAAAAGGTGGGAGGGTGATGGGGGAATGATATGTGAATGATGTATTTATTTTCCTTGAATATTTCTAGGGATGATGCCATAGACATCGTTGTTATAACTATTTTAGGTGATACTCGTAGTAGTCCCAATCATGACATCATCACCTGTAAGCGGGGACCGGAGGAAAGGTAAATATCAAACATTATTTGAGACTAAGTCTCAATTGCAATGTAATGTGAATGTGTTGGTGTGTGGTGGTGAAATCCACGTTGCCGGTGTAGCTTGAGTGGTGATGAAATCCACATCCGCTAGGGAAAATTTTAGTGGTGAATATTCATTAATTCATGAATATTCGGTTTTTGAAATTTGAAATTGACGAATATTTAGGGTACAAGCTAGGACTAGTTCGCCAAATTTTTCTCAGTACAAGTTAATTATAGAGGTCAATTTGCCATTCCCATGAAATATAAATTCACAAAAATCACCTAAATATAGTCAGTCGGTAGCATATATTTATGCTACTCTGTGAATCGACATTATATAATATGTTGTTTTTTTATTATTGGCAAATAGTTTTTTGAAAGGGACTATACCCTTGATTACAAAAGAAGGCCTAAAAGCCAGGATAAGCAAGAGAACCAGAGTGAAAAGGATCAGAATCCAAATGTTACAATGATGTTCAAAGTAGCTAAAAATAGCTACCAATACGAGACAGAACAACAAAATTACTGCAAAAAAGCAGTAAAGGATCCGCAAAAAACAAAAAAACAAACAAGGACAGCAGAATCAACTGCAGCTACTTCCTAGTAGCTTTGTCTATGATGGTTTTGATATTCTTCCAGGATTTAAACATACCCAAAGTAGTCATATGGGCAGCGTCATTAGAATCCAGCTGCTCCAAGGTCTTCTTGCTTTCTTTATCAGTACCCCAAAGAGTTGTCGGCACTCCGCTTAGGTTGGAGACACTTCTGACGTGTTGTTCAATAAATTCCTCAATCGCCCTAAAGATGGCAATGTTGTAATCATGCCTAGTCTTGGCCTTCCCTAAGCGAGAGTCCAAGGAGTGCAATTTCTTGTATATATCTTCAATTTGGCTATTGTCCATCCTCCTCCTCCTCCTCCTCTTCCTCTTTCCTTTCTATTTTGTCAAGTTTTTAACTTCATCCTTTAACAATTTCATATCTGCCTCTAAGGCTTCCAGCCTTTTTGTAGGGCTTTCCAATTGCACTTCCCGGGGGCTGGCACTACTGATATGCAGGAGGTCATGAGCAATTTCAAATTCATGAGAACCCTTCTCCACAGCAAGGGTCTCAAGGTTAAGCTTCCTAGAAGCCCTGGTAACCGGTCTCCGCGAGGTAGAGGCCAAGTGGGGGGGGAGCATCAGAAGGGGGAACGGGAGAAGAAGCCTGAACGGCCGGCATGGGGGTGACAGTAGCGGTGGCAGGGGCAGAGAAAGGAGAAACAGGGCTGGCAGCAGCAGAGCTCGGCAAAGGGGGAATCGAGCTAGGGGAGGATGGGAGACCAGGAAACCTGAGTAGACAACATTTGTGTAACAACAAAATGAGCCCTTGGTGCAAAGGAACCGCCCGGGAATGCTTTTGAAACTCAAGAATGGAGCGTTCAAGAGAGTTCAGCAAGTAATGGGGGAAACAAACCAGACGATCCCTACGAAAATGATTAAGAAAAATAAGGTGTTTCGCAGGAACAGTGACAAACCTTCCTTCCAAGGAGATGAACCGTATCATCATGCGGGTTACTTCATCATATGGCGGAGGGATCGAGCTAACAAGCAGGCCCGCTGTTAAGTGGGTCAGTTTCTCCTCTCCCTCAACAAATCTTCTCTCTTCCACATCTCTATCGACCCTTTTGTTAAAGAATCTGAAGCCCTCCAAGCCAAGGCCGGTCGCTTCAGCAATAAGCTCTTCATTGATTAAGACCTTCTGCCCCCCATACTCCACTGTCCTCTCCTTCCAATCCTTTGCAAAATGCACAGAGATGCTCTGGTCATGCCCCTGAACTTTTTCCATGAAGTTTGTTATGCCACCCTTGCTAAGAATGCTCCACAGCTCAATATTGTCTTTCCAGTCAGGGTCCACACTAGGCTCAATTTGACAAGGAGGACCCCCCATCTTCTCTCGCATTACAATCAAGTTTGTAACTAATTCCTAACTGATTGCTAAAGCCAGTCCACTTTTTGCTATAGTAATCCACACAAAAATGGAAATGAGAGCCGTTGCTATTCCCACGATCGGCTGCGTGTCTGCTGATCTGAGCCTGCTGAAAAATGCGTGTGAGAATAGCCCGCTCCCTGCCATCAATCACTTTATCACCGCCTTCGGTTTCCGTGGAGGTTTGAATCCGCCTTTTAACAGTCACAATGCAGCCCATGCGCGATTTTCAAAACCATGTATCTCCACTTGTAATTCCCCATATGATTCACACTATCTTGATTATTAGACATGATTTGCATAAACCAATACTTTAAATCAACACGTGTGGGAGTATTTTTGATCCACACCCAAAATTCATAACTCATTTCAAGATATTGCTTACGTATGGAGTTCCACCTGAATGCTGTTTTGAAGCTTTTAGGGATGTTGTTATTGTCCCAAACTGTAAGGTTAACATTAATGCCATAATTTGCCAGCACATCCGCCAATTTATTACCCTCCTTGTAGGTATGCATGATCCTGATGTTATTGAAAGTATGACTAATACTTATGGACTCTGCAATAAAATCCTTGATGCTCCAACTTGGAGATGAGCACTTCTTAAGAAGATTAATGATATTTAGGGAGTCTCCTTTAATGATGAGGTTCTGAATATTATTTGCACAGGTAATTCTCAAACCCCAAAGAGCAAATAAAGCTTCAACAAAATGATTAGTTTGAATTCCCATTTTACCAAAGATACGCAACTATTAGATTGCCTTTATGTTGTTGGTCGGTAGCATAAAAATGATATTGGCTAACAACATTTTTATGCTCTTGCCAATATCATATAGTTATGATGTTGGCCGGTATGATACAAATGTTGCTTAGGCCGGTAGTATTTTTATGCTCTTGACCGACAACATACTATATGTTGTCAGCCGATAACATAAAAAAATATGCTACCAACCGGTAGCATATAAAAAAGCTACCATTTGGTAGCATTTAATAGTGATTTCATGATGTCTTGATATTCACCATTCATGTGAAAGCTAATTTTCCTAGATTCACCAAATATTTTCTAAGGATTTTTTCTGAGGGACCCTTAAAATTTTCCCTAACATCCATAGGAAAACAAAAATGCATGAGGTTATTTAAATGTGATATTTTTTCCAACTTGAAAAGTGTAATTGACGAGCTGAAAAATGAAAGTGTGTCTTGATTATTTCTTTTTTTAGCAATTTTTAAATTTCTTTGGCCAAGGATATATGCATGCACACGAGTTAGGAACTTTTTGCTTGATTTAGTAAGATGAAGATCCTCCTAAGTGAAGCAGTCTTGTATAAGAAAGGTTAGTAATTCTTGCTGCAAAACCAAGTGATTAGATATAATAAAATAACTTCCACCATTTCTGATTCTCAAGTTCACCCGAAGGCACAAGAGAAGAGCATACATGGTTTGGTTGTGACAAAAGTTAAACTATAAAGAAATCACAATCAATTTTGATTCTCAAGATTATCTAAATGATGCAAGCAAAGAGAATACATGATATTGATTGTGAAATCAAAGTGCTATGCTTAGTAAAGTAAATTAATAATAGATTCGTTTTCGCTTTTGTTTCTCAAGATCACTCGAAGGCGCAAGAGAAGAGCATACATGAGTTCAATTAAATAATAAGTTAATGTTTAGAAATGAAGGAAAAACATGGAAAAGAAGGAAAAATTTATCAAAAAGTTATTAAAAAAGTTAGATTAGAATATGAAATAAAATACTTTAAATTTTAGTTTTGACAGGGTACCTTGTAGAAGGCATAACTTTTCGCTCGTTACTTCGTTTGAGGTCTACTTTATATTGTTGGAAAGATTAGAATGAGATATATCATGTGAAAGGGCATAAAACAATTTATAGGCATTTTGATACTAAAAAAACCTCAAGAAAATCTCCAAAATTTGATATGAAGTTGCAAAAAAATTGAAAAATAAATAAATAAATATAAAAAATTCAATTTCAGGAAATACAAAAAAGTGAAAGAAAAATAAGAGAGATGATGTAAATAAATTAGAGAGATGATTAAAGAAAGTGTTAGATTCTATTATTTGTATAAAACATTTGAAAAAAATGAGAAAAAAATGTAAAAATAAAGCGAGGATGTTTTTCTTGAATTCTAGAAAACTCAAAGTGCAAAAATTAAATTTTAACACAAAGCAGAAACACATATAACAAGAATGGAAACACATGTAGATGTGTTTTGAACACATGTTAGTGCATTCAAAATGACAAAAACACACTTGATGTTGCGAAACACATATAAGTGAAAACAACATAAAATAGAGTAAACAGATACATAAACGTGAAGATGGTAGTGCATCCACAATCACACAAACATAGGTTAGATCATGCAAAAAAATATGTTGTAAATCGAGATGCACGAAGAGGCATATGAACACACTTTGATTGATGGAAACACACTTCACAAGTAACACATCTACATCCGATTCCACGAAAATGTAAGGTTCCCGTAGGTGCACACAATTTTTTTAGAAAAACAACGAAAAATGAATGGTTTCTTTTGGAACTACTTGCAAGCCAAATCACTAAATGACCAGAAATTTTGTAAGTATCCCGTGAACACCTCAAACAACATGAATATGAAGTTAGAATGATAATAAAAAATTAAGAATGTGTGGGAGTGCCACCAGCGGCGTTAGATTGTAAACCAAAAAAACTAAAAGTAATGAAATAAATAAGCAAATAACAAAAAAATGCAAACCTTTCTTCAAGTTATCTTACAACCTTGTATTGAGCGAAAAAATGTGGATGAGCCCAAAATTGGTATGTAATATAGGTTCTTTCAACGTAAGATAACTTCACCACATGATCAATCCGAACAACTTGGCTTTGCACAAATTGGGGAAGAATGATGGATTTGGGATGTATGACTTAAGGAATTGTATGGGCATCATGACGGTGCTTAAGTGGGAAAATTTCACACAAGGGAAATACAAGAGATCACTTGGATGAATTCTTCACTTGTGTTTCGAGGGGGAGGGGGTAGAGGCTTTATTTATAGCCTTTTGAGATGGGATTAATTAAGGAGAATTAATTAATCATGGTTTGAAAAAGTAATGAGATTTGTGAGTGGGGGACATGGAATATTGGAGGAGGATTTGATTTGAATATTTTATTTGCGGTTGGGGGACATGGGAGATAGTGGAGGATTTGACTTGAATATTTAATTCAAAAGTAGGTCATGGTGGAGAATAGATGTGGCATGTGATGTGGAAGATTTAATTAGATGATGATGGGGATTAATTAATTGACTAATGTCAATTAATTTTTCATGGATTTTTGTGGGAACGATGTGAGGAAATTAATCAATTAATAGGGTAGTAAGATTGAGGTGTCTATAGTTGTCACATTTTTTCCATTTTTTCCTCTTCGTAATTAGGATATATTGAAACTTGTCAAAATATCTAAAATATGGGTTTTATAGCCCTATTTTCATTTCACCTACCCATATATATATTTTTAATTTATACATTAATTTTCTAAAAAATCAAATTTCAATTAAATTCATATTGTTTTAAATTTTTACACCTATTTTAATACATGTAGTAAAAAAAAAAAATAAAATAATTAAAATTTTGAAAAAACACCCAATTCTAGGAAAAAACATCTTAATACAATTATATACTTTTATTTCTAACTCGGAAAATTTTAATACTTAGATATTGAGCGTGCCACAACATTATTGTAAAATCCATTTACATTGTGCTTATGAAATTAATATAAAATTTATTATTTGGCCAAAAATATTTTTACAAAAATTGAGCTAAAACTTTGAAAATACATTATGTGTTCAACAAATATTGTTTTAATATTTATTTTTAGTGACCATTCATGAGTGCACCATTTTGTCACATCATGTGTCCAGTTTGCACATCGAATAAATTATTTTGTGTAATGGTGTGCGTTGATTGAAAAAATATGTTTTTCAACTAATATTTAATGGTTAAACTCAATTTTAATAAATAAAATAAATATATGATTATGTATTTATACATGGAAATAGAAATGGAAATGGAAATATAAGTTATTTTAGAAGTGTGAAACATAACAAGTGTGAATTGGTAAATAACTCGCACGGATATTATGCAAGTAAATTTAAGATAATTTGTCTGAAGATAATTATTTACTTTTACATATAAGTAACTATATTTATTTTTAGTGGAAGATAATTAGTGCCAAATAAATAATAAGTGTGAATAAGTGTTATATTATTTTTATTTTTAAATATATTTTTACTTTTAGATGTATTTTTATTTTAGGTTAGTTTTATTTTAGTTTTTAATTTTAAATGTATTTTTACTTATAAATTAGTTTTTACTCTTAGATGTATTTTTATTTTATGTTAGTTTTATTTTAGTTTTTAGATTTAGATGTGTTTTATAAATAAATGTTTTATATTTGTAATTAAAATTTAATAAATACAATTCTATATTTTAAAACTAGCAGAGGTATCTTAAATAGAGATTGATAGCCTATATTGGAATTCTCACGTAAGTTAGATAGGCACCTCGAGATTGATATCTCTCAGTGTCTTTTAGATAGATGTATTTAAGATATCTATGCTATTTTTATTATTTATTAGTTTTAAATATGAGAACATTTTAAACTCAAAATCCTAGATTTTATCTATTTACAACATTACAAATTTCTAAGCCAATACATCAATTATCATCACTAGAAATTACATAAGCTCTCATTTTCGGAAATATAACATGTCACTTCTCTATGTAAAAGTGTGCCACATATTTTTTTTGAACTCACCATTTTTTGTAGTTGAATTCAAATTTGTGTTATTTCATTTATCTATGTATGTTTTGTACATGTGAGTCTAAGGGATACATAGTCTAAAGTGGTTATTCATTAATCGCCTAAGGGATGCATGGTTACTTATTTCCATTTATGGCAATATGAGCCAAAGTGTATGAAACTTCTAGAGCATGTTTCTTTCATTTTTTTGAGTATTCGATGAACTTATTAAGCCTTCTATTAGCAACCATGCATGTCAATCGAAGGTACAAACTCTACTCAACCTTTCTCAATTCTAATTATCAAATAATCAATTGATTTAGGGAACTTTGATTTTATTTATGATTATGAATTGCCCTTACTTATAGTATATTTCTGAAAATTATATAAAACCAAAGGTAACCTTCATACTAATTTTGATTGAAAAATGTACAAGAAAATCATCAATTAGTTTGGTAAATCATGTTGAAGTACACAAGATAAAGCATAAAAGCTATCAAACAATTTCTCCTTTAAACTCATAGAAAATAATATAGTCAATAATTTATCATCACATGCAAAGTCTAAGCAAGTGACATAACCAATTTAATTAGGTGAGATGAATATCCTTTCCCATTGCATGATTAAAACACTAAAATAATAAATATTATAGGAATGAGGAAAGACATCACTTCTAAAGCCAAATGGGTATGCAATATATTATTGGATGTGGTCTTTTTATATGGCTTTTGAGTGACTTGGGATAACTCAATATAATTTTGCAAGTCACACACAATTTTCATCCTTGCAATCATTTCATAAGAAGGAAGAGAAGTATCAATAGAATAATGTGGAATAGAAACATTAAGAAAAGAAGCAATAATAGAAGTATTGTAAGAAATACAAGGATAAAGTTTAAGGGTTGGAAGATGTTGAGAAGGAGAAATAATTTGAGAAACATAAAAATTAATCAACAAGGTGTGAGAAGTAATAGAGGCAATGAAATTAGGAAAATCATGAGGAACAACTTAAGCAAAAATACTTGAAATGTCCACATGAATAGAGGTAAAGAACATGATCGTTGAAGTGTTTGTCATCATTACTATCATTCAAATATTCATGGTTCAACTTATATGTCTTATCACGTATAAAATAATCATGAGTAATCTCTTGATCTTGGGTTTGAGATTGTACCTACAGTAGATATTCAATAAGTCTAATATTTTAGTAGGGTTTTCCAAAGATATTTTGTGATCATTTGAAGCTTCTTATTTCCCTTTATTATTTTGACATTTAACAATTTGAGGACCATTCATAGCATTATCATTCAAATCAATATCAATAATAAGACAAGGTATAATGTGAGGATCAAAAAGAACTACAATGAGAATAATCATTTTCTTTTTCACAAAAACTCTAGTATTAATCAAATTAGAATCAACAAGAACAACTAGCTTGAGAGTTAACTTAGCACTTCAGCTAGTTGGAGTCTTTGATATAATCAATTTAGATGGCATAAATTTTTTAATACATGTAAAGAGAAATATGCAACCAATATCACACACAATAATTAGGGATCACATACTTGGATCAAATAAATAGTGTAAGCCATGAGACAATCAAATCTAGTACTAAGAGGCAAGATAAAATCCCTAGATTGTTACAAATAAGTCATTTTACCAAAAATGGAAACCCTATATTTGATATAAGGTTTGGGAGCACCAAAAGTAAAAACCCTATATTGGGTTCAAACTAAGTTAGGTTCGTCAAAATATACATGTGGAAAGTGGGGTTTCACCAAGAAATGCATGAGATTTACCACATCAAAATTTACGATTATTTCTAAACTAGATGAATCAATAATAGCTACCTAATTGCATAAATTAGAAGATTCTAGGAAGTTAAGAAATATTAAAAATTTGAAATTCTTGAAAAGACTAACAAATTAGGGTATAACCATGGAGGCTAACTGGATCCAAAAATCTAGTGAAAATAAAAAACATTGATTCGAACCGTATCACTCTTTTAGTGGCACAACCAAACATGTAGTTGTATTATCCTTAAATTGTTGGATACTTGAAAATTGATTGAAAGGTCCCTTGTTTTTATGCTCATGGGATCTGAAAACCTTGTTTACTTTTTATGAAATTCATTTTGATTCGTTGGAATTCCCTTTCTTAAAAAACATGTTTTTTTATGAATAAAATCTTATATTATATTAACAAGTAAAAGGATAAAAGATAATTCACAAAAAAACAGGTGATATGGAAGCATGCCCCAAAACCACGAAGTCAAACTAGGAAAGAACAAAGCCTAGGAATACAACCAATTACAAAACATCAAAGAGCGAGAGAAAGCAAGGAAGTTAAGCTACCACTGCGAATTGTTGTCCCTCGAGGGTGGGTCTTGATCATGCTAGTCGGAGCCGGGTAAGTTTTCACCACTATCCTAGACGTCCCAACCAAATTCGGGTTTTCCTTTAAATCTTCAATAGTGGCTTGTGATGGAAACCCTAATTTGACTATTAACACATTACAAAAAGGGTTTGGATTGAGTGGTAATGTAGCCAAATTCAAACAAACTTGATATAATGTAAATAATATGAACTCCAAATATCTCTCTCTTCTTTGTTATTGAATAATCAATTAAAATGTTTCCTAAATAGGAAAACAACTCCCAACTCAAGTACAAACCCTAATTAACTTTGACTAAATCTACTCTAGGTGGCGAATTTACTATTTGTAGTAGTTTACTAGAACCTGCTATTCTTAGTAAGTTCGTATGCTTATTCGTACGGGAAAAAAATTGCCACACATCTTCTAAATTTCTAAATTAGAGGAATTTCCAACTTTCTAACTCATAATGCAACTAATAGACTAAAATTAACTAATGCCCAAAAATAGGAAAAAAATCGAACTATAACTTAAATCCTAATTTTTGGCCTCAAGATGGCGGATTTAGGGCCCAAAAATGTGCTAAAACTTTCCCAACCAATAGGGATGATTTTTTGTGCATTCATCTCATCGAAACATGTGGTTTAAAAAAAAAAATGGACTCAAACGGACACCCGGAGCTCAAGTTATGACCTTGTCAAGTTCCTGCTAATTTTGGTGCATCATTCTCCCCTACTTGAAAAAAATGCAGCTCCTGCAAGTTGTCTTCTTCAAACTACTTCCATTTATTTGCATCCAAATTCTTAATCTCCCACTCTATGACCCAATTATTGTCCTCTTGTTCCAGTCCTTTCCAATGTACCAAATATTTGTTGTATTTCCCATGTCACATGTCCATTGTTTTCTTATCTAGAATCTGATCCACTTCTTCTTTCTTCTTCACCGAAACCTGCTGCCTCCAATATACTACTTCATCAATAAAATCCCCTTTTGCACCATCCCCATGAAAATAATACAAATCTGAAACATTAAACATTGGAGAAATATCAAAATTCCCTGGTAATTCTACCTCATAAGCATTATTTTTTTTTTCATGATTTTGCAGGGACCAATCTTCTTGTACTTCATCTTGTTATAGGTTCCTTTTGGAAACCTTTCCTTCCGTAGATATACCATAACCAACTCACCAATTGTAAATACCTTTCTCCATCTCATGCACATATGTTATTTCCTTATACTTATCATTACTATTCTGTAGCTTCTTCCGCACTTCTTCCTGTAATTGTTGGATATGTTCGGAAAATGCTTCTGCATCATCACTGACTCTGCCATCAACTGGTAGCTGTACCAAATCTAACACCCCATTTGGATTACTCCCATACACAATTGAAAATGGAGACTTTCATGTGGATCTATTTATGGAACTGTTATATGCAAACTTAGCTTGTGGTAATGCTAAGTCCCATTATTTCAGCTTTTCCCCAACGATGCACCTTAACAGGTTTCCCAAACTTTGATTGACCACCTCTGTTTTCCCATCAGTCTGAGGATGATAGGCACTACTGAACTGTAGTTGAGTTCCCAATTTCTTCCATAAAGTCCTCCAGAAGTGACTTAAGAACCTTGTGTCCCTATCTGAAGTAATGGTTTTTGGAACACCATGCAAATGAACAACTTCTCTAAAAAAAAATATGCTACACTTGTCGCATCACTTGTTTTCTTACAGCAATAAAATGAACCATCTTAGAAAACCTATCAACAACCACAAAAATTGATTCATTACCTCGTTGTGTTTTTGGTAATCCCAAAACAAAATCCATACTCAGATCTGTCCACGACCCTTTAGGAAATAGGCAATGGCATATACAACCTTGTATTTTGTGCATGGCCTTTCGAGACTTGGAAAATTTGACACCTCTCCACATATCTTACCACATCTCTTTTTAGCTTTGGCCAATAGTATTTCTCTACTACCAAGGCTATCATCTTATCTTTACCAAAATGCCCAACCAATCCTCTGCTATGCAACTCTTTCACTATATTCTCTCTCATAGACCCAACTGGAATACATAGTTGGCGTCCCTTGAATAGGTAGCCATCCTGTAAAATGTACTCATCCTGGACATCTCCTGCATTGTCTGACAATGGACGAATTAACCTTTCAACAATATCCTTGAAATCAGAATTAGAAGAATACAAACCCTTTATTGCTTCAAAACCCACCACCTCATTTTCCATAGTGGTAAACAAAGTCACACGCCTACTCAATGCATCTGCAACTTGATTCTGTTTTCCTTATTTATGTTTTAGAGAAAAGTATAATAACCCTACAAAAATGATACCCACTTTGCATGCCTACTATTTGACTTCTTTTGAGTATTCACATACTTTAGGGCTATGTGGTCTCAGAATAACACAAACTCCTTAGGACTAAGTAATTCCTCCAATGCCTTAATGCTTGTAAATTGCATAAAATTCCACATCATAAGTAGAGTAGTTCTTTCTTACCTCATTCATTTTCTCACTAAATCAAACTACTGGCTTTCCACCTTGACTTAGAACAACACCAATACCCACATGTGAGGCATCACAATCAACCTCAAACACTTTATCAAAATCTGGTAGTGCCAAAATGGGTGCCTCTCACCACCTTTTTTCTTCAAGAACTAAAACTATCCTCGCTTGCCTTTGTCCACAAAAAAACTCCCTTCCTTTTGTGCAATCTGTTATAGGTGCTACAATATTGCTAAATGTTTTAATAAACTTTCTATTAAATGTTGTTAGACCATGAAAGCTTCTTACCTCTATTATACTCCATGGAGTAGGCCATTCAATAATTGCCTTTATCTTTTTGAGTCCATCTGTACCCCATCTGCTGAAATAATAAAGCCCAAGAATACCAAACTCTCTTGCATAAATGTGCACTTCTTCATATTTGCATAGAGTTTCTCTTTCCTTAACACTTCAAATATCACCCTTAGATGCCTCAAATGTTCTTCTTTAGTTTTACTAAAGATCAAGATATCATCAAAATAAACCACAACAAACTTACCATTATACTCCCGCAAAGACGATGTTCATCAGTCTCATAAAAGTACTAGGTGCATTGGATAACCCGAATGGCATCACCAACCACTCATATAATCCATTTCCTATCTTGAATGTTGTTTTCCACTCATCTCCTTCTCTAATCCGAATCTAATGGTAACCACTTCGAAGATCAATCTTGGTTAAATACCTAGATCCAACGAAGCACATCCATCATATCATCAAGGCGAGGTATTGGGAACTTATACTTGATTGTAATTTTATTGATTGCTCTACTATCCATGCACATTCTCCATGTTCCATCCTTCTTTGGTGTTAATAAATTTTGGGTTGCACACGGACTCATGCTCTCCCTTACACCCCTTTCTCACACGAGCTCTATCACTTGCCTATTCAACTCTACATGCAATGTCGGGCTCATCCTATAAGCCGCTTGATTTGGGAGTGAAGATCCTGGGATCAAATCAATATAGTGTTGAATATCTCTTTTGGGTGGTAATCCGTCTAGTAGCTCATTAGGAATAACATTAGAAAATTATTCTATTAATTTATGTTGTTTCTACTGGTATTTGTGCACTTGCAGGTTCATCCTTATTTGTGACTAGTGCATAACAAAAACCAGTTTCCTTTACCTCCTTCACAAATTCCTTTACAGAAAGCATATTTTCAGCCTTCCCCTCTTCCTTAAGAGG
The DNA here is from genome assembly GCA_018340775.1 of Taxus wallichiana var. yunnanensis. Lineage (NCBI taxonomy): Eukaryota > Viridiplantae > Streptophyta > Pinopsida > Cupressales > Taxaceae > Taxus > Taxus wallichiana. Next base: position 705,122,314 of record CM031242.1, on the reverse strand, counting down.
TAACAAAACTATTTTTGTGCCATCCTTCCAAAAAGTATAAGTATTCTTTCCCCCGTCATGAATAAATTTTCTATCAAATTGCCATGGTCTTCCTAGTAGCATATGACATGCATCCATAGGAATAACATCACACCAAATCTCATCCTTGTAATTGTTCCCAATAGAAAAACTTATTAAACATCTCTTATCAACAATAACTTCATTACCCTTCTTAAACCATGCAATACGGTAAGGGTTAGGATTCTTCTCACAATGAAGACCCAATTTCTCGACCATCTCATTTGAAACCATGTTCTCACAACTACCACCATCAATAATAACATTACATACCTTTCCTCCTGAAGTGCATCTTGTTATGAAAATATTTGTATGCATCCATGCATCCCCCTTGATTCCTTTCTTGGAGCAATCATTGTCCTCTTGATCATCATATTTTCTCCAACATCTGGTGGAATTTCTAGGTCATGTTCATCTTCTACTTGTTCAGCTTCAACAAGATTTACTCTTGGAGCATCTCTTTGCTCTTTTCATGTGTATAAGAATGCGGTCATTCAAAATCCCAATGCCCCTCTTCACCACATTTGTAACAAACAAATGGTCTTCGTGGAGCCTCCCATCCTCTATCACCAACATATCCTCTGCCCCTAGAAAATCCTTTGCCTCTTTGTTGATTTTGGAAATCTTGTCTCGTATCTTCTTGCTTTTCCAATCCACAAGATGATTCTCCCTACCTTAGCTAAAACCATCTCATCCCTGAAAGGAAGATGAGGCCCCTATTCATTCCAGGTGATCTCCTAAAACTTTAACGATTTTGTTTTTCCTCGGCCTTTAAGGCTAATTGATAGGCATCCTCCATGCTCTTAATCCTATGCATACTTATCTCATCTTGAATAGAAATTTTTAATCCATTTACATACCTTGCAGCCATTTGTTCCTCAGTTTCTTCATGCTCTACATGAATGGACAACTTGTAGAACTCATCTGTGTATTCTTGCACTGTTTGTAAGTTCTGTCTGAGATTCTAAAACCTCCTATAAAGGGTTTGTGCATAATCCACAGGGAGAAATTTATCTTTCAGCTTCTTCTCCATCTTACTCCACATCCTAATTCTTTCTTTCCCCTTTCTTGACCGCTCTTTCTATAGGTGATCCCACCATAACATAACATGACCTTTCAATTTCGTGCATGTAAATTTTACCTTCTTTTCTTCTGACATAGCCTTCCACTCAAAAAAAAAATCCACATATGCTAGTCAACCAAATCAATCTCTGGTTTTAGACTACCACCATACTCTGAAACATCAACTCTTATCCCATCATTCTTTCCTTCTAATGCTTGAAGCATCCTTTCTTCAAAAGCTAATGGTGGCGCTTGCATTTCCTCCTCTTCACAAACTTCTTCTTCATCTGTGTCATCTCCACCTTGATTTCCTCTCTGGGTTATCATTGCAGCAAGTGCAACAACTTGCCTCTGTAGATCTTGCATATTTCTATTCATCTGGGCAATACCGCCTCCTCTTCCTCTTCCTCTTCTTGCCATTTTTTTTAAGACTTGAACCAACTCTGATACTAGATAATGTAGCCAAATTCTAAACAAACTTGATATACTGCAAATAATATGAACTCCAAAAGAAAATAGATCTCCTTCTTCGTTATTGAATAATCAATTACAATGTTTCCTAAATAGGAAAACAACTCCCAACTCAAGTTTCCAAGCAAACCTAACTAACTTTGACTAAATCTACTCTAGGTGGCGGAATTTACTATTTTTAGACAGTTTACTAGAACTTGCTATTCTTAGTAAGTTCGCATGCTTATTCGTACGGGCACAAAAATTTCCACACATCTTCTACATTCCTAAATTAGAGGAATTTCAACTTTCTAACTCATAATGTAACTAATAGACTAAAACTAACTAATGCCCAAAAAAAAAAAAAAGCCAAACTACAACTTAAATCCTAATTTTTGGCCTCAAGGTGGCGGATTTAGGGCCCAAAATGTGCCAAAACTTTCCCCAATCGATAGGGTTAGTTTCTCGGTGTGTTCGTCTCATCAAAACATGTGGTTTAAAAAAACGGACACCGGAACTCAAGTTATGACCTTGTCAAGTTCCTACCAATTTTGGCGCATCAAGTGGTCGGTTAATTTATGTCCCTTTAAGGAACGTGTCTTTAAAACAATAAATACGTATGATGCACTTAAACATAAAATCCAATGTAATGCAATTGTCACAACCCTTAATTTTTCAATGAATGCACGAAGAAGTAAATGCTAGATTCTCTTTTAAATTGAATTCGTATTTTGGCATGCGAGATGCTTTTGAAACAAATAAATTCCTTAAGATTATGTGCTTGATCGTGTGTATCTCATTATTTTAAATGCACACATTCACTTAGGTCCTTATATAATTTTTAAATTCAAATTAAATCATTGTTGACATGTAAGTCCACTCACAACAAATTATAGGAAAAGATAACAAAGGACATGGATCGTTCACTTATTATTTATATATTTCTTGAATTTAAATTAAAAAGCCGTAGTGACATGTAAACCAACTCACAATGAGAATGAAAATAACACGTAAAGACAAAACCATATGAACCCAAAACAAATGTTTAAAAATCCCACCTAAAATATATTGTGATATAGTTTTGGTAGAATAAAATTACACTAATATAAATGTCCCACAAAAACTCTTCAAACAACTATATATATAAACCAAAAAAACTAAAGAGAAGAGAGAACGAGAAGAAGATAAAGTAAAATACATGCGTAAGGGGGTTAAATTTGATGCCCACCTACATCTCACAAACAATTTTTGGGTGACGGTAGTTTTTCAACACTTACCTTCAAAAACACAAAACAATGTTATTGTTATTAAATATTCCATATTTAGTATACCTTTTTAATATATATTTACATATATCTTAGTAATTTATATACAAATCTATATAAAAATTAATAGTCTTAAGTTTTAAATATGCAAGTAGCGTGTAATGGTAATATTAAATATTTACAAGTTTTTTTTTGATGAAATAGACTATATTACTTAATAAAAATATTACAGCTATCCACAAAAAATATGGGTGGTAAAGGGCACACCCCACGTTCAAACTAGCCGAGGCTAGGAGGCAAAAGTATCAAAAGGCAACAATGCCACAAAACATAAGGAAAACAAACTAAGTGACACAACAAACATAGCAGCAGGGGGTGGTGGTGGAGGCCCTTTATCCTCCAGGTTACCACCTGGAAGATCATTTCCATCCGGAAGGGGTGGCCAGCCGGTGCCAACTTCTTCTTCTTCTTCTTTTTCGTCCTGCAGATTAGGAGATATGGCAAGAGCCAACCGGGGGACTTTGCTAGAATCCCATCCATCCCATTGCGCAGGAGGCGGGGAGTGGTGGTGGGAGCCCCAGCCACTATGATGCGTGGGCCACTACAGGACCCCCAACCACCCCGATTAATAGGGCTCCGCCGATGCTCGGGTTGCCGCCAGGAGAGCGATGATGGGGTATGTTCATTCGACCGGCCACATCCATGACGACCTCTCGAACGAACACTCCCAGAAGGGGAGGTGGGGGGCTCCCATGCCACAGTGCAAGGAGCGTTGGCCCAATGATCCAGGAGGGTCTGGAGGTGCCGCACTTCCAGCTCAACCTTGTGGGCCTAATCCTGGATCTGTAAGAACACATTCGAGATAAGCATGGCCTTATCATAATGTGAAAGAAAGCAAGAAACTGTGGAATTAGCAAAAACAACATAATTGTGTTCTTTCCATATAAAAAAGGAGCTCCACTCTGAAAGTATGCCACACTTGTGCAAAAGCATGGGGAATGGAAATAGAATCCCCAAGCAAAACATGTTGCCAAAGAAAAGGAGCTAGGTGAAATGGTCAAAGAAATCGTGGATCCAGACCCAAATAGCCTGAGCTTTTGGGCAATACTAGAACAGATGCGTAAGCATCTCAATATGCCCACAAAAAGGGAAAAGCCGAGGAGCAATCCCGTAATGAGCTAATCTGCGCCCAATAGGGAGGCCTTGAAAGAGCAGGCACCAAGAAAAACAAGCTAGCTTGGGCTGAAGGATGGCCTTCCAAACTGTGTGAAATCTAGCTTCCCAGGAGGACCATCCAGAGTTGATGGACCACCTGAGTTTAGCAAAGCCACCATTGGCAGCCTGGGGGTGAGAAGAGCATACCCTTTTCTTGGGGAGTAATTTAAGAATGGGGTATCTAGAAACCATTTCCAATCCTTCCACCAAGGCCTGAGAGAGACAATACCCACTTTGTGAAGCATCTCAGCTAGGAATGGAATCAAGAATTTCCTAATAAGACTCTATCGGTTGAAACAAGCTGAAATTTGGCTTTAGCTTGAGGCCAAGTGAGAAGCATTCTGGACTGCCTGCAAAAGATGTCATTAAGAGTGCGCAAGCCTTGACGATATAACTTAAGGGCATGAACCCAGGGCACTTGGGCAAGTAGCACATCATGAAAATTGATGAGCGGAGACCACCAAATGTTGTGGTCATTAATGGAAAGCCCATTATGGAAGCCATCCCCTTCCCAGATTAAAAAGGGTTTGAGCGACTCCTTTACGTCTAACATCACAAAACAACGTTTAACCAATCGTGAAATTTAACCCCTACGCGGCGGAAGAAACACACGCACATAAACTAAACACTCATAAAAAAATTATGCATTTGAGAATTGTAATTTCTTTTTATGTTCATAGAGGACAAGGAGTAGGGAATGGACCCCATCTCCGAGCACCATAAGTTGCATATGTTACACAGCCACGTAGACTGCTAACTAGGACTCCAAATCAGCACGGTGGATTCTTGTTTGTTTTATGAATCTTAAAATGTAATTTTTAAACCTGTTCACATTTTGTATGACACGTGTAAATAGAATTCCATGCATACTATTAGAAATGACTAAATATAAATATCAAACCCATCACCACTGCTTTTTTTAAAATGTAATGACAACACGTATTTGAGTGGGAAGCTGCGCATTTGAGGTGACAGTAATGTACAAGAAGTAGCTATTAAAGCGGTAACATGTGGATTAATATCTCCACCGACTCACCATATTTTCCACCATCATCCCTGTAATGGTGCATTCAACCCCTAAAAGCTGTGCATTCAACACCCATAAATTGTGCATTCACTCGTAGTTTTCATATGCAATGTAGGCAGGTCTAGTTTTCTACACATTGTTATTTTGTCAAGGAATCCTATACGTGTTTGGTGTGCCACCTCATCAAACATGGAACTTGAACTTGAACCTTGTGGCTTAGGTTACAGGTATTCTAGATGCGCTTCTTCTACACAATCTTGTTCAAGCAAATAGATTGAATTTTCTTTTAGTTCTTGGATTTGCTTTCCAATCTTCAATCTTCTTTGGTTTGAGAATATATTAACTCAAATTAAGTTAGCTTAGTGTATGGTATACTATCTTTGTGTTATATCTTTGTATTGCAGTACTTACTTGTGTCAATCGTGAGACAAGTTTGCAAAAATATGGGAGATTAATTAAACAGGAATGGAACAAAGTGAAGAGAACATTAACATTTGGAAGCCAAGGAGGACCGATGACATGCTTGCTTGTTGGTTGCCTTTGGTTAAATGATTATCTAATAACCGTTTCTCTAGGTGGCATGATTAGCTTATTGTCTGCAAGCGATCCAGATAAACCACCAAAACCAATTTCTGTCATATCAAGAGTATAACTGCAATTACATTTTCTCTTCATGGTGGACAAAGTGAGGTTTACTCAAACAACTATGATGGAGTAATTGTTAGATGGATAATTGGGCCTGCTACGCTGCAGGTGGGAGAGGAACGATAGTACCCAAATTAAATGCCTCACAATAGTTGAAGGAGAGCTAGTAAATTATAATGGTGAACACATACATGCTGGAATGGAAGCGGAAGGCAGAGAAGCAAGGTAGAAGATCCAACCACGCGAGTTAATTTGTTTGTAAAATGATTTATTCTTACTTTCCTGATTGTGTTTTGGCTGGAGAAGTTCTCAGACCTCGGTGATTAACTACGTATCTATACTCTTAACTCAATGTATTTTATAGATTTTGTTTCTTTTAAGTTCTGAATATTTTGGCTTCAATATTGTAGGAGTTTTCCTTTCTGAACTAGGTATTATAGCATGCATAAAAAATCCTTTGATTTCATTATTATTTTTCCTAATAGTGTTTACCTAGATGCTATAAATAGTTGATGGCTGTGTGTCCACTTCCTGTGGTATTGACTAGATTTTTTCAATTGGGTTTGCACAACACTTGGGTATTGCTTTAGAGGTCAATGTATTCAATCCAGTCTTGGGTGTTTTGGGGTGTAGGATTTTAATAGGGCCTTACTGATTGATGCATGATTTATTGGTCATTTGATTTAGAGATCTGTGATCATATTCTGAACTTTTGAAACTGTTGTGAATGTGTGCCAGGGTCTATTGAGTTCTTGTTTTTCGTGTAATGTTTTAGCCTGCAACACAAACCACAATGCCGTGATAATTTCTTTTTTTTTGTGTAATGTTCTTGTTGCAGGGTAGAAAAGAATAACAATGCCAGTGATACGTGAATGAGTATGAAGACCACAAATTTATTTGCAGGTAAGGTCATCTGTGACCTTACTAAGGCAATGATCTGTTTATCTTAATCCAAAATGTTTTGTCTACAATTGTTTGTCTGTGAGATGATTGAGTTATATTCCAGTTTTATATGGTATATTTTATTTGCATGCCTTAATTATGTTTACAAATGCTGGCAAGGACCCATAAAATGGGAGACAACATAAAAAATACATAAATGGATAGTCCTTATTTCACACACAAGAAAACATATATTGTTTTATATTCATTTCGATAGACTTACAAAAATTTACGTTAAATCTGACTTCCAAAGGATTAAAGTCAGTATAACATTTATCAAAATCATATATACATATTCGACAAAATCTGCCAAAACTTACTAAATGGGCAGCTTTTTAGAAATTCTTTCTAATATTGGACAAAATTTGTAAAGCCAAACTTAACCGCTGGACCAAAATCCTGGAAATGGTCGAGACTGCTCTTCCTCATGACTCTCTGATGTGCTAGCATTCATAGATTGGAGAACATGAGGTAGCATAGTAGGAGGCTTACCTGGAACATCTGTCAAAGTTCTTGAAAGTTGGCCAATTTGACCAAACAATGCTTGCTCTAATTTTCCTGAATATGTCTCTTTGTTTGAAGGAGAAGATGGGCAACTGGATTGGTTATTGATAATGGAAGAAAAAGCAGGCATGAATGTGTTAGACATGTCCAAAAAAATGTGATGCTGATCAAGAAGGGGATTAGAGGGACTACTCAAATGTCTATTTTGTCGATCAGGCTCCTTCTGTGCTTGTTGCCATTCCTTCATCCTTTTATCATGTTCTTTTGACAGTCTGGCTTGTTCCCTTTTCAACTCCTTCTCATTTTTTCGCTGCAACTTGTCTTCTTCTTTTTTCTGCCTTTTCAATTCTCTTTCAATTTTAAGTTGCCCCTTCTTTTCTTTTTCTACCAACATGTGGGCTTTCCTTTCTTCTTACTCCCTTCTCTTTGCCTTCAAATCTTCAATTTCTTTTTTCTTGCTTCTTGATCTTGAAGTAAATGCAAGTATTCATCGAGGTAAGTATTCGGGATTGCCTACCAATTATAATTGCACCATCACTTAGCCACACAGGGTTATTGTGAACCCTCTCAATTGGTAGCTTTAAGAATTTACTTACTAATTGGTTGTCATTTTGGGTGCAGACCACCTCTTCAGTGTCTTGTGTGGCTATGAAATCAGAAACTTCGAAGTTACCTTTATCCATATCTTTGTGGGATAAATTTGGGGCATCTAATTAGGATGCATCACGTGCCTCCCACTCCAAATTATCAACATAATAGTGTACCACCTCACTTAGAAGAGGTGGGGGAGGGGATGGCATTGAAAGAGAAACTTCCTCATTGTTGAAATCAATTTGCATGTTGAGATTTATGGCCCCTTCTTTAACCCATTGAGGTGGGCTGAGTTGTGTTGGCAAAGTCAAGATATCATCAACATCTGTGGCTTCTTGTGTTTGGCTCACATGAGTTGTTGAACTAATGTGATCATCTTCTTCATTGATTATATGTGGCTGATTTAAATCTTTAGGCATGCCAAAAAATTCTGTCTCAACATGCACTTCCTTTGTTTTCTGTGCATCCTCATTATCTGACACATTATTCCTAATTTCTTCTAAACATCGTTCTACATCTCCATCTTCTATTCCTGCCATCCTCAATATGTTTTCAACAGCTGCCACCTCGTCTTCTTCAACATGAAAGGCTTCACTTGGCCTCATATCATTAGAAACAACATTACGATCAAGTGGCCATATACCTGTCCTATGAAAACCTGCTTTGATGTTTTTAGGAGTAAGTGCGAGTTGGAAAGCTTGACTGCTAAGTGTTGCCAATTCTGTCCTCCTGATTTCAAGACCTGAGTTCTTTGCCATCCATTTGGACCTCATTGATTTGAAGTAGTTCTTGAATGGAGAGAAAACACTAACATCTAATGGCTGAAGTTTGTGACTGGTATGAGCTGGCAAAGTCACAAGGTCAATTCCTAGATTTCTAGCTTCTTGGATTGTGCCAAAAGCTACATGGCTGCCATGACCATCAAATATTAGAAGATGCCTATTTGTTGGTGAAACTCCGCCAGGCACAGATCTTGCAAAATGATGCAGCCAATTCAAAAACAAATCCTTTGTCATCCATGCATGTGGTTGCGCTACCATGCATGCTCCAGGTTCACATCCAACTATATAGTTTTTAAGTTGTCTCTTTGCCTTAAAAAGATAAAATCCAGGAATGCTTTTTCATGCTACATTAACACAACATAATACAGTAATCCATTCTCTACTTTTTGACATAATGTGTGGAACACTTTTACAACCTAATTTCGCAATCACACGCATGCCACAATTCATTCCTGCTTGTACATCAATTTCATCACAATTCCACATTTTATTGGGCCCATATTGATTTTTGTATACATTTTTTGCAAGTTATAATAGAAAGCAACAACGATTCTTGGTCGTAACATGACTCGCTTCTATGTCTATCAAGGCCCTCCATAGTTCCTATTGTCAAATCGGGATGGCGCCTACGGAACCCATATCGCCATGATTTTCCTGGTAGACCATCATTAAATGGATTTGGTTTGCTTTGACATATATGAGCTACATAGGCCTTTAAGTGAATGACTTCAAGACCATGGCCAAGTTCAGCCATATCTTTGCACCATGTCACAATTTCCTACTCTTCATTCTCTGTCAGAACTATTGGAGGTCGCATCCTCTTAGTGGTTCTTTTTCCATACAACCAATCAGTCACGTTTGTGGCAAGGATATCCCACTTAGATGCTGCTTTTCTTGTTGACATTCCATTCTCCTCCACATCCCTCATGGCAGCCTTCATGTCTGCTTCTGTCCATTGTCCTCTTATGTATACTTTCTTTGTTATAGCAGACCCTCCAGTTACTTAAACATTTGGGTTCATACTAGTGTTGAATTCAGGTTCATGTGTAATTGTGATATTCTCATCAACAAATTGTTCTTTTCCTTTTGATGAATTACTCCTTTGAGTGGAAGATGTATTTTTCTGAGGTTGTAATTGAGCAACGTTATCCATGCCTGAATCTTGTGATTTGGCTCTTGAAGGATTATTCTTTCTGTTGGAAGAGGTGCTTTTTTGAGCTTGTGTCCCAGCTATTTTATCTTCATCAAAAGACAGATTTGTAAACTTTGCCCTTCTTTGCAAGTTGCTTCTCAACCTTCTCACTGGTCTTTTGGATGTCTGCTTTGCACGTGCCATTATGAAATACAAGGAACTTTGTAGTCTGCATTAGTCTTTTGTTAGCATATTTGGATGCACTATGTATATGGAGGTAAATTTAACACCTTATGAATGTGTACATCTAATACTATGCATGTAGAATTTTAGAGGCTGCGAAAGAAGTAGTGGCTGGTTTGGAAAATAAATAAATTTTTATTTTGAATATTGGAAAAGCAATGGCTATTTCAGAAAATCAAAGAAATCGCTATTTCTAGATTTTATCTTTTTACGGCAAAGAGAAACACAAAAATCATTACTTCTACAGATTCCTATACATTTCAAAAAATGTGTTCAAAATTTAAGAAAATTATGATTTATTTAGCGCAAAAATCAGAATTTGGAGGAACAAGTGAACATTAAATCAATTATGCACACGAGTGAGTTTAAATTTGTAGATAGAGTTTAAATTTGTAGATAGAGTATAAACAACATGAATTTGCAATAACGAAGTTGTTCATTCTTGCAAATTTAATGATGTTTGTAAACTATCTACATATTCAAACTTCCTATTGTTCATAACAAATTTAATGGTTAACTGTGAGATCTAAAAATGTTTAGAGAAAAAAAGAGACAATTTTTAAAAATAGTGCTTGATACAAAAGGAAAACAACTATCGCACTGGAAATTTCAGAAATATTTTACTATTTTGTATTTGTGCAAGCAAGAAAATCGATGATTTGGAAGTACTTTGTTCTTCGTATCGTATTCGTGGCAAAGAAGAAAATTGATGATGGAAAAGTTTAAAATTTTGTTAAGCGTTTTATTGAATGTTGCTTTTGAAATCTTCAAACTATGTCAAACAACGGTGACCATAATGATGTGAATATCGATCAGCATGCCGTTAAATGACGGGAAAATTATTTCAAGATGCCTTGATCCTGGCGACAATAGCAAAATCAGATCCACGAAGCAATAGGGGAAAACATCAGACGGAAACTATGACAGAAACCTTTGAATGAAGAATAACAGAGAAATAACATGTCCTTGTATCGATCCCCGCTCAAACTCAATTCAGACAGAAGTGTGATCATGATAAACTTGGAAATATTTCTTCTGATAAATTTGAATTCCTTAACTCGTCTAGGTACTGCTGGAGAAACTCTGGTTTAAATCCCTGTAATTCTCCGAGCACGTTGCCTCGATTTAAACCAAAAAGTGTTGGGGGGAGGGGAAACTTTGTCGAGGGAAATAGGAACACATTTAGGAGGGAAAGCAAGCGAAGGAATATCCAAATGGAGTCTGGCATTTACGTGTATAAACTCTATTATTTTTTGATTTGGCTTTTGTAGTTTAGTCATATTTAGGACATGTTGCTTTCAACATGATGTGGGGTTTTGGTTTTTCTTACTTCATTGTTCATGAGACCTATATAATAACACGTGTTGAAATTGATCTGGGGGGAAGTTGTGTTCATATTAGTCTCCTTAGGGACTATGGGGAGCAGGCCTGGAAATTGACAGGCTGTAGGCCATTTTTGTGATTTTAACTGTATTTTACAGCTGAATTTTTTTAAAAACCGTAGACAATGACAAGCTAAATTTTTTGAAAACCATAATTTTTTTAAAGTGGTTTATATAAAAACACAATACCTATATATATATATATATATATATATATATATATATATATATATATATCATTGGAAATTACAGCCATCTAAAAGAGCTAAGCTCACAACAAAATTTGATTTGACAGGTATAGATAATTTGAAAATCCAGGCCTTTGGATGGGGAGGTAGATGTAATTACACCGAAAGCGTTTCACTATGGGGTTGAGGCTTCCGTCCTCTGACGACGAACAAGATGTGGGTGACTAGGATATCAACGTACATTATCAACATAATCATATTTTAATTTGAACGGACAGATATTCTGCATGTCCATGAAATCTACAGGGATGACGTCTTCTCAGTGCATCACTGGCTGAACTGTCAGACTACCGCGGGAATGGTGCTGCAAAGGTTACAGTGCACATGCCGCAGGTGCTCAAAAGCAGAAGAAGCAAAATCAATACTGGTAGACATTACACTCGACTGAAATGCCTCCTAAAACTCAATCTTCTTCTTCTTCTTCGTCTTTTGCATACAACAAACCAAACATCGGCAGGCAGTAGTTTCCTCTCAGAGTCTTGAACCCGCCTCAGAAACAGTGAATAAAAGCTCACTTACTGGAGAAAGCATGTCTGTGAATAAAAGCGATCACAAAGTGGATAGTGAGGATGTAGAGTTGCAAGGAAAAGAATGCATGGTTTTTGCAGGGACAACTGTTGTGAATGATAGCTGCATCTGCCTTGTAACAGAGACTGACATGCATACAAAGATAGGCAAGGTTCATTCTCAGATCCACGAGGCATCTCAGCATGATGAGGATACACCATTGAAGAAAAAGTTGAACGAGTTTGGGGAGGCGCTCACTGACATTATTGGAGTTGTTTGTGCACTACTTTAACTTATTAATGCCAAGTATTTCCTTTCATGGGAGATTGTGGATGGCTGGCCACAGAATTTTAAGTTTTCTTTTGAAAAAGGCACATATTACTTTGAGGTTACAGTGGCATTGGCAGTTGATGCCATACTGTAAGGCTTTCCTGCAGTTATTACTACATGTTTGGCACTTGGTACAAGAAAAATGCAATTGTACTCAAGCTACCCAACGTGGAGACTTTAGGCTGCCCTCTTTTAAGTGAATAACAGCAAGCAATAGGAAATTTACATTGTTATTATCAATGTATTTTTTTGGGTAAGAATCTGTATAACGCTATATTGTTGTAAGATTTAGATTATGTACTAGCAGTTGGAATATGGCCGCGTTGTGAGTTCTGTTCATATTCTTCTCTTTTTATCTATTTGAAATTTGGTATATGTTAAATTTATGTATACCTTTATGTCCCGTGTACACACTCGGTACAATTGAATGCACTCATCACGTTTTTATGACTAGGAAATGTCTAGGCTGTATAATTTTTTGAACTATTTTGTAAGATTAACAATTTACGTACCGGAATTAAGAAACATATTCCCATTCATTATTCATAAGATAATAAATATTACTTTTAAATATTTACACGGATTAATGGTCACAATACTTTGATTTCTTGACTCGCTCGCCAATGCAATGAGGAATGTGAACTCGCCAAAATATTTAACCTCCAACTTGATCTACGACTCTTTTCAAACACAACAAGGCAGCTTGCCTTCATCAACCAACTTTGTTGGTAGCTCAATGCAAACTCGGTAGAAACATGTTTCTACCCCTTAAAGATCTCGGCCAATGCAAAGGTGAATGTTAATTCGGTTGAAAATAAACAACTCGGTCCTCGACTCTTTGCAGGCTTGGTGATGCACATGGCTTGATTAGTGATGGTTTCATTTCAAATAGGGATACTTTCCAGTGATAGATCGAAAATGTGTTCGACAACAATGAGGTACTTGCTCTTTTGTCCAGTGATAGCTTGATGTTTTGGCTTATCGTTTCAAAATCTCCCGCTTTCAATGCTCCCAAAAATGACCTTGTCAAACAAATAGATATTCAAATAATTGAAATATTGCAGAGCAAAGAGGAAGAGGATGTGAAAACATGGCTAAGTGGGAGGTTAAATGAAAATAAGGTTTCTTTGTTTTTATATGATGTTTGGTAAATTGATGCAAACTCCTTGTTAATTGAGTTAAGCGTACCTACGATATCTCGCACACCATAACTCAAACCTCATCGTTGCCACTTCTAGAAGTAATAACAAGCTTAAACAATTACGGCTGTGATGAATTCGTCGATGACGTACGGTAGGTTTCTAGCCTTACACCTGGCAGTATCAGTTCAGTTTAACAGGTTGATCTACTTGGGTGCAAAGAAACTGACAGGTCTGGAACGCCCACTTGTTCAGCTAGAGTCACCAGGTATTGGCACTGATAGCTTGTCAGGATGAAAAGATGACATGAAATAGGGGTACATGTGTTGATGCAGGGAAACAGACATTGCGTCCATGCCAAGCCATAGAAAGAGTGTGGTGCATACCCAAGTACTGTCACCGTTCTGTCTCTGTATGTCAGCTCCTACCCTCTTTGAAAATGCATGGAATGGTTGATGCTTATGAGCTAGAAGCGAAGGAGGATATTACACACAAGAAAATCTTGTTTCATCCATCGCAGAAGGAGCGTCCTCGGGAAGTCATTTTGCACAATGCATTAACAGTAGCTATTTATTGCATTCACGTTCTTTGGTGTGGCCGTCATGGCACTCTGGGTTTATCTTTGGCTCGGTCATATGGATCTCTACTCTGGAGGTCATTCTTGAGTGCATGAGCTTCTTTGCTCTTAGTCGACTTTTGTTATTTATATGTTCAAAGCTCTGTCTTTTCTGGTAATTGTTGTTTTCACAAACTATGGATGTCATGGTGTGAAGATTTCTTCCATTGCTGGTTTGGGTGCTTGTTGTTTAGACACATTCAAGTTCATTGTGATTCCAACTGCCATTATTTTCCTTATTGTAAAAACTTGAGCTTGTTGTTTTGTGCATGTCCATTGTGCTTGAATCTTGCTTTTAATAGAATTTTTGCTCACATGCCAATGTCAAAGACAACTCCATCCCCATTTGATTTCTCCATGTTGTACACACCAAACCTTAAAAAAACTAAAACAATGAACAGTGTAAGCTACATTTGGGTTGATTCTGAGTCATTTTCCTAATAAGTGGTGAGAGCTTCACCTATTCTTTACCTTCATGATCTCTGACTTTCCCTTTGTCTGTGGGAGAATTTATTTTGAATTTTAGGCCTTTCATGAGCTATATTTTCTATTTCAACTTCAATGGTTTTGTGTTAATTAAATCGAGCTCAAATTTTTCCCTTTGATAGATCTTTCCTGAAGCTTTGTGACTCCAAACTTTATTCTCTAATATTTTGGTATTTTAAATGCACCTTTCACTTTGCTAAATCAGACAGGTTGCCTTCATTTCTTGTTTCAAACTTTGTATCTCTTATAATCGTGCCTTTGTGTTTTATGAATATGCATTTTGTAATAAATACTTTCTTGAAACTTTGATGTCATATTAAATGTTGAAAGTAGAAAACATTCGAGGTTTTTTTTAGAGCTGCAACACTGTAACGCTTATTTTTTCTATTGATCTGAATTTGCTGAACTTGCATTGTTTAGATTTCAAGCTCAAAACCAAAACATTAAGGAAGCTCACCTTTGTTTGAAAGACAAATGATAATGGCAATTTTATCCATGGCTATAACTCGGTCGTTTAGTGCTCCATGAAATGCATATATGAAGGCATAATTGTATGGAAGTTTGATGATAAAATTTTTTAACTACATTTTGAAACTTTGTATTTCTTTCCTAGATGAACTTTACTTGTATTCCATACATTTTCGCAAAGTGAGAACTCTTTTGGAGTCACAACCTTGTTGATTAAACAAGGGGACGAGTCCATCATATTTTGAGCATAGCGTCATTCATCACGAGATTTATGATACATTACTTAGCTTATTTTTTATTCATCTTAGGATGAGGGGAAACTCTACCAAAGTAACGCCAAGTTTATTTCACCACCATTTTATCTATTCCTTTGCATTCTTGTTGCCCATTTGAGACAAGAGAAGGCATATTTTGCGAGTGTTATCAATAGATTGTGTTCACCACTTTTATGTCTGTTTACGCTCATCCATGATTGTGGCTGAGTTCTTAAAAGTCTAAAGTATGTGGGTACATTTTTATATATTTATAGCCACTTGGTCTTTATTTCAAGATCATCATCATAGTTAGGCTTTGGTCATCATTTAATCCCCTTAGACGTGTTACCATGTCGATATTGTCTCAACACAATTAAGATAATTACATCATGTTTCTCATAAACATGATCTAAGTGTCCGCATTGTGGCGATACACTGCCCATGTTTTAGTCCTTCCTTAGGATACTTTGATATATTTTGACTTAAAACATTGTCCAAAATCTTGGTGGGTTTTGCTTACATTGTATGTGTCATTTGGATACCACTTTGGCCCTAATATCTCGCTTCTCCGTAAAGCTTGATCAATGTGTCCAATTGGTGTGGTTACATTGCTTACATTTGTAATCCTAACCCTTTGATGTTTTTGACCTTGTTGGTTGTTAAACTCGTCATGGTATCCTTTGATTGGGAATCACACTTATGCTTTGTTAATACTTACGCCTTTTTCATTTTTGGACTTAACCTAAGTATTTACATAGAGTTGGCTATCTAGTGTAAAAAACTATCATTAAAAGAAAGAAGTATAAGAGCTTTGATCGATTGAGTGGTTAACATCACATGCATGGTTTTTTTATTGTATGATTAAGATTGCATATACTTGTACCTAAGACAAGTCATTTTATCCAATATTATTTTGAAATATCACTCTTCAGAGATAGAGGCTAAACCACCTCGAGACATCTAGGAAATAAAATTACATTACACTTAGGTTGATTTAACTCATTCAAGTCTAGATAGACCTCATGTAGTGAAGGCATCCATGCCACCTATCACAAGGATGGCCGCTAGGAGAATGGAACATGAAGTTGTTGACACTGCCAAAACCATCGGCCATAGCACTTATTGGAGCCTTCAGTCCCAAACTTTCATCTGCCATGTTTTTCCCTCCTATTGTGACCTTCAAGTTCAGGCACTTGGGTGTCATGGAAGGTCCGTTGAAAGGCCATGCCCCACCAGTCAAATGGTGCAGTTCAGTGGAATAGTCACTGCCAGGGTATAAATTTATAGTTTTTGCGTTTAAATTTCTTATTCTTTTATGAAGTTTATTTTGATTATTTGTATATATTTTTTATTTTATAATGATTTTATGAAAAATAAATTTTTAATAGATTTTATGAATTCTAAAATAATTTTATGTAATTATTTTTAAAAATAATTTTATGTTTTTTATTTGAAAGCTTCTTACAATAGGTGTAGATAAATACATAACTACGTCATCGCGAAACATAGTGTTATGGTAGGTTTTTACACTGATAGAAATCCCCCTTCCATCTTACATAGGCCAGAGAAACGAGAGGCTACGATCATTTTGGTTGACGATGCACAAATATGGATCAGCCTTACATGTGTCGGCCACTGAAATGAATGTCAAAAGGAATTAAAAGTTAGGACTGTGGTAACATATTCAAATCCAATCAAAAACATATCAAAAAGTGTATTCGATTTTAATGAATACCATGTATTATAAGTGTATATTTTATGGACTAAAAAGGACTATTATGCATTTTTGTATGTATTTCTATTCTTAATAATTTATTGTATAGATGTTTTTGTATGTATTTCTATTCTTAATAATTTATTGTATAGATGTGTTTGTGTGGTTTTGTCTCCAAGGGTTCTTGGGAAATTGATGTTTCAAGTTTTCTTATCCGTTTTTGAATAATGTTGAAATAACATAATTTGTTTCCAAGGATTGCTTAAAGATTGACTTTTCAACTTTTTTGATCCGTTTTTGTGTAGCGAAGATATAGATTAATAGTAACAAAGTTTTTCAGAGCGATTGGTGCACCTATAGTTCAAAATTTCGATTCAACAAAAACTCAACAGAGAAAATTTGACTTGGGTTCATGTTCGTTGAAAAATCGACAAAAATTTGAGAAATAAGCTATATATTCAATCATAATAACCTTAAATAACATGTAAAATATTGTCAAAACATAAGAAATGAACTTCAAGAACGCAAGACTATTTTCTGTTAGATTTATGGAAAAAATTAGAGTGCATATCATATTATCATATGACGATTTATTATCATCACTGAAAATTAATAATCACACAAAAAAATAACATTTTCTTCCCCTTCTCCATCTCCGTCAAATTGAAAGTGGATGGTAAACCATTCTCATGATAAAAACCATCATCAAGTATGTCATCCCCCATCACTCTTGCTACATTAAATGTTGTTTCTACTCTCTCCATTTTGTGACCTCCCCATTGGTAAACATGGGCTCCAAATTGGTGGAAATCTAGTCAAAATATGGGTCAATGTCATCCAAGTCAGTTGTGCCAGTAGGTTCCTTCCCCTACACTTGTTTGATGCGAAGGCAAAAATTTAATTGTGCAAAGACAAGGTTATTGACACACTCTTTCATCAACTTGTTGTGCTTCTTGGTGTAAATGGTCTCAAACAAGTTTCAAATTTTAATTGCACTCATGCCCAAAAATGCTACAAAATGACACAAGACACAGATGACTAGCCTTTGAAGAGTTATGTTGAGCACCATAAGATTCCCATAAAAATCTACAAATAGGGTAGTTATAATTTGTAAGTAAACTAAAATTACATTTATTAAGAAGTATACGACTAAATGACCCTAATTCTGTCACATGGATGTTGGGTTATTCTCTATCAATTGCATAAAGCCTAAGAAAAAATCTTTCTTTACACCCTTGTAAACTTGCAAGCTTCAAATCATCTCAAATTTTATCTTTAAGAAATTTGTGAGACGTCATCAAATTTCATCAACTTCCTTCCTCTCGCCCCTCTTAATCCATGTTGGTCATTACCTCTCTGGTTGCTCTATTACTTTTCATCTAGAAACTTTTTTCTCCTTAATGTTTTCAACAAATTCCTCCCACACTTGTTCTACCACCTACATTTACATTTCTTCCCGAAGGGGGTGCATCGAAGAAGTGAAAATGGAGAGACTGAAATAGTGGAAGAGGAAGAGGGGTGATAAAGACGTTGATCAAGTGTAAAGTTATTTTGAAGAGCACATGTAACTGTAAAATGAATTTGATTGCGCATATCGTGGGACAATGTATAGATAGGGATATGTGTAATGGACCGAAATTGAAGTCTAGCGATTTCATGCACATTTGTGATCAGGGAATCCCTCAAGTTATTGGGCTAACGGCCAGGGTTTCACTCTTTAACAATCTTGATATAATTTTCCATCAATAACCATTGACATAAAATAGATTTTCTATTTTTACCATGATCCACATTTTCATATCCATGTCACTTGTATTTTTCATGAGAGTCCAATTTGTTCTTAAAGGGGTCAAAATAAAAAATGGGGAAAATCCAAAAGGTCCTGGGTTTGAAACCCAACCTCATGAATACAACATACCATGCTCCTTGTTTGCAGCTTTAGAAGAAATGGATCCCATGTCTTTCATGCATGGTTTCTATCTATACTTTGATTGGCAATGAAGACAACCGTTCTCAGCATGTGCTAAGGGTTATCTAATGGTGACATCACAACCACTGGAAAAGGGGTTTTTATTATTTTATTTTATTTTTTTGGCGTCAAGTTTATCGATTTGGAGTTTAATTTATTAGATAAGGCGAACAAATGATTGGAATGTTGGAAATAAAAAGGTGTGAATAAAATACATACATGTCGTACACCTAAACCACATCTCAGAGTGTCCTGACCCAAAACATATTTGTTATGTGTGGTCAAATTTATCATCCCAATCTTCTTGTAACATTGTGTAGGCCATTTCTCAACTTTAAGCTTGACTAATTGTAGGGAAATACGAGATGCATAGATAACCATCAATGATTGAGCCCCTCCAATGGTTGGTGACATCAGCGTCAGGTAGATTTTATCTAGCGAACGTTTTTTGTTGTCTTTTTCTCTGCCCAAAAAATATTTGTTATATATGCTCCACTTTAACATTTTGATCTAGATGACACTATTCATGTGAATGTAATTTGCACTTAAAATGGCTAAAATAAATAATTAGGAAAATACGATTGGTTCCAAGTGTGAAACCCAAATGGTCTACTATATCACCTAAGTCAGTAAAAAAACCATACTTGAGCTTCATGTTCAAAAATATTCAAAGACCATGAACGTGGTCACATTAACTGCATGTGTGCGCATCGTTAAATATTGTAAAAGGTAAGTATTATTTTATGTTGTTATTTAATGCAAACCGGTGAAAGGTTTATTATTGTATCATTAAATATAAATTTTCATATAATAGCAATAAAATTATTTAGTGAATGTTTATTTTCCTACCACATAAGTAATTTCTTAATATATATTTATATATCAATGAAATTGTACATGAACTTCTATGAAAAACAATGTCATGTTTAAAATACGTTAGTTAGAAGAGATAGTTATTTAGAAAAATTCCATGTATTTTATAATAAAAAATAGGGAAAACATTTTCTATGATTTGAACAAAGTGAAAAATTGCTTTGCTGGTTGCACTGGAGTCATGATTCGAAAGAAGATGCATATAATTTTTTTTGCTACCTTGCACCGGAGGCATGAGAAGAACTAAGTGAAAAATTGTGGAATTGTTTTTCGAAAAAATATGGATGTTGTTTGGCGACCACTGCAAGTACACTGAAAAGTGCAACATAAATTGTTTTTTAGTGTTGCTGCATTTTGAACTTGATACTATTGTATGCATAAAGGAGAGCAAGAACCTGTGAAGACTTAGGAAAAAGGCAGTTTTTATTTTTGTTGCTCCAGGGTTTGAACGTGCGGGTTTTGTATGAGCCAAGGAAGTGGTAAAAATATCATAAGACTGATTAAAACTGATAGTGTTTTGGTGTTTCCAGTTTTATGCCATTGAAAAGGTTAAAAAGTTGAGAATGCTGAGGAAAATACATCAACATTCAAAAACATTGTTCAGATGAGCACAATTAAAAAATACATCTTCGGCATAATTAATGACATGTTGACAAAAATATTATTAAAAAATACACTCACTTCGAATAAATGTATTTTGAGAGGCATGAGTGTTGTGAAATGTAATGCTGCAAAAACTTTGCTTAGTTAGATACCTTCATCTTTGCTCGTGAAAGGGCATGGTACTATACATTGGGGGTTGTGTTGACCTAAGAATAGTCCTGTAGAAGATACACTCACGTTCAACAGTCGAACCTAATAAAATCTTTCCAAGTTCAGAATTAGTGTCGTGACAAAATGTGCAGGTGCATGACACATCAAATGGGCATAATGTGGAACGAAGTCATCAACTTTGAACCACACCCACACACACATCAAAGGTTGATAGATCATAGAGTCTACACCCTTCCCACCTCCAATGTCAACAATGAACAACTCCGTTTTACCTATCCCTCACGCACATTTGTAGGAGTGATATTTAATTAAAAGCAGTCAAATTGTAAACAAATTAATGTTGTGGTAAAGTGGTGGGCCTCCTGCCTTGTATTTTAGAGGTCTCTAATTCGAATCTGCCTATCTCCCTGCGAAATTTCGTGAGAGATAGGCTCCACCGAAGAGCTCTACATTGGGAAAAACTTCATATTTAGCACAATATATAAGTACTTACCTGCCAAACTCCATCTGTCATTTTTGCCAAACCCTAAGGTGGCAATGGGCATGTCATGCCAACAAAGGTGGGGTTTCCTTGCGATGTCACTGCCACATATCCCCGTTCCCACCTGAAATGTTGATGTGTCATTATTTTGTGCTGAGAGAATTGCTAATGTATAGCATTGAAGATTGTTAATGCATAACGCTTGTAGATGCTATGTTGTGGAAGATTTGTGATTTGGATTTCAGAGACAAATACGTGTAACAGAGGCAATGATTTGGTGGTAGACATTGTTTTGAACTATGTTATCCCCATCAATTGTTTAATATTTTTTCTGGTCTTTGTTTGGACTATTCCTGGTTTTTAGACGAACTCATATTTTTGTTCTGGGATATGGAATTATTTACAATATTTTTCTGTCATTATGACTGTGTGATGGGTTTAGCCCAACTGTGTCAGAGATTAGTTCCTCACACCTTAGTGGAATCTTTTCTGTGTTCGGGTGAAATCATCTCTACATTTACTTGGAAATATTTATGGATTCTTATTTTTGCAGGGACAAGGAAGGCCATTGGAGACTTGGATTATGCACTATTCAAGCTTGCATAGGATTTCTGTTAGTCATAGAGAGACACTTCTCATTATCTTCTGTGGATTAAGTTTGGGCATGCAGATAACATTGTTTCCACATCCCTTGATAGCAGCTAGGTCTATACAAATTGCTTTTCATGTTTTCTATAAGGGAATTAATCAGTCCCAGTTTCAAATCTTTTATTGTTATCACGAATTAAAGTTCCTTCTACATTATGTGATTATCAACCTTTAGTACTGACATACATATTTATGTGCATTGTGATTACGGAGAAGGTTATAAGGCTCTACAAATATGCGAGGACTACAATCTGTAACTTGCAAAAACGTGGAGCATGGGTACTACATGGGGTGGATGCAACCAGAATAGATCCATTGGTCGACTCCAGAGGAAGAATGTTTGACAAAATAGTTATTAATTTTCCCCACGCAATCTTTTGGGGAGAGAAGAAGACCCAGAGGTTATAAAGAGGCACAGGGATTTGATGAGCATGTTCTTTAGGAGTGCTGGCCAGTTATGGAGAAATCCATGTCAACCACAAGGAGGGGGAGCCATATAATAAATGGAATCTGGAAGAAGAATCAATGAAGTGTGGCCTATTCTTATGCAAGTGTCTCGACTTTAAGTTAAGAGATTACCCAGGTTACACAAATAAAAGAGGAAATAGTTCCCAAATCGACGACAATTTTTCCTCTAGGAGAGTGTAGGACTTACATTTTCATGTGATCTTGTTATGCCAAGAGAAGCCCCGACGAGAAGGGAAAGAAGGGATAGGAGAATGCTTGGATTCACACTTCCAAACCTGAACCTGTCTAGGTGGCTCCTATTCAAACCTTCTAGTCAGATGCCCTTTCTGTAAAACTATTTCTTTGTTAAGGCAATTTGCATGCGACAAAGCTTCTTTATAAAACAACTTTCATATTTGCTATGGCGCGGTCTACTGTAAATCGTAGAAGGGGAAAGAGGAGAATTGCGGTATTTCCTTGCATCTGCCGTCCTCGACATAATATTTGGAGCCCATGAGAATCCGTCCACTACTAATCTAACTATACTTAAACGGCTTTGCTCTCACTATGTCTCTCCCTTGACTTATAAAAAGGCGCGAGGGTCTCATGAATGACTCTGCAGTCGAATAGTCTTTCATATATAAATAGCACGGCATGAAGGTATTCATGGGGCAAAAATACTTTGTTCTCAACAAAACATTAACAGCATATCATCCATATTGACATTTGTTACTTCAGTTGGCTCGCAAGTTTAAGTTGCATAATTGACACATCATTAGGAACAAGGAGTTGATCCAACAGGGTGTCTGAAGTATGAAATTTTATCCTGCTTTAGGAAGAGTGTGTTCTCTGTAGAAACAACGAATGGAACAAAAAATGTGTAATTAGGCATGTTACATTACCAGGTGGAGCTTTGTGAAAAGCCGTTTACAGCTCATGCCGATCTCTACTTACGCTTAAAACTTTTGATATTACAACCCTCATATATGCCACTCCCATGCATTTATATGTCGGCAGCAGCTATTTACTTATTTCTCTCGTATGTCACAGCACAATACCTGTAAATCCATTTGAGAAACTTCAATATCATTATCTGTGTTGGATTAGTTACATTCAGATGTTGCTTACGAAACCTGTACTGCGTATGAAATAATATACATGAAAGCTTCCATTTTAAATTTTAAATGACATTATAGCTTACTCGCACAGCTTTGAGTGTCTGTATTAACTGCCATTGACTGGGTTATTTCTCGATGCCTTGCATTCTCAACATTGTAAGGCTCCAACAATGAAGCACCATTCAGAAATTTCAAAGCCGCATTGAAGTACAACCCATTGCATTCAAGTTCATGCCTTTATTCTGTAATATGCATCACACAGATGTTAAGAGACAAAAAAAGGCTAGCCGTCCGCAGAATCATACTGCATCAAATTACAAGAATACTCCTAACCTAGATAAATATATGATGGCGAGGAGAAATTATATTGGAAAGACCTTTATATTTTCTCCCGCATGTTTCACTCCTTGGCTTCTTTCATGCAATTTGATGCAGAAGCTTGCCCTTGTTCTCTCTTAGCAGGAAAGAACTCCATCAACATCCCTTCCTGAAACTCCATTAGATACAGTGGGCTTTAGACGACAGCTTAGCATTCCGTTCAAGTTATCTGCTTTATTGGATTCTGTAGGTACTTTACAAACTTCACCATAAGAAACATCAGTTCCTACTCCTTCCACCCAGGCACCTTTCTCGGGCAACCATGCGCACCATGATATATTTCATGTTGACTGGAGTAGCTGCCAACTATCGAGCAAGAACCGAATGAGATAATTAATTTCTTGTACGCGGGCGGTGGAGCTGTTTGAAGGATCCGATTCTATTTGAAGAGAAGATCTGAATCGTGCACATCTTCAAAAGGTTTCATGTATAGGGTAACTATTCGCAGAGAAATGAACAGCTGATTTAACGTGCCGTAGAAGCTAACTGATGGTGCACACATCGAAAATATGGCGGTTTGAAATAGATCTGGGGTCGGTCAATGGTCATGGGTACGTAGCTATTTCTCACCGTCAAGATCGTCGACGATGCAGAGTTTCTGAACCATTAGATGTTCTGACGCTTGTCGAGCCCCGGCTTTCTCCATTGTAGACACACCTTTCGACGTAATAATATTTAATTGTACCAAAATAGTCTCGGTCAAAGCCCCTGCTCGGAGATGGGGTCCTTTCCCTAAGTGCAAACATAAGGCCTGTTTACTTTCCTCACGCACAGTTTTGACAGAAGAATTTAACTCCTGCGAAATGCACCGAATCACAGTCAAAATCTGCAACTCAATAAATGAGAAAAGACCTCAGCACTGTGAGTAAATGCTGCGTCACTGTCTCAATAAATCGATGCCTTCCGTGGTAACTGGTAAATAAACCTAAGTCAAAGTGAAGAAGAAGAAGAATAAAATGATTATCAAGATCCTCATCGCAGTGAAGTGACAGTAAAATCTTGCATAGAACACGGTGAGATGTTTTTGATTGTTTTCATCTCTGAGAAGGACCATGCATTTAAATGTCCGTCAGGAATGAGATTTGACTGCTCGCCAAAGAATTTATGACCCTTTTCGAACTTTTAGCATAATTATTAAAAAATTAAAAATATATATCAATTTTATTCTTCACTAAAATTGTGAGAGTTATAAAATTAAGCTCAACTGACATTAATGAATCTTAATTGGATTCATTTTATTCATATTTAAAATAATCAAGTGAGTATTAGGAAACAGGAGCCAATCATTGTGAACCTAAAGTTAGGGCGCTGCATATAATTAAAAATTTACCTTTTAAAAGATTATGATTCTTTAATGTGTGATTTTTTTGTGCATTTAAATTATGTGGGAAATATATTTTTAAGAAATTTAAAATAAATATTTTTGGATACAAAGAAAATTAATACAAGTTCTTGTGAATAGAATCACTCTTTTGGTACATCATTTTCAAAAAAAATAAAATAAATTCCTTTAATAAATTATAATATTTATTTATGGCAATAGATTGGTTGTATGAATATAAAGTAAATAATGAAATGAATCATTTTTTTAAAAGGAAGTAAATAATAGATGAATGTTTAATATTGTTAAAGAGCATTAAATATGGAAAACTCTTGGTGATAATGAATAGTAGAAAGACAACAAAGGTGGTTTGAAATATATAATAAGGTCTCCTTCTCATCACTAAATGTTTTTGTCATGCAAGTCTCGCATGTTTTCCTAATGCTTAGGTAGTCTCCAATCTTGTGTTATATGTAGAGAGGGGTTGAAATTTAAATTTATAAATTAAATTATTTAACTTTTAAACTAAATTAAAAAAATGAATAAATGTATAATTTACAATTCAAGTTTCATGCAATAGATATAATACTTTTAGTATATGTTTTTATGTTATCCGAAATGTTAGCTATAATTTCTTTCATCCAAAATTTTAAAAATAAAAATACAATATATTATATAAATGGATCAATTATTTTAAATGAAATAGTAGCTATATTACTTTTAGAAATTGTACAACTAGTCACAAAAATTAAGGTGGAATAGAAT
Source organism: Taxus wallichiana var. yunnanensis (assembly GCA_018340775.1). Lineage (NCBI taxonomy): Eukaryota > Viridiplantae > Streptophyta > Pinopsida > Cupressales > Taxaceae > Taxus > Taxus wallichiana. The sequence continues at coordinate 705,096,481 of CM031242.1, read as the reverse complement.
TGTGCCACATCTTCAACACACTAGGCCACCATCATGTCCGAGGATTAAAGTTCGCAAAAAACAAAATCAACCAAACTACTACAAAGATAATAAAATCAAGTTGCAGTATTTGTGGAAATGTTGGTGGAAAGAGGGCCCATGTAATCCATCTTCCTCTAACTACCAAGAAAGTCTCTCCCATCATCAATGGAAAATCCCAACCGGGGTTGTGGCTTCGGTCTCCTTTGTAGGCTCATATGGATCCCTTCTCGGTGATATAGTTGTTGCCAACCAAATCTTTTTATTTGGTTGATATGCCAAATATAAGATGCACTTGGAGTTATAATCACTTCTAGAATTTGTCATTCAATTTATTGTCTTGATTGTAGTATTTGAATTCTTCTATAGTTTTCCTATAGTTTGTCTCCAAGTTATTTAATATTTTTTTGGTCTATAGGCGATACAAAATGCACTTGGAGTAATAATCACTTCTTGAATTCATCTTTCAATTAGTTACTGATGGTTGTAAATCTTGATTTTTTACATAGTTTGTCTCAACGTTATCTAGTATTTTTGGCCAATAGGTCAATATAGGATGCACTTAGAGTTATAATCACTTTTTGAACTCGTCATTAGTTATCTTGAATATTGTAATTTGTTGAATTTATCTATATTTAATAATTTGTCTCCAAATTATTTAGTATTTTTATAATTATCACGACAATAAGATACAATAATGTAATGATAATTTTTTAAAGATTGCTTCAACATTGTGAATCAATAGTTGATATACATGCAAAGTAACTTCCAATATTAGGAATACATGTAAAATAACTCCCATCGTTCCAAATTTTCTTGTGAAAATATTGTTTTAAGGCAATTTTTAGGAACATGAAGGGACGGTTGGAAAAAGTGGATAATTTATCCCATGTAACCCCATTAAATGGTAGGAGCCAAGTAGAAATTCAAATTGGCAAAACGGTCAAAAATTTGAATTTAATATGTCATTACATGCATGTAAGACCTGAAAACTTTGGTGCATAGATTCACATGATTTAAGTCTCAATAATCCATTTATTTCTTCATTCTATTATTTTACTTCATGAGGTTTTACATATAAATAGGCCTCATAATAGGCTCAATAAATGCAATTAATTAGTATCCCTTGATTTACGCTAATAATCATATTCTAAAGGGCGTTCTCAACCAGTTGTAACAATCAATTGCCTAATAAACAATAACTCTCACAAATATCTGTATCTTGTATAAATGTTATCCCTCACAATATAATGGAGAAACTAAATACCCATATAATGTAAGTACTAATAAATTTGTAACATCATTATGAATGTGAACATTATTCATCTCTAGAAGGAGGATGGTGGTGAAGGGAGAAAATTCGTTGACCGAAGCAAATGAGAAAATTCAACAACATGAGCGCATATTTAATGGGGAGCATGCTTGGAAAGAAGGCACAACTTATGGAGGAATTCAGTTCAATGTTGCAGGAAATGTGGAGCACAGGTAAAGGAGAAAACTATGCCCTAACATGCGATCTAGCAATGAAAAACTCAGATCGGCGAATGGGCCTGTTGCGGGGGTTTCAGTGAAACGACCACAAGAGATTCTAGGGGTGGAGCTTAGGGAAATGGGGATTTTAAACATAGGGTTTCATTCAAAGATGCCCTAGGTAAAACCAACGGAAATAATTTGAAAATTGGGCGTATTTGGTAGATTTAGCGAAGGAAATCCCTTCGCTTACCATTGAAGTTTAGGAAGTGGATGAATATTATCAAAATCTATCTTGGGATGCCATAATAGGCCGATTCAATGGATTATGGCCTTCCTCTACATTGTTGTATCAGTGGATTTTTCAAAATTGGATAGATAAATGTGAAATTTTCCTCTGCTCCAGAGGTTTTTTTGTGGTTCACTTTCGTGAAGCGGAGAGGATTACCAACGGTGCATGGCTGATGGGCCATGGTTCTGGGGTAATGCGGGCCTCTTTTTGACTCCTTGGTTCCCGAATTTGATCCCAATACTCTTTTGATTTCCAAAACCCTAGTTTGGGTGAGACTTCCCAATCTTCCTCTACATCTTTGGTATGCACTGGATGAAATCGAAATGTTTTGGGTAGGTTTTTAAAAGAAGACCTAGATCGAACACATGCGGGATTGTGCTCTTTCGCTTGGATATGTGTGGAAGTTGACTTGAGAAAAGGATTTCTTGATAGAATTAATTTAAAATTCGAAAGTTTCAGCATACTCAACTTTTAGATTACGAAAATACATCCCGGTGTAAAAATTGCAAAAACCCTGGCCATCTACAAGCATCATGTCTTGTGAATAAGAAACCAACAAAAAAGTGGCTTTGCCCCAACCAAAGGTTGGGGATATTTGGATCCGAAATTGGTGGATATGGCAAAATTTAAGGAAGAGCCTTGCTTTTCCAGTTCTAAAAACAAGGCAGAGGAAAAAGCAGAAAAAGAAAAGTCAGATACAGTCCAAGATCCTCAGGGGACTATGGTGGTTAGCGAGAATGAAAAGGGAGCACTCTCCTGCCAAATCGATTCGAGATCAGGAATCCCTGTTGGAGAATCAGATGGATTTAACGAACCCTGGTGATCTTTCATTGGCAATTACATTAGGGAATGGTAAGTGGCAAGAAGTAAAGAATAGGAAAAATAAAAAAGGTTGAACTGGTAATATTGAGGACTTTTTTCCATCCTTGGTTGGGAAATAGTTCGTTTTTAGTAGTTTGGTTAAGGTAAATTGTGTAGGTTTGTAACCTGGGGTTTTAGGCCCTGTGGTGTTTGAACATTTATGGGGTATTTCGTTTCTTTTTCATTAGGAACGAGTCCCATCAACCATCCTTATCAATAAAAAAATCGTAACATCCCCCATAGTGCGAACATGGTAGAAAACTATTACACTCCTTCTACGATATGTTGCCTTGTTATCTTATGATTTTGGTCCATAATTCGAACTAAAGGTGGATAAGGAACTCATCAACCTTTTATCAACCATGCACTCGCTAGGAATTCATGTAACCATACCAACGAGGAACCACGAAGATGAATTTTATATTTGTTCAACTTTCACAAATATATGGGATGCACACATTTGTTCATGCTCTTTAAGAATCATGATGCTTTCAATACATTGTGCTTTAGCTTTCATACTACAATTTTCCATCGGGGATTACATCAAAATTATTCTCACTTACTACATATACAAACAAGAATGTACCTATGTTGTTATTCTCAATCACACCAAACTCAAAATTGAAAATAAATTGAAACATTAAACAAACTGTAAACATACACACATACCACTAAAAAATGTACGGCCCCATTACTAATGGCTAACGAGAGGTCATTGTTTGACCTCCGACCTCCAATATTTTCATTTTTCAAGTAAAATGTTGCTTATTCAATAGATTTGGCTTTGGGACTTAGTTGTAGATCATTTTTAATAACAATACTCCCTTACAAGATTGACACGTTCATTATAAACCCGAAATTGTGTCCATTACAAGGAAAGTAAAATTTTGCCAATCAACAATCGACAACATACTTCATTTTTGATTGACTAGAATAAAATAATACGACCATTAACTTTAACACATAAAGGGATAATAATCATACTCTAATGACTAAAGAATTACCCACTTAAACCTAAATAAAACAAAAAGTCTGAAAATTATATTAAAAACAAATCACTAAAACCCGATTTAAATGACACGACATAAGACCGCAAAGACCATCTACGTGGATTGTAAGATCGTGGTAGTCACATGATCGAAAAGTCTATATGGCGCTTTGAGCGGGCACGGAATTTGATGGTCACCCCTGCCTGTCAAAAGGAAATTTCATGACGGTTTCGTAATATAGCTACCTTTCAATTTACGTTTTTAGTAAAATTTTAAATTGTCAAAAAATCTTAATTAATATATATCATTTCAAAATAATTTTAGGATGATAAAATATATTTTAAAATTAAATTTAGTAATTAAATTATAAACTCAGACTAACATTCTTAGGCTACAACTTTGAAGGCCTTGGAACAGAAAATCACCAACATTTACTTGTCTAAACACATTGTATTTCACTTTTAAACATCAAAAATTTCTCGAAATCCAAAACCCCCTTAAAAAGAAAAGGTTGAAAACTTATGAAATACCAATAATGACTCAAAAGCAAGGTGTTTGAAATGAAAATATTACCTCTTTTCTCCAATACCACAAATTTACCAAAAGTGGTTTGGTAAAAATTTTGCAGCAAAGAAAACTTGTCAATTGTGGTTTTGTATATAAATGTAGCAGCTTTTCTAAAGGTGTTTTTCGACTTAGGTGTATGCAATTAAATGTGGGTTGATGTGGCTATTTGCATGCGTGGTTGGAGAGTTGCCTGAGACTTCTCCACCATTGAAATAATAACATATTTGAATGCCTAAGTAGAGGAGCACATGCATGTATGGATACGTAGGGTTTTTCCAATAAAAATATGTTTTCAATGCCTCCTCTATTGACCAAGGATTTCAGATCAGATTTTTGGGATGCAGGCTATAACAAAAAAATTTGTTGCTTCAATGCCTTAGAAGAATGTTTTAATGTTCAAAAATAATTTCAAATAAAAAATGGCCATAAGCAAAGGTAAAGAAAGAAATGGCGGCACACTACAAAATATTGTATGGAAGGAGTTGTAATGACTCGGTTGTGAATATTATTTGCATCTTTGAAACTGAGAATTTCTAAGAGAGATTTTTTAAAAATCAATTTTATGCATATGAAGTTATTCCCTGGTTTATAATGTATATTGTTTTTTTAATCTTATTTTACTTCTAGAAAAATGAAATTGTAATACATAATAATTCTATGTTATTCAAAATAATAATCATGTACATGTATTGATGTTTGTATCTCAAGCTTCTTCTTGGATGTCTGTAACAAGATTCCTCAAATTTTCCTACAACAAAAAAAATTAAATTGAAACCTGCATAAAAGTTAAATTGAAACCTGTAGATTGCAATTCGTAATGACAAAATGAAAATAAATACAATCACAATATCATTGAAATTAGAAACTTATATGTTTTTAGAAAAAAACAAAGACAACGTGTGAACTCTGAGTTTAATAAATTCATTATTCACAGAAAACCTATTTTAGTTTCTAAATTTAAATTGGAATGATTATAAATATCATTTATAGAATATTTTTAAAATGAATAAAATCAAATTTGATTTCTTATATATAGACTTTATATATTATATTTGACTATTATGAAATTTTACGGTTTTTAAATAATATGAACTTGCAAAAATACAGTTTGATTAAAAAATTACCTGTCTAAATTGACGGTTTTGTTTTTTATTAAATTGTAATTTACGGTTAAAATACTAAAAACGGTCTCACAATTTGTCAAATTCCGTCGGTTTGAGTGTTACCCGTGGTTTGCAAATAAGACTTCATAAAACTATACTGAACTGCAGATAATTGCACGAAATTGTTGGGCGATGAACATATTTGACAAAGACACGCTCGGTGCATCGAGAAGATCTAGAGATGAGATTTGTGACTAATCAATATTTAGATAATTGACAAAAAGATGTCAAATTTCAATATTCGCATTTATCACTCAAAAGACATTTGTTATCCCTCACAATATAATGGAGCAATTAAATGTTCGTATAATGAAAGCACTAATAAATTTCGATATAATGAGGACATTTTGAAATTTGGGAAATCTCTAAGCACCTCTTAGTAGCTTGTTAGAGAAACTAGAAGTATCTACATCTTTGTAATGTGTGTGTTTTGTAATCGTATTCATTTGTTAATGGAATAGAAAAAACACCAAAGTGTTGTCAAAATTTGTTGAAGCTTGTAAGATTTGTTATGTGTTTTTATTTATGTTATTCACCTCCTCTCCACTTTTCATATTAGTATTAGAGCCGATTTTGGCCAAATATTATTGCATTTTCGATCTTTAATGGAGCATAGGCCAATTAGAAGGAAAATCCCGATTTCACAATAAACAAGGAGGTGTTTCGTAAGATTTATAATAATTATCATGACAATGAGCAACACCAATCTGTCATAGTCTTAATTACCCATTTTACTAGGTAGAACTATGACTTTTGGGCTATTAAAATGAAAACTTTCTTTTTTTCTCAAGATTTGTAGGAGTTAGTTGAGAATGGGGTCAATGGGCTTCATAATCAACATGCTTTTGAAGCCTTTTCACACAGACCAAGAAGGATTTATTAAAAGAAAATTCAAAAATATTTGCGAAGGCCATCGACATGACATGGATGTATATTTCCCTAGGGTTGTTTGCAACAACTAGGTCTAAAGAAGCTTGGATAGTTTATTCACAACCTACCCGGGGTTTAGTAAGGTCATGTTTGCTAAACTTCAAAGTTTTAGTAGAAATTTTGATAATCTTATTATGAACGAGTTTGAAAATATTGATGACTTGTTACCCAAGTCATGGGTGTTGTCAATCAAGTCGGGTCTCATAGAGAGACAATAACAAACTAAAAGATTGTAGAAAAGGTCCTTAGGAGCCTTTCAAGAAAGTTTGATGCCATTGTAGTTGCCATTAAGGAGTCAAAAGACCTCACCCAGCTCATTGTCAACAAGGTAATGGGTTCATTGTTTTCACATGAGGCAAGAATTAATAGATTTGAGAATTCATCCCTTGAACATGCCTTTCAAAGTTAGGTTTCGGTTGGCGAGAGGAAGAGGAAGGTCCAATTCAAGAGGAAAAGGAAGCAATGGATAGAGAGGAGACAAAAGGACTAGAACTCCCGACAATGGAAAATTTTTAGTAGAAATTTTGATAATCTTATTATGAACGAGTTTGAAAATGTTGATGACTTGTTACCCAAGTCATGGGTGTTGTCAATCAAGTCATGTCTCATAGAGAGACAATAACAAACTAAAAGATTGTATAAGAGGTCCTTAGGAGCCTTTCAAGAAAGTTTGATGCCATTGTAGTTGCCATTGAGGAGTCAAAAGACCTCACCCAACTCATTGTCAACAAGTTAATGGGTTCATTGTTTTCATGTGAGGCAAGAATTAATAGATTTGAGAATTCATCCCTTGAACATGCCTTTCAAAGTTAGGTTTCGGTTGGCGAGAGGAAGAGGAAGGTCCAATTCAAGAGGAAAAGGAAACAATGGATAGATAGGAGATAGAAGGACTAGAAATCCTTATAACGGAAAAAATTTAGCATAAAATTTGATAATCTTAATATGAACGAGTTTGAAAATGTTGATGACTTGTTAGCCAAGTCATGAGTGTTGTCAATCAAGTCTGGTCTCATAGAGAGACAATAACAAACTAAAAGATTGTAGAAAAGGTCCTTAGGAGCCTTTCAAGAAAGTCTCGATGCCATTGTAGTTGCCATTGAGGAGTCAAATGACCTCACCCAACTCATTGTCAACAAGTTAATGGGTTCATTGTTTTCACATGAGGCAAGAATTAATAGATTTGGGAATTCATCCCTTGAACAAGCCTTTCAAAGTTATGTTTCGGTTGGCAGAGGAAGAGGAATGTCCAATTCAAGAGGAAAAGGAAGAAATGGATAGAGAGGAGACAAAAGGACTAGAACCCTTGATAATGGAAATTGAAAGATAATTTTAGAGGGTACGGAGCAACTAGACCAATCAAAATCAAGCATATATGTATGATAAATATAATATCTAGTGCCATTAGTGCAATAAATTAGGTCTTTATGCAAATGAATGCGAGAAAAAAGAAATTCAATTTAAGTAGAAATAGCGTTGTTTTTTCAAAAGAAGGTCATACTAAGTGTGAAAGTCATGGACCAACGTTTATTACATGTCAATGGTCATGTTGCATAAGAAAGCACCAAAGTCATGGTTTTTGGATAGTGGATAAAGTAATCACATGTTTGGTAACATATAAATATTTGCAAGTTTGGATGAATCAATAAAATCAAAGGTTAAATTAGGCAATAACAACAAAGTTTCGGTAATGGGCAAGGGAATTGTCAATATTTTGACTAAAAATGGCGAAAAAAAAAACATATCTAGATGATGTTTATTTTGTGTATGGCTTGATACACAATTTTATGAGTGTAAAGCAACTTATTCAAAAAGGGTAGTGAGTATACTTTGAGTATAATTTATGTAAATTTTTAGATAAAAGTCCTAATAAAAAGTTGATTGCTAAAGTTGAAATGACCATAAATCACATGTTTATGCTTAAAATCAAATGTGAAATGTCCCCGAGTCTTATAGCGCCATGTAAGCTTGATTTTCACTCACCGCCAAAGATTAAATTTGAGTCCACTTATGTTTGTCAAACAATTTTTAGTCGATTTGGTACCTAATTTTTCAATACGCCCTTCAAAAACATAAAACAATATTATTTTTACCAACTATTAAATATTTATTTAATTATTTTTAATATATATATATCAACATAAAAAAGACAGTCACATTAAATATTTTACGACTGAAATCACAAAAAAAAAAAAAAAAAAAAAAAAAAAAAAAAAATCTTAACGGCCATCAAATTCATCCCCTTCTCACCCCTTGCAAGCACAAGATCTCGCTATTAAAAATTTCACCCAAACCATGCATACTACCTAGTACCTACATAGCACAAACTGTCATTTTTAAATAACTCTTCCCATGTTAAAAACGGAGTGACAGATGCTCAACGACATCTAACAGTCAACTAGCATTCAAAAATGCCCATGTGAATTTTGCTTCATCGGAATTCAGAAGTCGCCGAGGCCACATCTTCAAAATATCATCCCACTTTGAATATTCCACGACCCCATTGCTGCTCACAAACCCTTCTCTTATGTTGGCGCATGCTCTTCAATGTTTTCAAGGGTCCTCGAATATCCCAAAAATGCAAATTACCATGCAGATTTATAAGGTTTGAGCTCGGTCAATGTTTCTCTCAAACCCATCGAAATAGGCCAAATATTGCTGAAGCGACAATTGAAAAAATAAAGAAGAAGAAAAATTTTTAACGTCCACGAGGTTACCAAAGATAACCTATGGGACGATAGATTTTGTTAAAAATCTTTCTCACATTTATATTTCTTGTTGGTGAGCTTGATAATCAGCTCCTTGTTTTTTCTACTATATTCTCTGAAAAATTTTAAGGGTCAAACAAGGATATGACACCTAAGATTCAACCATTTAAACTTTGGAGGTCTAAATTTAGTACTTGAGACGAATATGGTAATTGATTTACCATCCATTGAGCAACCTAGTCGACCCTATGAGAGTTGTATATTGGTAAAATGACACCGAGAATCTTTTCTAGAAGGGAAATTATATAGAGTAAGACCTCCATTAGAACTCATCCACTTATATTTATGTGGAGCCATGCAAATCACCTCACTAGGTGGAGTTTATGTATTTATTTTGATTAATGATTATAGCGGAAAAGCTTTAGTATATTTTTTGAAGCACAAATGAGAGGTATTTGGCATTTTTAGGGAATTTACGATCGTGAAGAAAATATAGATCGGCCATTATTTCAAAGCACTTAGATCAAAATGTGTGGGGAGTACATATCAAATGCATTTCTAAAAAAATCAAAGAACATGGAGTCGAAAGTATTTTACCACAAGGTACACACCACCGTAGAATGGTGTAGCGAGGGAAAATATAACAATAATGGAGATGGCCAAAAGTATGATGAGGGCCAAACATTTGTCAAATGAGTATTGGGCCGAACCACTAGCTTGTTTAGTTTATATTAAACATATTCCCAATGAAAAGTGTGAATGATATGGTTCTATCGGAAGCATGAAGCAACAAATAACACAATGTTTCTCATTTGAGAGTTTTTGGATGTGTGGCATATGCTCATGTGTTAGAAGAAATAAGGAAAGAGTTGGATGCTTGAGGCAAAAATGTATTTTCGTGGGTTATAGTGAGCAATCAAAAGCATATAAATTGTACAATCCCATCACAAAATAGGTAATTACCATCGACATGTTGAATTTGTTGAAGAAGAAGCATGGGATGACAATATGGACACCTTAGCAACAATCACCATAGTGATACCTCATAATGAATATGAAGTTAATGAAAACGGTGTATAAGGTGGTGGAATGTTTCCATAAGGTCCAACTCCAATGACACCTTCCATACCTTAAATTATCACACCTTCAAGGTCGTGCCCTAGAGACAACTCAACTAGATTTGCATCCACTCAATATTTTTAGGAAGGAGAAGCATTAGGGAATTCTCACAACAATGATTCAATTCAAATCCTACACTAGCCTCATTGAGATCTTGTTACAAAGACATCTTGAGAAAGACAAGAAGCCTCAAGGAGATCTACGACCATTCTCAAGGTGAAGAAAATATAGATTTATGTTCTAATTTTCATTTATTTTCTCATGATCTAATATTTTTGAAAAGGCAATTAAAGATGAGAATTAGATAAAGGTTATGCATGAGGAGATTAATTCACAAGAATTAGTGAATTAGCCAAAAGGCAACAATGTAATTAGTATTAAATAGGTCTATAAGACCAAATTGCGAGAAAGAAATGTTAAAAATATAAGGAAATATTGTTCAAGGGCTTTGCATGAGTATCCTAGTGTTGATTATAATGAAACATTTGACTTAGTGGCTAGGCTTTGCACCATGTGTCCAAACTGGTGCTAGTGTCCTGGAAAATGCTTTGCTTCTAATCTTTTTAAGGTCTGATAATGTCTTCTTCCTTTCACTCTTTGCCACTTTGGATATGTTGTAGGGTTTCACAGTCACACACTGACCTACAAAAACACTAGCTACCTACAAAAAACTCAAGAAAACATTATATGAAATAAATAAAGTGATATGCTTGAGTCGGACTAACCTCGGTGGTCACCCCAATGTGATTGTCACCGAGCATTGCACTAAATTTTAGACTCTATGTAGTTCTAGTTGTGTGTGTGTGTGTGTGTGTGTGTGTGTGTGTGTGTGTGTGTGTGTGTGTGTGTGTGTGTGTGTGTGTGTGTGTGAGTGATAGAATATTGCCCTTTAAAGCTAGGTTGCCCTTGTGCTATTTGCACTAAAATAATGAGATCTGAACTACTTTTCCCCAAGATGAATGTGTGAGATGAAATTTAGAAATAGCCCCTCCTATGCAGTGAATAATGTGGCCCAAATGTCGTCCTTGAATGTTTTTCTTTTCCCAAGTAGTACATAAGAAGTAATAGCCCGAATAGCCTAGCCCCCATCAATAGTGAGCAAGTCGTGCATATATATGATTCTCTTGTTTTAATTTTGTCATTAACAACCAAAAAGGCCAACCCAAAGTGATAAGAAATGTTTTAGAGCGAATATTTGTAAAATGGCAAATATTAGGATTTTTGAAATTTGAAATTGGCGATTTTTTCATTACCGTATGGTAGCAAGTTTGCCAAAATTTTATGGGTCATAAATAAATTTGACCCTAGTTTCGCATGTATGTTTTAGTAAGAGCCACCAATATTGCTATATTTCCCAATATATATATATATATATATATATGATTAATTCTCCATAATGTAGTAATACAATATAATTCCAAAACTCATTAAGTTTGAGATTTGGAGTCGAAGACGAAGGTAAAAGTGAGTAAGCTTTGTGAAATATGGTGTTGACGCATAGTGTGCTTTGTATTGACGCATGGTAATAAAAATGCTACCGCACGTAACACAAAAATGCTACTTGTGCAACAAAATTTTTGCAATCTTGTGCGGTAGCATTTTTGCATTGCCACACAATAGCAGCTTTGCATTGATGCATGGTAGCGCAAAATGTTGTTGTGTGGAAATGTAAAAAAATTGTCGTGTGACAACACAAAAAAAGCTTGCTTGGGGAACATCCATGAGGGTAGCATTTTTCCTTGTTGTCGATAAAGTAATGATGTCATCGAAAAAAATGGGAATTTTTTTTTGCTTATGCCATATTTTGGGAGGATAGATTTCTCATTGAGACGATCATTTTAACTGCTAACATCAAAAAAATTCAAAAAAAATTCCCATACAAAATTAGCAAAATCTGCATTTTTTTCAAAAAAACTTTTTTATTTTTTTCTTTGTGCCATATTTTGGGAGGAAAATTTCTCAACGAGCTGGTCATTTTAATTGTTATTGTCAAAAAATGATTTTTCAAAAATTTACATATATGTTTTTCGCTGACATCATATATTGTCAGCCAACAACATATACTGTTAGTCAAAAAACGCTACTAGTGCGACACCAATCTTAAACTATTCAAACTGTTTTATTCAGATTTGCCATCATTTTGAAAGTCATTTTCATAGATTTTCCAAGGAATATGTAGAATTTTTTTGGGGATGGGTCTTAAAATGAACCCCTGCAAATAATGTGGCATTTCAAATTTGAGAAAAGGAGGGAAAATGGCATAAGTGCCCAAAGGGGATAGTAACACGGTAAGGGTTATTCTCCCCACAAAATGCACCGCATACATAAAACTACCCATGTAGTGCATCATTGCAACCATCATGCCATCTGCTACCATGTGTTGCGAGGTTCAAGACTTAGTTTTTTTACGATTTTTTTGTGTTCAAAAACACATTGGACTTTGTAAGCGCCCTACAAGATTCAAACCCACGATGTGCAGGATTACACAAACACAAGCTCTTATCAATTTGTCTACTACCTACCACATGCCCTATCTAATTTCAATCCGGTTTATTGAAAAAATAAGAAAAGAATGATGTGACCGCTGACGTGCAAGTCCCACCGTTGCATGTGTCTATGGTGTTTTTATGGGTCGAGTCTTAGGCATGCGATGCATTTTGTGGGGAGAATAGCTCCCATCTAGTAAAACTTGGGTGCTCTTGTCCTTAATGGGCGTGTATTGTCCAAGATGCTCGAGAGAATAAAAATGGAAATATTGAGTTGGGTCACATGTTTTCCAATGTCCAAAAGTAAAGGTGTAGTTCCATAAAATTCAAGGATAAAAGTATAAGAAGATAAATCTATGTAAATATGAAGTTAAATAAGTGTTGTTAATGTCTAGTTTTCTCGTTTAGGAATCATACATATAATGACATACTTAGTTCAGCGTGATGTAAATAATATGTGTTTGATTTTATGTCTACAATACACACATTCCACTATGGTGATTTTTGATCCATTATTGTGCAAACCTTCTATGGATCCATCTGTAAACCTTTGAAGGAAATCATAAATACCAAATACACTAGCTCTTCTTATATGAAATTGCACTTTTTCGAAGTAATCAATGTATTCTCATCACACAACTTTTGCAACACTTATTTTATATACAATAAATGTTCTTCACATGTTTTTCCGCATTTCAATTACCCTCGAGGAACACAATCATTAAATTTCTCAAAATGGTTTTAGTGATTCATTCATCAACCTCATGAAACCACTTAGTACATTTCTCAATCAAAATGACCTTATAAGCCACTCATATAATCCTTCTTTCATTTTGAATGCAATTATGTATTCATTGCCCTCTCTTATACCATTTTGATGATATTTTCTCTTCAAATTAATCTTTCTAAAATATCTTATGCCACTCGAAAATCCATGATGTCAACCATGTGTAGAAATGGAAAATTATAATTGATGGTGGTCTTATTAATGTCTCTAGAATATATACACATGTATGTCATTCATCACCCTTATATGGTGTTAGAACTATTGGTAGTGTGCATGGGATTATATTATATTTGATCAATCCCTTATTCAAAGCCTCTTAAAATTTCCTACGTATCTTCCTATTCTCTTGCAGCTTTCATCCTACATGCCACCTTCTTTAGAAAAATCAATCCTGGGATTATGTCCTTAAGGTGACTTATATTCCTCACACGTGGTAGTCTTTCAAGAAACTCACTTAAAAATATATCTACAATCTCTCCCAACATATCATTCACTTATTGTGGCATGGATTCATATCTCTCCATTGTTGTACCTATGCTCTTTATGTGGGTTCTACTAGTAGCACAAAAATACATTGTTTTGCCTCGCCTCAATCAAGAATTGCTTCCCTTATAGCAATAAAAATTTAGGCCCCTACTTTTCACCTTCACCCTTATCCTTCATTGGATTCGAGTGTAATGTTTTCCATTCTTATGCAACCTTAAAGGTGTTTGCATGGTTATCATGTTGTGCCTTAAGTTCCAACTCCCACACCTTATGAGTAGAGAATGACATGTATCCATAGGCATGATGTTGCACACCACTTCATCTTGATATCTCCTTATGTGAAACTTAACCATACATTTGTTAGTCACCAACAACTAGTGTCCCTTGTATAACATTAGCATTTATTCCATATCTAAGTGTTATGTGTGCTTGCACATTTTCCACTTTTGTGCTTTCACATTACTATATATAGACACTAAATCCTCACGCTTTGGGTATTATTTAGTCCCGGTCTCATACTACTATTCATATGGTTTTTGAGTGAAGAAATTACTAATTAACCCATGTCCTTTGGCCATTTTACTTTTCTTTCTATCATCGATGCCAACCTCCGCATGTACTCACCCGGTCAGGTTTTGTTGTTTTGCGTCATCTTATCCCCGACTAGGGTGCCTAGGCTAATCTTGGGGTGCTCAGTGCCCTTTCCCATTCGGGCACCCTGATCCTTTCTCCACTTTACACACATCTTTTGGGAACTTTATATCCATTTGAGCTTTCCATATTTTTAGTGGTCCGGTCATTTGGGGTTAATTATGAAATTAGAACAAGAGAACCATATAAATATAAAGTTATGAGACCATAATGAGGACCAAACACTAGTCACTACTATCATCACCTAAGGTTGCATCCATCTAAGACATCTAAAGGCTCCATTTGCATCCATCTAGCTCCATCACAAGGGACAAGGTTGGTTCATCTGCATCACACTGCATAGAGGGAAGTTTATTCTATTCCATCCACCATTTATTACATTTCTACATCTAGTTATTTCTCACTACTTCATAAAGTGCAAATGGCACAAGAGCACCTAGGGCACGACTTTCACACACACACACACACACACACACACACACTAGAACTACATTTGGGTCTGAAATGTAGTGCAACACTCAATTAGTAAGTCCACCATTGTGGCTACTGAGGACAATCCACCCCTTCATATACATATTTTTTTTTTAGGGTTTTGATGCTTGGTTTGGGGTTTTGCATGTCTCTTCTTCATCACTGATTACCAATGACATCCGGCAAAATGTAGTGAAATACACATGATAGGAAGTGAAGGCCTCAGATCATCTAACGACCTTGTAAGTTTGGTTTCTAGACCTCCTACATAGACCAAGGTGCCCCCATATCAAACCGGGGTGACCCATGCACCCTCATCCTTCTCTAGGCAGCCCCATTCTACTCATAACAACTTGAGCTATATACTTTTATAGGTCTCGACACATCATTCTTGCATTTTGTTTCATGTAGTCTTTTATGCGACACGGTCTCAAAAGCAGTCGTTCAAATCAACTAAGCTCTTTCTAACCCTCCTTGCATTAGGGTTTTACATTTCTACTTTCTTAGTTGCTTGGGTCATTTACTTTATTTAATTAGCTATTATTTATTGCTTTGTATAACATCTAATTAAGCTAGATTAGATCACCTATTTCCATTTTAGTTTAATCATTTTGGTGAACCCAATGTATTTCATGCTTTTAGATCCTCATCTTTCTTCTATCATGGGTCGTAAAGTTCCTCAAGTTCCTTTGTCTTATTTTCTTAAAATGCATCCCAATTGTCAAGTTGTTCTACAAAAATAACTAGACTCTATATGTCATCTAAAGATATACGCCACCGAATGAAATAAGTCTTATCTTCCACCGTCTATCTGAAACCCTAGTCCTAGTGTTCCTCCATCTAATCAACCCCTATTGGACTCAATTCAAGATCTCTACATGCTTTATTTCAAGACAAATTTAAGGCCATGGAATCCATGATTACATCTCTCAAATCTGAAATTCAACAGCTTAAGGATGCTTCTCAAGCACATGTTTGTTCTCCTTCTACATCTCATTCTCATTCTATGTCTTCTACATGTGCTCATGTTACCAAACCTCAAATCTTTCCGCTTTCTGCACCTCTCGAAAGTTTGCAATCAATGTTAAGCAACAAGATATTCTTCTAAAGCTCATCACTCATCAATTAATTAGCTTTCCATCTACTCATTATTATCCTCCTTATCGGCTTGCTAAATATCAAGGTCTTCCATATTACAATTATCATCAAATCAATGGACATACTAAAATGATTGTTATGCTTTATAACGAAGAATCAAGCATCTTAAGTTTCAGGTTTCATCTCATTCACCGCACAATGTTCTATTACATGGTCCTCTCCACTTGTTACATCTCAATGGGTTCTTAAATCTGATTCTTATAATAAGGAAAGTCAAGAGCTTCCTAAGAAACCACCTACAACATCACAAAGTCAACATAAGTAACCTCCTTTAACAATCAATTAAACACCTCTTTCTCTCAAGTCATCCACAACATTACAAGTCAAATTACACAAACTCCTCTTAAGGTTGAGCTCACTCCTCCTCCATCAAAGTTATCTGCAACATCACATGGTCATGTCATGCTCAAGTAACCACCTTCTAAAGTTAAACTTGTAATTCCACCATCTTTATAGACCATACTTATGTCGATGACTGGGACCTAGATGAAGCTTACTATGATGATGAACCATTTGATGGTCACACTCCTCTATCACTTCAGCGTCCCATCACTTTTGTTAAGGAAACTAATCCTTACATTGATCCACTTAGTGTCTTTGACTAAACTTCCATCTTACATACTTGGGGGCATAACATTCACACATCCCCCCCACCCAAGCATCAACACATCTCTCATCTTTACATTATCATACATCAATCTTCTAGCATAGGCATCATAATATACTCTTTAGCATCATCATTACCCAATGAAACACTCTTGTGCTTTGGTTCACACTTTACTTTGTTGAGGGCATACTACACATGAACCCCACACACTCACACAGATACTACATACTACACATTGCGGCTCTTTATACATCTTGTGTCATATGCACATCTTACATCATACAATCTACATTTAGTTTACATCATTTCAAAATTTGTGCATATATACATCATACATCATATTAGTCTTCATCATACATGTGTCACACTCTTATGGTCTACAAGTCTATTACATACTACATCACATACACATAGCAAGCACATCTTACACATTTTAGTCTACATACACATCTTACATTGCATCTTATACATCATACATTACACATTCTACACATCACATGGTCATCTCTTATCATCGCCCATACTATATATATTCTGACATGTGCACTTACTACCTTATGACGCACTCTAGTTCCTCGGTCCATACTCAACTGCCGAGGGTTTACAAATCAAATGGACCTTATCATACTTACATGTTCATCATTCAACCTTCCATCATGTGGACATTACTAGGTTAGTGACATACACTTTAGGCTAAATGGTCACCTATTCCTTCATCTTATAGTGGTATACGCTTTAGGATACATCACCACTCCCTCTATTCATCTTGTAGTGATATACACTTTAGGATAAATCATCACTCCTACACTCATCTTGTCATGATATATGCTTTGGCTATAGGGTCACTTGCACACACTTCATATCTAGGTTGCATATCATTAACACACATATACACTCATCACAACATGTTAGAAACAATACATACTTCAACCATTTCCCGATGACACTCTCGTTTACGGTTCATTCTTAAATGCGAGGGGGAAAACAAATGAACCTCACTACATATAACTCCATTCACTCAAGGGGCACATGGAAACTCCTATCATCCATCTTGCATTCCATTCCATCCATCCACAACATATTGCATATCTTGGTTGCTTTTACTCTTGTTTTCCTTTGTTTTATATGGTCTTTTATTACACATGCTAGATAGATCTCTTGTATGTCATTATCTTTACCATACACACATGCATGTTCACATCTTTCTCTAGTTGTGATCACATAGATACTATCTCTTACACGCAACATGGATGCTCTCCTTCTACCACTCCTATAATGGTTTCTAGGGGCATCCACATTCATACACTACATGTGTTATTGTTTCATTTGTACTTAGCACTTTACATTACTTGGTTATACATGCTTTTGACATATTGGTTATCTTTCTAACATGCTAATGGGTGCTTCATGTGCAACATTTGTTTTGGTGTACACACTTATTTTTTTTTTTCTTTGTGGGCCATTATGGCCTTTGTTTCTGTGCACATTGTTTGTTTTATGTGCCCATTATGGCCTTTCAGTGTCTTGTGACTTGTGAGTGATGTCCCATGTTTCCTTCTTTGTGTCTATGATTGTCTTACTTTCGATTTACTTGCTTTCTAGCTTCTACATTGTTTGTAGCGTACACTTGTATTTTACATGCATGCTTGTTCATACTAACACTTGTTTTCTAGCCACTTGTTTATGTGTGCCTTGGTTTCTACCAAGTACATTCCCTTCCCCCCATGTAGGGGCATAATTTATGTGGTCAGTCCTCTTTTGGGGCTGCATTCTCCTATCGTGACATCACATGCACCCCCAAAGAGGGGGCATCATTTGGGGTTTTACACACTATTCAATGCTTTCTACTAGTATACAATTCAGTTCAGTTTTCATCCTTGACATTGTGGGTTATACAACGAGTGGGTTCAGACTAGTCTACTAAACCCCATACACAAATGGATTTTACAGGACATGGTTGTCCTTAGCATTATAGGGAGCAGTTATAGGTTAGAGGATATAACGATTTCCTCTCTACACTACTTCAGCTAGTGGCGTCGGATCGCCCAAAAAACCAGGCAAGACAGAGATCTCTTCATACATTATCAAGGAAGAAATTACAAGTTGGAGAATAATGCAAATTTCTCCCTACACTTCTTGGCTAGGGTGGCATGAGATCACCCAAAAAACTCACAATATAGGATATCCTTTCTACACCCTTTTCTCTCATCATGGATCAGGTGCACATGTTCCTTTTACATTTTTCATATTTCCATTTCAGTCTTTTCATTACTACATACATGTGTTTTTACACATATATACATGTATATTTGACTACTTGATCATCTTCTCCTTGTAGGTCCATCTGTATGAGAAACAAGTAGTCAACAACAAAAATAATGGTGTCAACAATAACAACATTTTGGCAACACACACCTCATACTAACATGCAGTACATTACACACATCGAAAACTACACACACATTTCGCCCTAGGTTCACTCTCATCACTTTTTTTCTTTTTTTGCATCTTTAGTTTCCACGCTCCATATTTTTGTCACTCCACACTTTGTCTAGTCCTTTGACACACTTTCTACATCACTCTACATGGACATCAGGTACGCATCTCTATCTACTTTATGTTATTGAGCATTCCACTCACCAACATAAAGTGGGGGAAAATGTAGACACTAAATCATGCACTTTGGGTATTATTTAGTCTTGGTCTCATACTACTATTCATATGGTTTTTGAGTGAAGAAAGTACTAATTAACCCATGTCCTTTGGCCATTTTACTTTTCTTTTTGTCATCACCACGACCTCTTGCATCATATTATCCTAGTTTGTTTTTGTCATTTTACGTCATTCTACTCCCTTGATCGGGCGCCTAGGCATCCTGGTCCCTCGGTCCCATTCGGGGCACCCTGATCCTTTCTCCACTTTACACACATCTTTTGGGAACTTTCTAGCCATTTGAGCTTTCCATATTTTTAGTGGTCAGCATTTTCAAGGTTAATTAAAAAATTAGAACAAGAGAACCATATAAATATAAAGTTATGAGACCATAATGAGGGACCAAAACTAGTCACTACTATCATCACCTAAGGTTGCATTCCATCAAAGGATCCATTTGCATCCATCTAGCTCCATCACAAGGGACAAGGCTAGTTCATCTACATCACACTACATATGAGGGAAGTTTATTCTATTCCATCCACCATTTATTACATTTCTACATCTAGTTATAGCTCACTACTTCACAAAGTGCGACTGGCACAAGAGCACCTAGGGCACAAATTTCACACACACACACTAGAACTACATTTGGGTCTGAAATGTAGTGCAACGCTTAGTTAGTAATTCCACCATTGTGGCCACTGAGGACAGTCCAGAACCCTTCATATACATATTTATTTTTAGGGTTTTGATGCTTGGTTTGGGGTTTTCAGGTCTCTTCTTCATCATTGATTACCAGCGACATCCAAAACAAAGGTCAACGAAATACACGCGACATGAATAAAGGCCTCGACATCATCTAATGACCTGTAAGTTTGGTTTCTAGACCTCCTACACAAACCAGGGCATCCAAATATCATAACATGAAATCCCAAGCACCCTCATCTTTCTCCGCAGCACCCAGTCTACTTAGGCATCTCTGATCTATACTTTTTTTGGGTCACTACACATTCATTCCTGAACTCTGTTCATCCAGTCCTTTTTCTGCGATGCGGTCCCGAATAGTCATCGAATTAACTAAGCTCTTTCTAACTCATTGTTCATTAGGGTTTTACATTTCTAATTTATTAGTTTCTTGGGTCACTTTCCTTATTTAGTTATCTATTATTTTTTTCTTTGTATAACATCCGATTAAGCTAGAATATATCACCTACTTTCCATTTTAGTTTAATCAAGGTACACTTACCACTACTCTAGGTGTGTAGATGCTCAAAATATCTACATGCCATGTTTATCTACCCCTATAGCTCGTGCTTTTGAATCCATCACATCTTCCATGTCCAATTTGGGGGTTGGGATCTCATCCCAGTAGAGTTAGTTCCGAAGAACATAAAGGAATGAAGGAAGGAATGGAAGAAAGATGGATCTGAAGGGAGAAAAGAAATGAATTCCAAAGTAGAAAGGTCAGAGGGTTTATGTTTTGGGCCGGTAGTAAACAGAGCCAAACTTACTCACATAAACAAATAAAGCAATACTGATAAACAAAATGACAAAAGTAGATATGAATCTAACAGAATAAACACACAGATCTGACGTAAGAAAGATCTAATGCATATAACACATGAATTCAGCACAAAGTCTCAATATTTGTATTAATGTTTTCTTCTGTTACAAGAAAGCTCAAAGTCTTTCTCTCCTCACTTCTATTTTTCATACAAGATTGTCCACCTTTGAATACTACAAGTATCCAAGTATTTATAGAAGGAGAAGGAGAAAGAAGACAAAAAGGAGCCAACAACTTATTTACAAAATATCTACAAAATATCTAAAAGTCAAATGTTGACTTTGGGGCAATTTTGTGGATGACAACATCCCATGGTGCAACATGGATGATGTCATCATGTGTGCCAACATACTTTTAAATATTTTACAAAAATGGGATTTATCCCAGGAGGAGGAAGCTTATTCATCATCATCCCTTTGCTCGAATGGAGTGTCTGCTTTTGCTTTCTGGAGAGGCGATATGATACTGAGCTCGATACTCCATAAACTTGTTGATCATCTTCTAAAGTTGATCATGATCGGGACCCTTTGTGTGATCTCATTAACTTCACAAGTTTCTCATTCATCTCTAAGCCTATCAGGGAGCTTGAAGTATTCGTTTCCTACCTCTATCAAGTACTGATGAAATCATGGCAAGCCAGAAGGTTGTTAATAGATTCTCGGTCAAAAGTGACCTCGGCGTCAACCTTGTGATGTAATTCCCTTGAAAAGCTGAATAGTATCATTTGCTTCTCTCAAGGTGAATGATGCGCTAAGCAACCCTAGAGACATCCTCAAGACAATCTGCTCCATTTGATGTTTCACGTCTAGGGCTTCCTCCTTGATTTTGTCTATCTTTTCTAGGACAAACTCCATTTGATCAACCCGATAGTCTAAAGTGACAAGCACTTTGTTGTGTGCTCATGGGTGATCAATGATGCCAATTTTTTAACAAGTCATCGGTCGGGCAGTCGACCATTTTCTGGAATGTCTCGTGTTGCAACTTGGCATGGTCCAACTCTTCGGAGATGGGTCCTACTATTGCCTGGAGTTCATTGTTTTCCTTATCTATACTTTGGTAGAGGCTTGTGAACTTCGTGATTACTTCCTCACTTGTCTCTGAGGATCTGCTCTCTCTCAGGAGGACACTGCTGCACCTTGTTCACCAATCTTGGCATATTCATTTATCTTCTCCTGACTAAGGACTTCAGGAGTTTCGGTGGCAGCTATAGGAGGTGCATTGCCCATTCTTTGCAGAGCTTGGAGAAGATGTTTGTTTTGTTCCTTTAACATTCTCTTCTTCTCCTTTGCTTCTTGTAGTTTCTTGCAAAGGGCATCCATGGCTGACAAGGCCTCTCCTTGCAGGCTCTCTGATGATGTTCCCATTGTGACCTGGGTCACTGTAAAATCTGTAGGAGACAGATCTTCTTTCTTCTTTATGGGATCCGGGTAGGCTATCTCCATAACCCTTTCACCTGAAGCACTTTTTGAGAAGTGAGTTATCACTTTTTGCTTCTTTGGTCCTTTAGCCGGGATGATGGAGAAGTCCATGGGTGCAATGGGGACTTTCCTCTTGTGTTGGCTTAGGTGGTCTAAGATCCACTTGGACTTATGGGAGTGGGACCAGAGGACGAAGAAGAAACAGGGGGAAGGAAGAACAACTGCAGTGGACACGGGGAAGTGTGTCGAGACACTTGGTGGTGGCATGGAGAAAGGGGCCGACACACCAATGCTCACGGGATTAGGAGTCACTACAAGAGAGGAGGCCATGGGGGTGGAAGGGATCTGCAAGATGAGGGAAGAAATGTTGGGGACAGATCCATGAGAAGAGAAGATGGAGGAAGAGGGAGAGGGAAAGGAAGAAGATGGAGGAGAAGACACAACCAAAGGAGTGGTTGTTTGAGTGACATGAGGAGGGGAAGGAGGAGTGAGAGAGGGAATGGTTGGTACCTCACCAGTTGTAGTTGTGACAACATCCTGAGTGGATGTGTCCGTTGGAGCACTTACCGCTTCTTCTTTTCCTGGGGACACTAAGTCCACAACTTGCTCTTTTGTGGTAGTAGGAGGGCTTTTAGGAGCTTTCTCTTGAGCAGTGCTTGCCTCTCCCACTTTATCTTTCCCTTTTCCTTTAGGCAAGTGTTTTGGCCTAGTGGGTGCATTTCCTAGGGGAGATGTGGTAAAATCTACCCCAAGATAGATGATACCATTTTTCTTACACCAATGCTCGGTGCGTTGTAGAGTAGGTTGAACCCTTTCTTGGATGGTCTGGGGTGCTTTTTTCCTGTCAATATCTGAATGGCCAATCATCCCCATCCATGTGTCTAGGTAAACTTGATCAATTTCCTGATCAGTTTCTAGGAAATCCTTTGGGATGATGGCCACGCCATATTGAATGATCTCTGCCAGGGCCAGCCGGGAGTGATCCTTTCATCTGAGTTTGACTTCATGATTTAAGTCGATGTAGATATCCTCGATCTGAGGAACATGGATAGGATCGATCTTTTCCCTTGGAAGGCAACCACGAGGATCGAAGGTTGGCCTTGCCGAAAATTATGCTTCAAATTGAGCAATTCAAGCTCTGCATACATCTCCCAGCTTTACTTTGTGAGGGGCACGTGTACCTACCTACTGTGAGGGGGAATGGAGTTCCTCCCTTCTTCCTCTTCATACACTTCTCGTGATAGGTGATAAGCTGCCTTGACAGCTCCAGAAGGATTAGTTTAGGCCCCATATCTCGGCAAATCTTGTGGGTTCTCCCAAGAAGTTGGCAGCTCTGAGATAGGTAAAGGTGGGGAATTGCGTAAACAACACTCCCCACTTCATTGTGGCGGTGATCACACTTTTGCTTGTCTGACCATGAGTCATGTTGGGCCTCAAGAGGTAGATGATGCCATAGAAGAAGACATCATTGATCTTGTTGAACTGAGCTATGTTGTTCTCGAGCCTCAACTCTGGATAGTATTCATATATTTTGACCTGGGGCCATACCCCATACTGATTCAACCCTGGGTAGTCTCTCTCTGAGGTAGCTGCATATACTACATAGGAGTTCATATAGAACCTCCCAGTTGTTGAAAGTTGTTGAAGTTGTTCTGAGATTGTATCATTGATAATCTCACCCCAGCCAAAATGCTTGATCGGGCACATTCTTATTCATTGTTTCCAAATACCTGAGCATCCACTTGTGAAAGTAATGGGCATCAGGGAGCCCATGTACTCTACTTAGGAAGGTGATCGTGTCACTCATCTCTTCTAAAAATCACTGCGATGAATGACTTGGGGCCACCTGCTCACCACCTTTTTATTCTTGAGGTATACCTCGTTCATCATCTGCATGCACTTGTCCTCATTATCGGTCCAAGTCTTCATGCAGTCTTCTTGACTTACTGCCACAAAATGTCTGTGGTGGGGGATGCCCAAGATAATTTCAAAGTGTCGGGCTGTGAGGTTGATTATCACTTTTCCTCCTCATTTTTGACACATCTTGTGTCCTTGTTGTAACAACGGCCCACCAACATGATGAATTCATTATTAATTGCTCACTGGGAGCCCTACAAAAAGTGCAGACCACTGCCAACCAATTTATCCATCCACGGGCTACCTGTGACCTTCTTGGTTCTGGCCCAAAAGTCATCCATGTCTATATGCCCAAGTTCTGAATCTCTGATATCGAGATCACACTCTGCAAGTGAGTCAGGCATCCTGACCTTTTGGTATTTATACTTCATTTCTTGCTCTGTCAACTTGGCTTTGCCTTTGGACTTGGTTGGCTTCTTACTCGATGAAGACATAAGTGCACTCGAGGATTGTTGTTGCTCTGCAAGAAGAATCAGAGAGTTCCAATGTAGAAGGGCCATGTTAGCCATCAAGTTGTCCATAAAAGCTTTGCAGAATGAAAAATTATCAACTTATGAGCCTCTGGGCGCAAGGCGCATCCTTACTGCAGGTTGCAGGGGCTTTGAAAAGCAAGGCACACTTTTAGGGAGTGTTGCATGGGGAAAGCAAGTGCCAAAAGGGGCACGGGGGCATGGAAAGGCTACACACAACATTCAGATGTTGATGTCAAGGAATATGCACTAGCGCATGTGCATAGGAAGTGCTTTAACTGGGCACAGTTTTGTTTGGTGTAGCAAGGGTCTCAGGGTGCGCCATTGGCAGATGTGGTAGATGTTGCATGAGGGTGAGGTGCGCCAAGCACATTTGCAGAAGGTGTAACACATAGGTCAAGTGCACCAAGGGGTTTAGTTTTTGCATGGCGTGGAAAGGGTTTGCACAACATGTAGTGTTGTTGTAGTTGCTTTGCACCAGCGCAGTGCTTGCTTTGGGAATTTTGCAATGTTTTATAAGGCGCGGGAAAGGCTTATGCTGCGTGGTCCTTTAATGCACCATGTGCACTATGGCGTGACATAGTGTTTGATGTAACATGAATGAAGATCGCCATAGTGAAAAATAGTTTCACTATGGGGCTGATTTCCTCTTTTTTATGATTTTCACTCTTTTGGCTTAGACTTTGATGTCCAGGAGGGAAAACCTAGCAAGGCAGGGAGTAAGGGACAAATGGGTTTTGGCTCATTTTGTGGCAGAGCCTTCCAGATTTGTAGATCTGGAAGGAGGAGAAGGGGTTTTGCAGTTGAGTACTTGGGTTTGCAAATGGTGTTATCCCTTTCTTCTAGATTCATTTCCTTTATCACATAACCCTATTCTCCTAACTTTGACATAAAAACCACAAAGACCACAAAAACAATAACGAGGATGGCAGGAACCACTTACCCGGTATAAATAATGATGAAGGGATGAGGTGGGGTCCACGAACATGATGAATGGCATGCGTGGGCTGACAGAGATAACGACAGGCAGAGGAATAATTTTCACGATTTTCAACTTGTGAAAATGATAGGTTCAATGCGCATATATATAGAAAAGTCTGCATTTAATGCGCCAACCACTTTTTCCTTTGGCGCACTGGGAGAGACGTCGACATGGAGGAGATTGCACCTAGGCGCGGGTTTGGATGTGTCGACATCACCTTTCATAGCATGCATGGCACAATTTGGGAAGTGTAATCAGGATGATGGGTGCACTTTGGCGCACCTTTGGGAGGCGCAACATTTGGAGTGTTGACACTCCAGGAAGTGCGCCAAAGGCAAAGATGGGCACAGTTTTGCAAGATGTTGCAATAATGGTTCTTGCGCCCAACCCAAAAAGGTTGAAAATGACCAAGTTCTTAAAAGTTGATTTTTGGAAGGGAGTTCTAGGCCATTCAGAACATTAATAGACCTTATCAGGGGACCGAAATGGAATTTTGGTATGGTTACCTACAAAATTGCCCTTGTCAATTTTACAGGATAACAACTGGCTCTTTCTGGGGACTATCTTTGAGTGAAGCTTAAGGG
This sequence comes from Taxus wallichiana var. yunnanensis, assembly GCA_018340775.1. Taxonomy (NCBI): domain Eukaryota; kingdom Viridiplantae; phylum Streptophyta; class Pinopsida; order Cupressales; family Taxaceae; genus Taxus; species Taxus wallichiana. The sequence goes on along the minus strand of CM031242.1, from coordinate 705,070,131 downwards.
TAGAGAATCCCAGATTTTCATGTGCCTATCCATTGGGTTACAGAGTCAAAAACAAGGGTGATGAAAAAGAAAGGAAAACACACAACAAACAAAAAGCAAACACACGACAAAAACAAACACACAACTAAAAAGCTTGTACAAAGAAGAGAGAAAGCTCTACTTCCTGAATATTTTGAGATGTTTCCCACTATAGGGAAGTGGGAGTTCAGTTCCATCTAGATACGAGAGATAGAAGCTACTCTCTCCATTCAGCTATCTGATCTTGAATGGCCCTCTCCAAAGAGAATCAAATTTCCCATGCATGCCCTTTGGTTCTCTTCGCTTGTCCCATAGGAGGACAAGATCTCCCACCTGGAAATCTCTCTGCTTGGCCTTTTTATCGAATAGTATTTTGACTTTATTCTAATGTTTGGTGATCCTGTCAACCACCCTTACCCTTTTTTCTTCAAGTTACTGTTAGATACATGATCCTCTTTTCAAGAGAATTCTGAAAGTTTCATCTTCGATCGCTCGTGCCAAGCGTAGAGCAGGGAGTTCCATGGAGATAGGGATCTCAACATCAATTCCATATAACACTTGAAAAGGTGACATTCCGAGAGACCTCTTTGGGGTAATACGGTCTACCCACAAAGCATCATATAATGACTTGTGCCATGACCGTTGATTCTCATCGACTAGCTTCCGTATGATAGTCACTAGGTTTTTATTGCTGGATTCAGCCTGACCATTCCCTTGAGGGTAATAATCTGAGGCATGGGCCAAGGTTATTCCGTATCCATAGAAAAAACCAATAACTTCCCATGAGGAGAAGTTGGAAGCATTATCAGCAACGATCTTGTGTGGGATGCCAAATCTCACAATGATATTTTCTTTGATGAAGTTGCAAACAACTTCAGAGGTGGCATTCTTAATAGGTATGGCCTCCACCCATTTGGTGAAGTAATCTATTGTTGTTAGGACATAACTATGTCGGCACTTGATTGGGGATGGAGTGCTCCGATAAATTCAATTCCCCATTTCCTGAATGGTTCATCAATAATGACGGGCTTGAGGGGAAAAGCAAGCAATTTTGGTTTACCAACGAACTATTGGCAGAGCTCACATTTTGCTACCCAGGTGGTTGTATCCTGAAATAGCATTGGCTAGTAGTACCTAGCCCGAATGATCTTATGTGTTGTCACAGAAGAGGAAAAGTGACCACCGTAGGCTGAATCATGAAATATTTCTAGTAACTTCACCTGATGTGGCTTGTCAACGCATCGTAAGAAGATGCCATCAATCCCACGCTTGTATAAACCGTCATCCCATATGACATATCTGGCTGCCCTGAGCTTTACTGTCCACTTCTCCTTTGAAGTTAGATGGGTTGGACACTCACCATAAGTGAGAAAGAAAGTGATGTTGGAATACCACTCATCGCTGGTCACAACAAATAGAACCATAGGTAGAGAATCAACTTTCTCCAGTTCACCCTGCGCTCCATCGATGCAATCAACTTTCTCTTCAGGATCTCCTGAATCTTTATTTTCAGCCATGAGCTGACATAGGCCTCTACCCCTTACCAACTTGGTTGGTTTGATGTCTAGATCATACTCTTGGACCTTTGCGATCCAATTCCCTCGTAAGCTTCCTAACTCCTGTTGAGTTAGGATAGACTTAACTATCGTGTCAGGAACCAACACTACCGTATGTATGAGAGTTTAGGATGTAGTACCAGAAGTTCTTGACTACTTTGACTACTATGAAGGCATGTTTTTCTAACTGAGACATCTTTAATTCATGAAGCTTGAGAGGGGAGCTCATGAACGCGATTGGGGATTCAACATCCTCAGAGTTCTTCTGCATTAAGATGGTAGATACAGTATGCATGGATGCATAACTATACATGATGAAATCTTTGGAGAAGTCGGGGCATACCAAACTGCATGAGCAAAGCAAGGCTTTTATATCCTCGAATGATGTCTTTCCTTCTTCACTCCATCCGGAAATTTGTGACCCCTTCATCATATTTGATATGTGACGAGTCTTTTCGGTGAAGTCTGGAACAAAGCGTCTGAGAAAATTCACCTTTCCAAGAAGGAGTGAACACCGGTCTTACTTGTGGGCAAAGGTAAGGCTCTGAATAGCCTTGACTCTTTTGATGTCTATTTTTTTCCCTTCCTTCCTTGTTGACAACGTGTCCTAGCAACTTTCCTTCAGTGACCCCAAAAACAGACTTTTTTGGATTTAGGGAAATCCATGTTCTCGGCATCTAATCAATACTTGCTCCAAATGATCACAGTGATCACTTCACTTTTTAGAGAACACAGTTAAGTCATCCAGATAAACTATGATGACCTTCCCCATCATACCTTTGAATGTGAAGTCCATAGCTCACTGAAAGGTGGCACCGGCATTGGTCAAGCCAAAAGGCATCCTGTTGTAGGTGAATGTGCCCCAGGGAGTAGTGAACGTTGTTTTGAATTGGTCTTCAGGTGAGACCTCAATCTGATTATAGCCTAAAAACCATCGAGCATGGACAACATCTCTGAACCAGTTACTTGCTTGCAGAACTTGATCCATTATGGGCAGTGGATAATTGTCCTTCAGGGATGCCTGGTTCAGGTTGCGAAAATCTACGCATATGCGTATTTCACCATTCTTCTTTCACACGGGCACAATGTTTGTGACCCAGGTACTATGATGGATAGGAAAGATAATTCTCACATCCAGCATCTTCTGTATTTCCACCTAGATGGTACCCGAGATCTTAGGATTGTAGTGCCTCTGTTTCTGGCGAAAGGGTTTGACATCGTCCTTTAACGGGATGTCATGTTGAACGTCCTTAGGCTTGAATGACTTTAGATCAGCATAAGACCATGCCAATACATCCATATATTTCTTCAACAACTTGAAAAATTTCCACTTTTCCTCGGGTGTACAACACTTCCCGATGTTCACAAACTGCGGATGCTCTGTAGAGCTTAGATTAATAGATTCGGTCTCTGGAGAAGAGCTAGGGTCATTCTGTCACTTTTTCTTGATGAAGCGGTCATGCTTGTCAAACAATCATTCCAGGGAGACTAAACCTTTCAAAATTTTGTTCCCCTTGAGCTGATAGATGCCTCCACCTTCTATTGATTCATTTTCTTGACCAGTGATGGACTCACGACATACCGAAGTAGATCCTTCAAAATGAAGCTCATTGAAATTGTCTACTTTCTCTAGGAAAGCAATAAGTGATTGTCATCATTGAATACCTACCAGTGGTGAGAATTATCTAGCACGCTTGGGTGAAAGACTACCTCAATGGTATATGTGTCTATTTTCAGCCCTAGGTGAGGGAGCATAAGCGAGGCAGAGATGACCAATGAATCAGCCATGTCATTTTGGGCTCGTGGAACCACTTTGATTGAGAAGGCATCAAACTCCTCAATGTTGTCCCATACATTTGTGTAGTAGTGCCTGAGTCTGTCATTTTTTACCTGGTATACTCCCTTTACCTGATTGACAATCAGTTCGGTGTCACCCTATACTTTTAGGTTCTTGATTCCTCTTTCCTTTGCAGCTTGCATGCCGAGTAGCAAAGATTCATACTCAGCAGTATTGTTTGTATTGAAAAAATACAATTTGAAAGAAAGAGGGAAAATCTCCTCTTCAGGAGATATCAGGATGGCTCCAGCGCCACATCCACTTGTTGCACAACTGCCATCAAACTACAGCATCCATATCTTGTTAAGGTCCTCCTCCTGGATGAGAACGTCCATTCTATCAGACTCAGTGGATAAGAAGTAGTTCCCCATCCCTGATGATTCAAGAGAATCTGGGCCTTGGGGTCATCAGAGTTGGTGACCAGGTACTTCTTTTGTGATTCAGGCTCCAATGTCTACATTACTCCTTTGATGGGGATTCTAGGCTTTGGACCAGTCCATATGAATCTCTCCACCGACTTCCCTGTAAAAACTTCTCCCTAGTAAAATTCCATATGCTGCTGGAATATCAGCAACGAGGATGGTCATCTTTACCCTTTTCTCTGGGAATGCTACAAATGTGAATTGTGCATCTTTGATCTGACCAATTAATGGAACCTGTTTGGTTTCCATGGAGTAACATCTACCGAAAGGCTTGGTAAGAGTGAGGCCCAAAGCATGGGTGACCTTTGCCGGCATGACATTATCGAAGCCCCTAGAATCAATTATGTAGTTACTTAGCTTGTGACCATTGATTAGGAGGGAGAGATAAAAGGTTCAATTTTTCTTGTGGAAGTCGAGGCAACATTTATGCGAGATGCAGGAGGAGTGGAAAGGATTCCTTTTGGGGAGATAGGAGAGGGGATGACAGCTTGGCTTTGGATATATTCGGTTAATCTTACAAGCTTGCTCAGGGTTAGACTGAAGATATTCAGCCTCAGACATTTGAATCTTGGTCTTTTTAGCATGATCGACTATGTCGAATGTGACCAAGGGTTGCGTTGATGAAGGAATGAGTCCTTCATTTCATGATGGTAGGGGAGGGTTACTGGTCTTTATGGAAATGGAAGAAGGCTGATTTGGAGGAGAGATAGGAGGAAAATATTTCTTCAAAAGGTTTAATAGGAGGTTGAGCAGGAAGAGGATTACCTCTTTTAGCAATTGTTGGAGGCGTGTTTGACACAATCCTTCTCCTTTTGTATCCTGGCAGCAACTTCTGCTTCTTTTCCTTGTGAGCGGGTGAAAACAACATATGACTGTCCACTTGCATACCCTTGGGTACCTTCCTCTTCATCAGATTCCTCATCTTCAAATTCCATATACCCGATCGTAGAGTCGCAGTCGGTTCACCGACATCTTGATCATCTTCACCTTGCGATGAAGGTTCTTCATAAATTTTCTCATCTTCTTCGATCTCGACCAAGGCATTAATCGGAGGGGCCTCAAGTGCTAACCTTGGAGTAGCAGCGGGAAAAATGTGGCTTTGTGGGGCATTGTTGGGAGTGAAGTTCCTCCATGGGATATCCCGGTATGAGTGGTAGATGAAGCTTGAGCTAATTGCTTCTTTAATGCGAGCAAGTCATTTGCCATCTTCTGGAATGCCGGATCTGATGAAGTGGCTTGAGAAGGAGTCAAGCCTTTGATTTGGATGGCTCTCATTTTAACTCACTAGATATAAGTAGGTTATCCTCTATCAATGGCCTTGAGCTTGAGTGAGGACCAAGGTGGTGATTTGTTCTTGTAAAAGTAAGAAACTTACTCTTGAACTCATGGCATTCACAAAGAAACACTTTTGATTTTCTGGTGTTGGCAACATGGCAGGTGGCACATGGTTAATCAGTGAATTGAAATGGGTGATAAAATCATGCATGGTTTCATTGGCCTCCTTCTTCAAGTGAGTAATCTTTGATAGTAATGAAAATGTCTTCAAAGGCTTATACCTGTCTTCAAATGTAGTTCGTAATGTGGCCCAACTGGTGATAGATCCGGTGGCAAGTGTTGGAACCACTCTGCTGCAGGCCCTTGCAAGGTCTCTAGAAAGAGGCGTACTGACACATCTTCATGGGTCACATCTAGGATGTTGCATGACATAATGAATGCAGATATATGTGCATCCATGCTTTGATTTCCACTCCCATCAAATCTTGGGAAATTCTTGTGGTTTCCATGAGGGAGTGCGTGAACTGATGCGGCAATGCAAGAGGACCCATAGCATTTCCCCATGGTACTACCATTTGAAAAGTTGGAAAGAGGACGCGAGCCGGGAGTGCGGTTCCACTTAGTAACAGAGGCACTTGCAAATTGACGTGGAAGCTCCTTGTGAAAACCGGTTCTTTCGTGGAGGCGAGGCACTTCTTGCTGACCGATCAGCTGAACTCAGTGATGAGAAACGTGCTGGTGTAATACTAAAATTGTGCCTCTGAAGTAGATCAAAAATAGGATCGACTTCTCCACGAGCTCTTCTGCTACGGGTAAATGGTTCACCCACCAGTGTATCTGCTCAGATCGGCAATAATTTGGAGTAGATTTATAATAATATTTTTGTTTGTACTTGCTGATTTTCTGATTTTTCTAGGAAAAATCAGCAACATGCACTTTTCTAAATACTTAAATTTATCCCTTTTTTAAACAACGATTGTGGTTTAATGACAAGGATTAGTAGGGATAAAAAGTGGGATAATTTTAGTAAGCTGATTTTCAGATCTTAGATTTGATTTTTGCAAGGGTTTGAAAATATTTGTAAAAATATCAAGATCTCAAATCTACGGAAATATACGGGTTTTTATAAAAACTCAGCGAACTAAAGGTTTCTAACTGGTCCAGATCTATAGATCTACTAAGAAAATTTTCAGTTTGGGTCACTTTTGCAAAAATTTCAGATTTTAACAAAGGGTTAAAATTTTCAAACTAGTAGTGACTTTGACAGTTTTTTATTTATTTTCTTAGTTCGATCCCCAGTAGAGTCGCCAAAAACTGTTGGTCCAAAAATCTATTGGGTGGGTAGATCTATGGATAGACAGGCCAATAGTGTGCAGGGCATAGCCCCTCTTTGAGATAGCAAAGTGAAACTGGTTTATTGCTATTCTACCAGCAGGAACTGTGCAAGTCCTATAGTATTCTACCTTCAGGGGGGTTTGGGATCTCATCCCAGTAGAGTTAGTTCCGATGAAGAACAGAAAGGAATGAAGGAAGGAATGGAAGAAAGATGGATCTGAAGGGAGAAAAGAAATGAATTCCAAAGTAGAAAGGTCAGAGGGTTTATGTTTTGGGCTGGTAGTAAACAGAGCCAAACTTACTCACATAAACAAATAAAGCAATATTGATAAACAAAATGACAAAAGTAGATATGAATCTAACAGAATAAACACACAGATCTGACGTAAGAAAGATCTAATGCATATAACACATGAATTCAACACAAAGTCTCAATATTTGTATTAATGTTTTCTTCTTGTTACAAGAAAGCTCAAAGTCTTTCTCTCCTCACTTCTATTTTTCATACAAGATTGTCCACCTTTGAATACTACAAGTATCCAAGTATTTATAGAAGGAGAAGGAGAAAGAAGACAAAAAGGAGCCAACAACTTATTTACAAAATATCTACAAAATATCTAAAAGTCAAATGTTGACTTTGGGGCAATTTTGTGGATGACAACATCCCATGGTGCAACATGGATGATGTCATCACGTGTGCCAACATACTTTTAAATATTTTTACAAAAATGGGATTTATCCCGGAGGAGGAAGCTTATTCATCATCATCCCTTTGCTTGAATGGAGTGTCTTGCTTCTACTCTGGAGAGGCGATATGATATTGAGCTCGATACTCCATAAACTTGCTTGATCATCTTCTAAAGTTGATCATGATCGGGACCCTTTGTGTGATCTCCGATGACTTCACAAGTTTCTCATTCATCTCTGAGCCTATCAGGGAGCTTGAAGTATTCATTTCTGCCTCTATCAAGTACCCGATGAAATCATGGCAAGCTAGAAGGTTGTTAATAGATTCTCGGTCAAAAGTGACCTCTGGTCAAACCTTGTGATGTAATTCCCTTGAAAATATGAATAGTATCGTTTGCTTCTCTCAAGGTGAATGATGCGCTAAGCAACCCTGGAGACATCCTCAAGACAATCTGCTCCATTTGATGTTTCACATCTAGGGCTTCCTCCTTGATTTTGTCTATCTTTTCTAGGACAAACTCCATTTGATCAACCCGATAGTCTAAAGTGACAAGCACTTTGTTGTGTGCTCGTGGGTGATCAATGATGCACAAATTTTAACAAGTCATCGGTCGGGCAGTCGACCATTTTCTGAATGTCTCGTGTTGCAACCTGGCATGGTCCAACTCTTCGGAGATGGGTCCTGCTATTGCCTAGAGTTCATTGTTTTCCTTATCTATACTTTGGTAGAGGCCTGTGAACTTCGTGATTACTTCCTCACTGTCTCTGAGGATCTGCTCTCTCCAGGAGGACACTGTGCTGCACCTTGTTCACCAATCTTGGCATATTCATTTATCTTCTCCTGACTAAGGACTTCAGGAGTTTCGGTGGCAGCTATAGGAGGTGCATTGCCCATTCTTTGCAGAGCTTGGAGAAGATGTTTGTTTTGTTCCTTTAACATTCTCTTCTTCTCCTTTTCTTCTTGCAGTTTCTTGCAAAGGGCATCCACGGCTGACAAGGCCTCTCCTTGTAGGCTCTCTGATGATGTTCCCATTGTGACCTGGGTCACTATAAAATCTGTAGGAGACAGATCTTCTTTCTTCTTTATGGGATCGAGTAGGCTATCTCCATAACCCTTTCACCTGAAGCACTTTTTGAGAAGTGAGTTATAGCTTTTTGCTTCTTTGGTCCTTTAGCCGGGATGACGGAGAAGTCCATGGGTGCAATGGGGACTTTCCTCTTGTGTTGGCTTAGGTGGTCTGAGATCCAGCTTGGACTTATGGGAGTGGGACCAGAGGACAAAGAAGAAACAGGGGTGGAAGGAAGAACAACTACAGTGGACACGGGGAAGTGTGTCGAAACACTTGGTGGCGGCATGGAGAAAGGGGCCGACACACCAATGCTCACGGGATTAGGAGTCACTACAAGAGAGGAGGCCATGGGGGTGGAAGGGATCTGCGAGATGAGGGAAGAAATGTTGGGGGATAGATCCACAAGGGAAGAGAAGATGGAGGAAGAGGGAGAGGGAAAGGAAGAAGATGGAGGAGAAGACACAACCAAAGGAGTGGTTGTTTGAGCAACATGAGGAGGGGAAGGAGGAGTGAGAGAGGGAATGGTTGGTACCTCGCCAGTTGTAGTTGTGACAACATCTTGAGTGGATGTGTCCATTGGAGCACTTACCACTTCTTCTTTTCCTGGGGACACTAAGTCCACAACTTGCTCTTCTGTGGTAGTAGGAGGGCTTTCAGGAGCTTTCTCTTGAGCAGTGCTTGCCTCTCCCACTTTATCTTTCCCTTTGCCTTTAGGCAAGTGTTTTGGCCTGGTGGGTGCATTGCCCAGGGGAGATGTGGTAAAATCTACCCCAAGATAGATGATACCATTTTTCTTACACCAATGCTCGGTGCGTTATAGAGTAGGTTGAACCCTTTCTTGGATGGTCAGGGTGCTTTGTTCCTATCAATATCTGCAAATGGCCAATCATCCCCATCCGTGTCTAGGTAAACTTGATCAATTTCCTGATCATTTTCTAGGAAATCCTTTGGGATGATGGCCATGCCATATTGAATGATCTCTTGCCGGGCCAGCCAGGAGTGATCCTTTCATCTGAGTTTGACTTCATGATTTAAGTCGATGTAGATATCCTCGATCTAAGGAACATGGATAGGATCGATCTTTTCCCTGGAAGGCAACCACGAGGATCGAAGGTTGGCCTTTTGGGAAATTATGCTTCAAATTGAGCAATTCAAGCTCTGCATACATCTCCCAGCTTTACTTTGTGAGGGGCACATGTACCTACCTACTGTGAGGGGGAATGGAGTTCCTCCCTTCTTCCTCTTCATACACTTCTCGTGATAGGTGATAAGCTACCTTGACAACTCCAGAAGGATTAGTTTGGGCCCCGCATATCTCGGCAATCTTGTGGGTTCTCCCAAGAAGTTGCAGCTCTGAGATAGGTAAAGGTGGGGAATTACATAAACAATGCTCCCCACTTCATTGTGGTGGTGATCACACTTTTGCTTGTCCGACCATGAGTCATGTTGGGCCTCAAGAGGCAGATGATGCCATAGAAGAAGACATCATTGATCTTGTTGAACTGAGCTATGTTGTTCTCGAGCCTCAACTCTGGATAGTATTCATATATTTTGACCTTGGGGCCATACCCCATACTGATTCAACCCTGGGTAGTCTCTCTCTGAGGTAGCTGCATATACTACATAGGAGTTCATATAGAACCTCCCAGTTGTTGAAAGTTGTTGAAGTTGTTCGAGATTGTATCACTGATAATCTCGCCCCAGCCAAAATGTTGATCGGGCACATTCTTATTCATTGTTTCCAAATACTTGAGCATCCACTTGTGAAAGTAATGGGCATCAGGGAGCCCATGTACTCTGCTTAGGAAGGTGATCGTGTCACTCAGCTCTTCTAAAAATCACTGCGATGAATGACTTGGGGCCACCTACTTGCCACCTTTTTATTCTTGAGGTACACCTCATTCATCATCTACATGCACTTGTCCTCATTATCGGTCCAAGTCTTCATGTAGTCTTCTTGACTTACTACGCCACAAAATGTCTATGGTGGGGGATGCCCAAGATAATTTCAAAGTGTCGGGCTGTGAGGTTGATTATCACTTTTCCCTCCTCATTTTTGACACATCTTGTGTCCTTGTTGTAACAATGGCCCACCAACATGATGAATTCATTATTAATTGTGCTCACTGGGAGCCCTGCAAAGCAAAGTGCAGACCACTGCCAACCAATTTATCCATCCACGGGCTGCTTGTGACCTTCTTGGTTCTGGCCCAAAAGTCATCCATGTCAATGTGGCCAAGCTCTGAGTCTCTGATATCGAGATCACACTCTGCAAGTGAGTCAGGCATCCTGACCTTTTGGTATTTATATTTCATTTCTTGCTCCGTCAACTTGGCTTTGCCTTTGGACTTGGTTGGCTTCTTACTCGATGAAGACATAAGTGCACTCGAGGATTGTTGTTGCTCTGCAAGAAGAATCAGAGAGTTCCAACATAGAAGGGCCATGTTAGCCATCAAGTTGTCCATAAAAGCTTTGCAGAATGAAAAATTATCAACTTATGAGCCTCTGGGCGCAAGGCGCATCCTTACTTTGTAGGCTACAGGGGCTTTGAAAAGCAAGGCACACTTTTAGGGAGTGTTGCATGGGGAAAAAGTAGTGCCAAAAGGGGCATGGGGCATGGAAAGGCTACACACAACATTCAGATGTTGATGTCACGGAAGTTGCTCCAACACATAGGAAGTGCTTTAACTGGGCACAAATTTTTTTGGTGTAGTAGGGTCTCAGGGTGTGCCATTGGCGCAGATGTGGTAGATGTTGCATGAGGGTGAGGTGCGCCAAGTGCATTTGCAGAAGGTGTAACACAAAGGTCAAGTGCACCAAGGGGTTTAGTTTGCACGCGGCGTGGAAAGGGTTTGCACAACATGCAGTGTTGTTGTAGTTGCTTTGCGCCAACACTTGCACTTTGGGAATTTTGCAATGTTTTATAAGGCACGGGAAAGGCTTATGCTTTAATGCATGATGGACAAAGTTTTGCAACATGGCGTGTGCATTAGGGTGTTTGATGTAACATGAATGAAGATTCACCAAAGAAAAATAGTGGGTTGTTTTCTCTATTTTATGATTTTCACTCTTTTGGCTTAGACTTTGATGTCCTAGGAGGAAAACCTAGCAAGGCAGGGAGTAAGGGACAAATGGGTTTTGGCTCATTTTGTGGTAGAGCCTTCCAAATTTGTAGATCTGGAAGGAGGAGAAGGGGTTTTGTAGTTGAGTACTTGGGTTTGCAAATGGTGTTATCCCTTTCTTCTAGATTCATTTCCTTTATCACATAACCCAATTCTCCTAACTTTGACATAAAAACCACAAAACCACAAAAACAATAACGAGGATGGCAGAAACCACTTACCCGGTATAAATAATGATGAAGGGATGAGGTGGGGTCCACGAACATGACGAATGGCACGCGTGGGCTGATAGGATAATGATAGGCACGAGGAATAATTTTCACGATTTTCAACTTGTGAAAATGACAGGTTCAATGTGCATATATATAGAAAAGTCCACATTTAATGCGCCAACCACTTTTTCCTTTAGCACACTGGGAGAGACGTCGACATGGAGGAGATTACACCTAGGTGCAGTTTGGATGTGTCAACATCACCTTTCCAAAATGCATGGTGTAATTTGGGAAGTGTAATCAGGATGATGGGTGTGCTTTGGCACACCTTTGGGAGGCGCAACATTTGGAGTGTTGACACTCCAGGAAGTGCGCTAAAGGCAAAGATGGGCATCGTTTTGCAAGATGTTGCAACAATGGTTCTTGTGCCCAACCCAAAAAGGTTGAAAATGACCAAGTTCTTTAAAACTTGATTTTCTCGGAAGGGAGTTCTAGGCCATTGTATGGTTACCTGCAAAATTGCCCTTGTCAATTTTACAGATAACACATGTAAAAACATGTCTTTTTTTCCTTCATCCATGTACATCTTCTTCTTCCTCATTTGTAACCTCTCCACAACAAAACCTTTGATTTGTGTGGCTTTCATGGCCTCCAAATGGGCTTTCATAGTATGCATTGATTTAGCCAAATTATCAACTCTCACGCCTTTGACTCGGTGGCCTCTCATAATATTCCTCATTTGTCCCATTGTATTTCCTCAAACTAATTCAACCTCACACCCCTTCCCACCTTGTACCCAATAGTCTACTTACTAGAAGATGTATGCATTGCCTTTCTATCCACACTCATTTAATGTAGAAAAATTCTATGCTTGTGTAATCTATATGTCATCTACCCAATAATTTACCATGTGAAAGATGTCTACAAAAATGGTAGATCAAGTGATATGAATATCTCAAATGGTAAGAATTATAAGCAAATTTCCCTATATCCTTTTGCACGACATTTTATTGATATTCAAGAACAATTATGGGTTGATGATCTTGATACTCCTAAACAAAATTTGTCTTCTTTGGCTATGATAACATTGAAGAATCATGTACTGGAGGTAGAGAATATGATTAATCATCCATTAAATGATCACCAATTGTCTTTGGAACAATCAAGGATAGTTTTAGAACCTTCGGACTTAGTTTTAGAACCTTCAGACTTAGTTCCGGAACATTCATACTTATCTCTGGAACCACAACAATTCCATGCAGATGTAAATAATTTCACTCTGGAGGAACGTGATTTCTCTTCAGGAGGGGCAGAAATAGCTATGAAATCAGTAGCTTTAGTCTCAAAGATATTAGGGAACAGTAAGGAATGTTTGGAAAAAAAAGCGATTATGAGGAGTTTGACCAACGACAAGATAAGTATCATAACTTTGCCTACTGTCCTTTGTCCAATATTCTTTCTCAAGGGAAATTTAGAGACATTTTTGCATATCATATGTTGTTACCACATGCATGTCCACTAAACACCCTTATGGAACCTTTTCAACAAATCAGCCATCACACACTAGAACCAAACAAATTTAGATTCAACCGTAAAATTTTGAACATTAACGATCAAGTTAGAAAATGATCAAGAAGATAAATTGTTTGATGTCTTGAAAGGTCATACTATAGCTTTTTCTTGGGACTATAAAGATATGAAAGGAATCCATCCAAGTATTTGTACCCATCACATTTATACTAAAAATGTTAAACCAGTTAGGCAACCTCAGAGAAGGATCAACCCAGCCTTGAGGGACATAGTCAAGCAAAAATTAAAAAGCTATTGCAAGTAGGCTTTATCTACCCCATATCATATAGTCAGTGGGTGTCTCCTCTTGTGATTGTGCTTAAAAAGAATGGAAAATGGAGAATTTGTGTTGATTATAGGTAATTGAATAAAGCTACACTTTGAGATTATTTTCCCTTACCATTCTTAGATCAAGTTTTAGACAACCTTTCAGGTAAACAATACTTTTCCTTCCTGGATGGATTTAATGGATATAATAAAATCAGGGTGGCTACTGAGGATCGGGAAAAAACTACCTTTACTTGTCCATAGGGTACCTTTGCCTACATGGTATTGCCATTTTGACTATGTAATTCTCTAACAACCTTTCAAATGGTCAGATTTGTCTTAGCAATGTTTATAGATCTAACCAATGATTGTGTGGAAGTATACATGGATGGTTTTATTGTGCATGGAGAAAATTTGATGATGCCTTGAAAATTTTGGACAAAATATTAACAAGATGTGAGCAACACCATTTTTCTCTTAGTCATGAGAAATTCTTGATGATGGTTGATGAGGGATTTTACTAGGACACCACATTTCAAAAAAAGGAATTCAAGTTGACCAAGACAAAATCAGGATTATTTCAAACTTACATGTTCCTCAAACCCCTACGGATATCAAGTCATTCTTAGGACATGTTGGATACTATAGGTGTTTTATCAAATATTTTAGTAAAATTTCTGCCCCCGTGTTTGGTTTGCTTACCAAGGATTGTGAATTTCGTTGGGATGAAAAGTGTCAACATGATTTTGAAGAGATTAAAGAAAAATTAATCACTGCCCCAATATTAAGAGGACCTAATTGGGAGAAACCCTTTCACATCCAAACAAATGCCTCGAATAACTCAATTGGCACATTTTTGGGATAGAAAGATGAAGAAGGGAAAATGTATGCTATTTACTACCTTAGTAAAAATATTACTCCCACTGAAAGAAATTACACCACCACTAAAAAGAATTTCTTGTTGTGATTTATGCAATTAATAAGTTCAGACATTATATTACATGGTACAAAATATTTATACATACATATCACTCAGAATTAGATACTTAATGAACAAACCAAAGGTGGTTGGAGGTAGGATAATTAGATGGTTATTACTTTTACAAGAATTTGATATTAACATTGTGGAAAATCCAGGAAAATCTAATGTGTTAGCTGATTTCTTGTCAAGATTAACCACTACAGGGGAGCAAGATCCAGTTAAGGAAAACTTTCCGGATGACAAATTATTTACTATTTTAGCCGATACACCATGGTTTGCTGATATGGAAAATTATCTTGTAACATGGAAGCTTTCTCCTTCTTTTACTAAGAAAAAAATGAAAAGATTAATCAAAACCAAAGGTTACAATTAAAATGGTTAAATGGAATGTTATTTAAATGTGGTCCTGATTTGGTTTTATGCAAGTGTGTGAGAGAAGATGAAATCTTTGACATAATTAGGGCATGTCATGATGAACTAAGTGGAGGACACTTTTTAGTAAAAAGAACAACCCACAAAATACTTGGCACTGGCTATTATTGGCCATCTCTGTATAAAGATGTGAAGAAATAAATTAAGCAATGTGATCCTCACAAAGGATGGGACAACTAGCTTTCACTAGTGAAATGGCTCTATAACCTCAAGTAGTGATTGAACCATTTGAAAGGTGGGGGCTGGATTTTGTTGGCCCTTTTAGTCCTCCTTCACAAGGAAAAGAGCACATTCTTGTATGTACTGATTATGTAACATATTGGGCGAGAGGTGCATGCTTTAGCAAATGCTAATGAAGATGCACTTGCTAGTTTCCTTTGGCACAAAATTATGATGAATTTTGGAGCACCAAGAAGTATAGTTTCATACCAAGGTCCACAAGCAATGTCCAATATGATCCAGCCTTCAAAATGCACTATCGTATCAATCATAGGTAGTCATCCCCAAAAATGGCGTTCTCTTCCACCCCAAATAAGGGAAGGATCTAAAATAAAGGGAAGGGAATGAAAACCAGCAAATGACGTTCTCTTCCAAAAAAAAAAAAAAAAAAGGGAAGGGAATGAAAACTAGTAAATGGCGTTCTCTTCCCAAAAAAAATAAATTCTATCAAAGGCCAATTGAAAACCAAAAATGGCAGTTGGTCTCCTTAATAAGTGGTTAATTCAAATAAAAAGAACTTCTTTGGAATTCCAGCTGTCTTTTCTAACCATTTTTATTTTTCACTTTTTTTTAGGAATGATGAGTCATCAAGGCGGATGGATTACATCAACAAGGACGGTAATTATGTCTTGATATTATTAAAGGTTAAATTAAAATTTTGCATGTGTGATTAGACTTGATTTAATTAGGCAATATAATGAGTCATTTATTACACATTATGATTAAAAGCAAGTAATCATGAAGGTGATGCCGACTAAATAAGTAAAAGTGGTGGCGTATTAATAATGAACTATCATTTAGGCAGAATAAACAAAAATTGAGAGTAGTTGCAGAGAAATTCAAGGAAGAAACAATAGAATCATATTTGAAATTCCGTAGCCAAATCCAATAGTTCCACAGCCAAATCCAGTAGTTCTCGCAACTATCTCCTGGCAGAGTAAGGATTTGAAAGAAGAAAGAATTTGAATCGTCCTCTTTGCCATGGGTATCAAAAAGAAGTCAGAGCCAGAAGATGATACACAACTTCTTGCAGATGGAGAAGTAGTAGCCATTTTTGAACAAGCAGGTTGGCTGGAGTTTCTGAGGAAATTCTCAAAATAAAATGACGAATTGGTAAGAGAATTTTTTGTAAATTTAGAGTAGTCCAGAACTAAGGTTAAAAGCATTGTAATTCCCTTTACTATTAATACAATGAGAAATGTATCTGGGGTACCAATTGTACATGTTCCAAACTCTGTAAAGGGAACCCTAAAAGAACTGGTGGAAACCTTAAGGCAAGAGGGTGAATCTGAACCCCAGTATATTTATAATACTAAGAAGATCATCAAGGGGGTCAGAAGAGCTAGCACTCGCTTAAACCCTTCGACAAAGTAACATTCAGGTAGTTAAGTACCTAACTTGCGATGGCCAATATGGGACTGTGGGAAGGGAGGTCCTTAAAATGTTGATATATCTTAGGTATGGGGCAACAAAACAGGAGTATATAGTAAACCTTCCTAGTTTCCTCTTTGACTCCATCCAGATAAATGGCTCAAAGATATTCTTGGGATTTGGGATGATTAGGCACCATGGATTAGTCCATCATTTTCTCTCAAAGAAAAATGGAGAAGAAGCATGGGAAAAATTCCTCAATAAGTTCAGACAAAGCCCTGATATTATTAGAAGGGGAATACCAACCCCTTTCTCTCCTAAAAGTAACTTGGAAATTGATCCCCATGAGAAAAAAAGAAGGAAATAAGTGGGGTTAAAGTACCAAAGAGGAGGAGATCTGAAAGGATGATCAAAGCTACAAAACCTACTATTTCTTCAAAAGAAACTCCTTCCTCTATAACAATACCAGAAGAACTAATACATGTCTTTGACAATGACGGTTCACCCAAGCTGGACCATGAAGTAAAAATCAGAAGAAGTTCAAGGAGAAAGCCCACTTCAGAAATGTTTAAGATCCCTAAATAAAAAGAATTCATAAGAAGCCTAGGGAAACTCCCATGGATATTTAAGTACAAGAGGGTTTAGAGAAAGAAGTTGATGATATTTTGGGCAACATGGCAATGTCTCCTCCTCTACCAAGTCAAACTAAGGAGTTGGAGAAAGAAGATGAAAGATTAGAAGAGTAGGATTTTTAGGATATGGGTGACTCAACAATACTTGCCACATGAGGAAGAGGAATTGGCATCTTGGAAACAAAAGGTAAATCCCCTTTGGTGGGAGATCAATGCTCATTCCCTAAGGAACTTTTAGAGAAAGAAGAAAAACAACAATTTAGGGAGAAAGATGAGGAATTAAACTTCCTCAAAAACAAATTGGAGCATAGAGAAATGCTCATTGAACAACTGAAAACTCAGCTCATAGATAAGAATGAATAATTGACATTAGTAAAACAAAAATGGTGGAAAAAGAAAAAGAATGTCAATTGGCTAGTGAACAAAGTGCTATGACAAAAATATCTTTAGTGGATCAAATTGTACAAACAGAGCTAACTTACTGCCACTCAAGCAATTATGGGATGATACCTGCAGAAAGCTTAATGAGTTCAAAATATCAAATCAAGAACTAAGAAGCAAGATGGAAGAGGAGAAGAAGGCAAGGAAAGAGTGGGAAGAAAATTCTACAAAATGGAGGAAGAAAAATTTAAATGTTTGGAAAAGATACAGATGGTCTGTATAATGAGTGAAAGATTACTCACATGTAGGATACCTTCTCCTACATACAATGTCTTTCTAGAAGAGCAATTTATCCATTGACAACTATCAAGGATTGCATGTGGTCTTCCACATGAAGTGAAGGATGAATCATAATTCATGATAACATATTCCTCACCAATGCAGAGTAGAAAAATATTCTCTATGAATTCTATCTCTGTAACTTTATGTTAGATAAGAATACAGGCTTCATGATTAATTTGTATGTAGGGAAATACAGCTCAATGCATTTTTTTTTGTACTCCAAAATCAGATAGCTTGGAAAGAGAGGGATACTGAACACTTATTAAAGGCTAGTTCATCTAGCCTTTGCATGAGAGCTCATTATGGAAAACCATCTGCCTTTGCTATACATTTTAGATCACATGCCTTTGACAACTGATTCAAGGCACATTATATTTCCATCCTGTAGAAAAGTATTAATGCCTTTATGAGGACATTTATGATGGATTCCTAAAGAGATGGGAATTCCTCATTGTAGCGTTAAGAAGAAGAGAAGTGATATCTCCCACAAATTTAATATGGAGTCTGGAAAGGGCCAGAGCTTTGTGTACACTCATCCCTCAAGTCGGTGAAAAAGTAGGGGCATGTGGATGGGTATGAGAACAAGGCCTCCTCTCCTTCTCACACCCATGTCTCCATGGCAAAATAGAGAACCTCAGGATCCCACTCACTTTGAGGAGTGGCAGAAAAAGATAGAGGAGGGATCAGGATACAACACTTCTGAACAGAAGCACTGGGACATTTAGTTTCAACCATTTGACCTTAGCAGTCAATTGGAATGCAGAATTCACAATCCCAGTTTTGAAGAATAGAGTTTGTAAGAGGACTTACAAACAAGTAAGTGTGGGGGAGATGATAAGGCCAAAATATGCCTCATCAATGTGCAATGAATGATCTCATTTTACTCTCCTTTTAATCAAGTTTGACTGCATTTTATGGCTTTTGTTTGATCTAGTATAAGTTAGGATGTAACTGTCCATATTTTTTTATTTAGTTCTAACATCTAAAAACTCTAGTAATTCCTAACAAAATGTGTGGAAATTCAGTTTTGGAATAAAACAAGTCACATTCGGTCAAATAAGCAAAGTATGAAGCAACCAACACCTTTTTTAGGACATTGGATTCAATGTGGCTTAGCTCCAGAATGTTCGAGCTTAGTTCCGAACTCCATCACTCAGCTAAGGAACTCTATCACTTAGCTCTGGAACCTTCGAGACTTGTTCCATAAATCCATTACTTGTTTCCTAACTCCGGTTGCTTAGCTTTGGAACTTTCACAGTTAGTTCTGGAATCTTTCCTTTTGGTTCTCGGAACTTCTCCAAAGTTCCGAATCAATAGAAATTTGTTTATTTTGACAAAATCTAGTGATAGAGAAATTAATGGGCCCTCCAATCAGAACAAATCAACAAATTGCTAATTCTTCACACTCTTGAAATACTTACGTAAGACCAAACAACTATATGTCTAGATAGGTTTCTAAATTTCTTTGAGCACTATTTTGTTTCACTAGAACCTATAGGTGGATAAACAACTATTGAACCATTATGATTGTAAATGCATCTTCGGATGATGAAATATATATAAAGACTTGAAGATAGATAAAAGGATGATATAGATATATAGACATATACATAGTTAAGTTTTGTAAGACAAAACAATTCAATAATAAGATAGCCATTTCATTTTGAGAGTATCATACTTTTTCAACTTTTGATTCAAGGTGACCCTTTATTTTATTGGTATTTATATCTTTAAGAAATTTGTATAAATCTATTATCTAGCAGTTCTGTAAGTACTTTTGGTTCTTCAGTTGAAATCATTACGTAATTGTTCTTGCAGTGTTGTAGATTAAACTCTTATTTCTTTGCAAGCATTTTTAACAACATTTTCAAATGTGTGTTTATTTCCAAGCAGTGTGTTTCATTCTACAACATGTGTTTACTTCCAAGCAGTGTGTTTAATTCTGCAATGTATATTTATTTCTAGCAATTTGTTTCATTCTGCAAAGAGTGTTTATTTCTAGCAGTACGTTCAATTCTGAAAGATTTATTTATTTCAGCAATGTGTGTTTATTTCAGCAAGTTTCTTATAGTTTAGCTTTAATAAGGCTTTGGCCAGAAATCTTAAAGACACTTTAAAACCCCTAGAAAATAAAAATAATAAATACCTATAATCAATTACTAGATCACTAAGATTCTTCTTGTTGCATATAGCTTCAGACACACCCCTGGTTTGAATATGACATCAACCAAGAGTTGATTAAATGAAGGGAATAATGACACACAACAATGGTTAGGGTTCCTAATTAAGAGTTGTTTTAAACCATGTAGATCTTAGAATTGTGCGTGGAAAACATATAAGATATATATGAATGGACATAGGTTTGAAATTCATAGTAGAAACACACAAACAACTTCATTCAATTACTTATAAGAATATCACACATATAGAGAGATTGGTTTCAACGATACAATTTCAAAACATCATCAAAGTCATCTTATTTATACATTCATTTCTCAACTCCAAATTTTAATCTCGCATCCAACTCAACTCTTCTTCTAAGAGATAATAAAATCATATACTCCACCAAATATAGGAATGAAAACCATCCAATGCTACATTATTAGCTCGTAAAAATATGGAATATTATGAGGATAGGACCCAAAGGACCTATCACAAGACTTATTCATTCCTCAAAACTTTCACAAGTTTAATTAACATCCTTCGTTATTTTATGACATCCAAGCATAGTTATAGTGTTTTGCAACTTCTCTTCGGCTTACACATATTTCACATATTCTTGTGAAGCCTCAAAAGGATTGTGTGGTCCTAATTGAATCATGTGGCTTGCATAAAGTCTTACACATTGATAGACTTGCATAGTTGCATAATAGACTTATTTAACTCCAAAACTTATGTGGCCCTAAAAACTTGTGTGGATAGTGTATTATACTTGTGCAATACACCTTAAACACAAAATACTTTGAATTGTTTTTAGTTGATACAAATAATCTATGAACATGAATACTCCCACCTCAAAAAAATATATGTGAATTATAACAACTTATAGTATAAGACAAGGAGAGACACATTTAAATGATTAGGAGAGATTAAGTGAGAATCATTTGGTAGTTTCTATTTTATAGGAACTAGTTCATGTGTGTACACACACGCATTACGACACACACAATTGAATAAAATTAAAAAAATTTGTGTGCTAGACTTTTATCAAAACATCATTTGGTAAAGTGGTCACTAAATTATCTCTTCACAAATTTTCTTTCTTTCTCATTATTGCATTTATTGTAATGATAATTTTATTTCTTTCACATTAGGCTCTATCCAATTCTACACCAATAATTTGAAATTCGAGGCCTATGTTTAATAGTTCGACCTTCTTTTATATTTAATAATTTTTATACCATCGATATTTAATCATACACATGGGTTAAATTTTACGGTAGTTTAGATGTTTTTTGCAATTTTATACGTAAAATACTTGCAAATATTTGCAATAATCATCACATATAACTTGCATATTTAAAATTTGACCATCATTTTTATATATATTTATACATATATATTAATATATATATATATATATATATATATATATATATATATATATACATTTGAAAAATTAAATAAATATAGAATAGATACTATAAATAACATTATTTTGTATTTTTGAAAGGCGGTATTAAAAAATTACTGTCACTAAAAAAATGTTTGACAAGCATAGGTGGTCATCAAATTTAACCACTTATCATACAACAACCTCCAAATAAATTCTCGTCATGTATCACGTGAATGGTCTCGCTTTCAATAATAGGCCATAAAAATGTAAATAGTCTTATTGTTTGAACATATTTATTTCTCTAAACTATTCATAAGACTTCTAGGTTGATTTTAGTCTTGAATTTTTGTAGTTTATGTAGTCTTTAATTTGTTTTATGTCTTAGTTTGTTATCAATTTTTTAGGTCTAATCTATTTTTTGATGAAAAGGAATCTTATATTACATTAATGTAATAAGATACAAGATAGCTTTCAACAAAAAGTGGGTGGTATGAGAGCACACCCCAAAACAACGAACAAGCTAGGTCAAGCCTAGGATAACAAAAGTCAAACTAGGCCAAGCCTAGGAGAGTACAAAAAAACAAAAAACATTGCCCAAAGACACAAAAAGTCACTATTAAGCAATAAAAACAAACATGCCTAAGGCAGACGGATCCTGATCATCTGGCCACCCTGAACGAGGTAGATCTTTGCCAACATGTGAAATCTCCCACCCGGCCAGTTATTCCTCCGGGTCTGCTTCCCCCACACGTAGGAATGGTGAGGTCGAGGTGAGGGAATTTTTCAAATGATGGCGGGGCCGGCAAGGGTGCCAAGTAGCCTAGTGTGAAGCAAATGAAGAAGGAGAGCCACAACCCTACTTTGTTGAGCCGACAAATGTGGCGAGAGTCCCACCCATGCTGCCGAGGAGGTGAGCCCCAACCTCGTTGGTGAGATGACGAGTGTGGTGAGGAGCCTTGGCCATGGTGGCGAACAAATGAATGATTATGTTGATGTAATAGACCTAGAGAGCTACGGGTGTGACTAAAAGCATGAAGTCGAGATTGGCATGCCGCCACCATGGGTGAAGGAAAAGAGCACCTGGTGGGAGACGGAGGCACTTGGGAAACCTTATACGGGCTTCCCCTAGTGAAACAAGAGGGGTTTAGAGGTGATCCACCTCCAGTACCACCTTGTTTGCTTGAACTTGAATATACAAAAGTACATTGGAGATCACCATAGATTTATTATAAATTGAGAAAGATTGATCAACTACAAAATTATCAAAGAAAAAATCATTTGTTTCTTTTCATATCCAAAATAAAATCTCGCCTATGAAAACATGCCAAATCTGGGTGAACGTATGTAGAAGTTTGGGATTATCTCCTAAGGGGATATGTTACCAAGTGAAACACTAGGGCCGTGAGGGACAAAAGAAAGAATGGATCTAGTTCTAGGAAATTTGAGCTTTAGGACGTAACTATGAGACATGCAAAAGTGTTTCCGATTCCCACGAAGAGGCAATTGGGAGCCGAATCCCAATTTGAACAAGAAAAGCCCATTAGGAAAGCCTTGGTGTAGAATACACCAAAGAAAATGAGCAATTTTGGGCTCCACACATATAGTCCAAACAGTCTCAAATCGTCTACCCCAGGTAGACAGAGTGGTGTGAATTCCCCAACGAGTATTAAGTTTGTCCACCATGGGAAAATGGGGCGAGAGCCATCAATAGCCTTTGTTGGCTTTGTAGTTACATAAAGGAGTATCAGCATACCACTTCCAATCATGTCCACCATGGGCGAGAGGAATGCACAACAATCTTATGCAACATGTGATCAGGAACCAAATTGATCACAGTATTGAAAGTATCCTGATCTTGGTTGGAAAGCCGAAACAAAGCTTTAAAATCCAGCCAAGATAACTAGGATTGAGTGTTCTTGCAGAATAATTCCTCGATGGTGTGAATTATGCACTTGAATAATTTGAGCACATAGATTCCTGGGACCTCTGCTAAGCATTGCGCTTGGGATTAAAAATCGGTGACCACCAAAGAGATTGCTGATTGAGAGAAAGCCCATTACGAAAGCCATCCCCTTTCCATCAAATCTAGGATTTGACACATTCCCACACTTTCTAGATACTTTTAAGCAAAAAGGTGCCAAATTTTTGACAGACATAGGAGTGATGAGAAAATTGACAAACCCTAAGCCTTTCCACACAGGGAGGCCATAAGGAGAGCCTTCCGCAATGCCATGTCATATAAAAATTCCAATCTTCTTGGCCAGTAATGCTTCTGATAATCCACTTAGCACAGAGAGCTTGCCCTTGGCGTTGAATGTGAATAAGCCCGAGGCCTCTGAAGAATTGCAAGGTAGAAAACATATACCCTGTGCTACCCGATGAAAACCTTTGCCAAAGAAAAGCATTAGCCCATAGGAAATCTTTGTGTAGTAGTTTTCAAGTTTCTAAATGGAGGCTTTGGAGGAACCTAACAAGATGAGTAGTAGATGTGGGTTGCAGCAAGAAATTTAGAGCAGATTTGGAATTTGCCACCAGAGATAAAGGCCTAGTAATCCAATATTCCAGCTTTTTTCACCACCCGTTGAATGACATAATGCCATAGTTCATCCGGGAAGGCTTGAAAAGCAAAAGGAATACTTATAAATTTTAAAATCTCACCATGTTACAAAATTTTCTAATCAAATGTGGCAAGCCAGTTTGACACAGGATGGAAATATTGCTAGTAACATCGGGGTTTTCACCATTGAATGGATGATCCAGAAGCTAGGAAGAAAGTATCTAAACATTGCATAACATTGAAAATGTTGGTCTCATCCTCGATAAGTGTAAGGAAGGAATCATCCAAAAATTACCATTGAGAAGCTGAGAATTGGGCTCATCAGGCAACTAGATTCCACAAACAAGACCTTGCACTTTGGCATGAGCTAAGAAATAATCAAATCCTTTGGTTGCTAGCATACAAGCAGGGGGAAAGAGGACAACATTATCTCGATAGACCGGAAAATCCCAAAGGGCTCCAAGTTAAGGCCATTGATAGAAATTTGAGAAGAAGCATTTACAAAAGCATATTGATGATTGAATAAAAATGGGTCCAAAGCCAAGGGCCTGAAGCATGGTGAGAATGAATGGCCATTCAATCCAATCATAAGCCTTCTCAAAGTCAATCTTGATAAACATGGTGGCTTGATGAGATATGCAAGCCCATTCCATGCCTTCCCACACAATGGATGATGTTATCTAGGATGAAACACCCCTGTATGAAGCCTATTTGCTCTAGCTAAATAATAACAGGTAGAAGATTATGTAATCGTAGAGCTAACACTTTGGCAATGATTTTGTAGGAGACATTCGTAGCGTAATCATCTGCCAACAAATGATTTTCTCAAGATCTCCTTGCTTTGGGATAAATTTAATGTTTCCCTTATTAATGTGTGGTCCTAGGGATTAGTTCTAAAATCCTTCAAGATAGACCTGAAAAAAATTATTTCTTGACAGAATCCCAAATAGCTTTATAGAATTCAAAAGGGAATCCATCGCAACCCAACGCTTTATCATTAGCCATTTGCAGAGTGGCTTCATGGAGGTATTCAATGGTAAGCATGATTTTGCATATCACCTTCTGAGCTTGTGAAATCTTACGTGGCATAACACCCAAAAAAATTTCAAGAGCAGCTCAACAAACTGTGGAGGGTGGTTGAGCTTGAAAGACGAGCTTGTAATGGTGCACAAAGGCTTGTAACATAAGTTATGGGTCAGTAATTCGAGCTTTGTTGTCCATGATAGCTCGAGATCTATTGAGAAGGATTTCTAGCTCGAAGAGAAAGAAATAATTCTTTCGAAACCCGATCTCCAATCTTGAGCCAATGCATTCGAGCCCGATCTAAGTGCCTCTAGCATTATAGTTATCCACAATTTGGATTTGATGTCGAAGTGTTACAACTTGCAATTATAGAGCATCAGAGAAGGGATCATCTTGAACCGCCACCGTCACTTGGCTGAGACCTGAGGTGTTAGTGGTGTATGAGTGGCACTTTGAATGTTTTCCAGGTTGTCGATCCTAGATTCTAAGAAATCTGGTAGTTTGAGTCAACACATCTTCCCACCATTTTATCCAGCTAGTTTGCATAGGTGGATGAAACCGCTGACAATGACTAGGTCATGGAGCTAAATTCCAAACCCCTTGATATGATTGATAATGGGGCCATGTTACATTAAGGTAGTATTAATAAAGAATTGGCCTTTATGACAAAATGGGCGCGCATCATGCCAACAGATACAAAATCGTATAGGAGAATGGTCCGAAAGGAGAGAGTTGGGCATGAAATCCACTGGCATAGAATAAATGCTATCAAACTCAAATATTTTTGAGCTGACAACATGGCCCTGTCAAGCCATTTAAGGATGTGATCTATCCCTCCATGAAGATTGGTCCACATGTACCAAGCTGCAAATGTGAGAAAGTGAGATGCATTAGGATCAAAAATCTGAATTTATTTCACATGAAGTACCACGCTTCCCTTTCACCAGGTGTCCACCTCATGGGCAAGTGGCCACATTTATCATTAGGGATCCAACCATATTAAAATCTCCACTAATTACCTAGTAGGAATCGGGAATGGAGTTGGCTATCCATCACCATAGATCGGCCCTTTCACCGCATCATTTGAGGCGTAAATATTTATGAGCCCAAAAGGGCGGACATCAATATTAAAGAGGACCCATATGACATGGTTGGTGGGGTCAATTCCATGGTCAATTAATAAGGGCCGTCATTTAGGAGAAAAAGAGAAATTAATCCCCCACTCCTTGCATCATGATTGCTATAGAAAGAAAAATGTCAGGTCAAATGAATTTACATACCATCTGCAACTGAAAACATGTAATTTTTACTTCCTGCAAAAACAAAACATCTAGATTTGCACTTCATTGTTGAGTTTCACACACCGCATATTTACGACAGAGTCTATAAGACCCTTAACACTCCAAGATAAACAATATACGGGAAACATTGGTCAATAGCCATATCCCCATCCTCCTAGCCATTAAGGGCATCATATTGATTGTGCAAGAAACATGCGACATTATGCTGCAAAAAAATTTACGATCAATTTTTTTCTGTTGGCGTACTCAATGTAGTATTCTACTTGATGGAATCCACGTTGCGTCTTTGGCTATGGTCCCAAGAGATTTGAGAAGGACTTGTGGTCGTTTGGAAGACCCTTGTGATTTGTTTGGCAAAGCATTAGTGGAACCGAATGTGGAATGGGGATGTGAGAAACATAATTTGTCTGGTCCATGAGAACCAACGCCGTGAGGGGCGTGTTGGAATACTTAAGCAACGGGGTAGCCGAGATAACAACAACAATTTATTCTTTAGCATTAGTTGTAGGTTCCTTAGCCAAAATGTTGACATATTATTCCTTAACAGTTGGTTCCCGATGGCCATGCGATCCGTAGAGCTTTGGATTACTAATCTTTGTTCTTATTTTGCTGGCCCCCGACAACTTTCCAACCTTCCTCATGTTGGGGTTTGATTGGCTCAAGAGTTGTTTTGGCCACAGGGCGGTTATGAGGTACATAAAGCAGACAATCCTTGATCTTGTGATCAGACGCTTGACAACGGAAACAAGTGTTGGGTAGATTGATATACATGACCCGTTGGGAATAGCGTTTATCACCCATTTGAATATCCACAAATTCTTTGAGATCCTATGAGAGATCAATCTCAACACATACTTGCTTATGAGGATGAGCATGGTAAAACTTATTGGCTTCCAGGCATACTACCCACCCAAGCGAAGTGACAATTTGTGGCAAAAAATGCACGCATGGCAGAGGAAGACCAGAAATTCAATCCAAACAGTACTTTAAGGGTGGTATATTTAGATACCATAAATTCCTTGTGTCATGGTGTTAACACAAGCAATGAGTTACTGGACATACCAAGTGGCTTGCTTAGCCATAATATGTGGCACATTAGCAGGGTTAGAGAAATGAAAAGGAAAGAAACCCTTGGTCATGTTTTGAATGCTATCCAGGCGGACCCCATGAGGGGTCCAGACTTTGTTAGCCCAGGATTTGAGAATGCTTTAAGAGGGGATTCGAACCACAAAATACCTAAAGAGGAAAAAAATTTCTAACCATTGAAAAGAAACATTAAATTCAGGAATGGGAAGAACTACATCAGGATGAGAAAGATTACCCCGTGAAAAACCTTCAGGATGAACTTCCTGGGTCACTTCACCAGAGGTGCCATTTCTCACTCCACTATCTCCTACCATGGTTGAAATGACCAGTTTGAAGATGGCGATGTCATTATATAGGGGATGCCCAGAGGGTGAGAAACCCTAGGAGAGACTATAGCAATAAATTCCCACAGAGCCCGAAAAGGCCGCAGATGATGGTTAGGAAGGGAAATCCTCGAAGAGTCGACTTGATTTTGTGCCAAAGTTACAGAGCATTTTTCCGTATTGAGTATATGTTGAATATAAGTATATCCAGTTTGTTATGTTTTCTTTGGTCTAATCAATGAGTACATTTCCATTTAATATTTATAATATAATTTGTTTTTAGTTGTTCAAGTCTATAATTTTAAATTTTTATAGGATTAATATTAATCTTGTACTTAATAGTTAATGTAAAATTATTTATAATATTACTTGTAAAATTATTTATAATATTACTTGTAAAATTTTCTAAATAGGTATATAATGTGGTTATCATTGTAAAGAATAAAAAAACATTCTCCTGTATGGATGTATTATCATGATAACCAATGTCTTGTTTGTGAAAATAGATGAGGAGGAAGAAGGGAGGGGGTATTTTATAAATAAACAAGTAGTTAAGTTTTATGACCAATTTGGTTAATAGAGTAATAATCAATTCAAGAATGAAGGAGGGAGGGTGATCAACACCCTCGAGTTCATCACAACTTTAAAGGATATGAAATGTATTAGTGACAATCAATGTTCCAAACTAATTAATGCTATAATTGGTAACTAGTAGAAGTGGGAAATAGTTATGTTGTGTGTGAGTCGTGTAGTGGCTACAAATGTTACAATGAAAACTTGTGTCCTCAAATTTATAATTTCAATTTTATTATATAGCATGGTGTGTGTTAAGTATCCTTGTATTCTCGTGATATAAAATTATAATGGAGACTCGAGATCACAATGATGTAGCAATCATGATACTTAAAAATGGTTTGTGGTATTCTTGTGTAAAACCATTTGATGAGTTGTTAGTTAGCCTATTTAAAACCACCATTATGGAGGATGAAAAAATGTGTTTAAACTTGTTCATAACTTTTTTTTTGGTAGGTCTCATGTAAAACCATCTACAATAAATGTGGAGGATGAACAAATTTTTAGGTTCGTGTTCATATCTAAGAGGTTGTTATGACCGTCCATGAAATCCATCTACAATGTCAACACTTTACTTTTGATTACGTGTGCATGCCCAGTAAAACACATATGTTTATATGTGCAAACTCTAATGCGACACATGTAAATCAATGTCATGAAGAATCTCCATGGTAACACACAATAGTTCAAGGGCGTGATGTTTTATCCCATGTTTGTACTAAGGAGGGAATTTTTGGAATATAATGTGTTAGTACTTACATTCGGGTAGTCATAAGTATATACATAGACAGGTGAATTATAATAATATATGAAATTGATGTAAGTTATTTTTACATAAGTAACGATCACATTAAATTAGCTATATGTGTGGGAAAATAATATACAAAACTATGTAATAAGAAAGGAAACAAATATTTTGGGGATTATGAGAGATTAAGTCGAGATTTATTTGGTGGTTCTTATTTTGTAGGAACTAGTCCATGTATAAATATGTCTTTGAAATTGATTAAAAATAAGTATTTAATGTGCTAAACTCACAAAAACATCAACTGATATGAGGATGATGTGGTATTTGTGGCTAATGATCTAGATGTGAGTGATGCACAATTTTATGCCAATATCTTTGAGCAATCTCAATTTATTCATTTGGGAATACATATCATCTAAAAATGCTTCCTTGGAGTACTAGAATCAAGAATAATGACATAACATAACTCTTAACCAATTTCTCTCTCTTGAAATGGATTATAATATAGTTTAATTACCCTTGGAAATTTTATATTTCTCTTGAGTTAACCTTGTCTAGATATGGCCATGCATGTGAGTGGGTGAAAAGTAAGATGAGAATAGACTCAAGGATGAATAAATGATTAAAAACAAAATATTGTTTTGTAAGTGTCGAGATCACATTCTTTTTGGTTGATTTGTTTCATGTTGGCAAAGCCTAGACATCTAATATGCAAAATGTGCAATGATGAGATTTGGTAAAGCGAAGGGACTGGAAGACTTATTTTCTAATCCACGAGTCAATGTTTTCTTTTTATTTGTCTTTCTTAAGAGGAGTAGAACACATAGTAACTTCCCTACCCTTCCTAATAATAATTGGCTTTCAAGTGTCATCCAAAGGGTATATGGATTTGTCCTACGATTACACTAGCTAGATTAGGAGCAATGCGATTATTGTAACTTGTTTAGGAGCGGTATGGAAATGTTTGAGATAATGCAAGAGCTATTCATATAAGTATCACTTCTTATTTTTCATGTAAGTAAATCAAAATTGATGTAGATGTATATAAGTTTGGTGTGGGAAAGAATGTGTGTGTGTGTGTGTGTGTGTGTGTGTGTGTGCGTGTGTGTGTGTGTGTGTGTGTGTGTGTGTGTGTGTGTGTGTGTGTACGTTTGGTGTGGAAAAGAATGATCTTGTTTGGGGAAAAGGAAGATGAGTGCTTGTGTTTTTGTTCTTGAATGGTTGGATTGATTTCTATAATGAGAAAGTGGATTTCTTTATTTTTAAACACATATTAATGAAAATATAATATTAAATTATTATTCAAATTAATTCCATAGAACATATATAGTGAGGATAGTCGAGTCGGTGATGAAGGTGTGTTGTGAGGTGTAGTGTTAGGCTTATGATCTTGGTGCTACGTCTCTATTTCGTCTCTCACCATGGTTTACTAAAACCTTTTTCTCGATAAGCTCCAAAATTGGATTGGGAATGATAACACCCTCTCGAGATCTTAACGTCGTAAATAGTGATAAAGGACAATGCAAAGCTGAGGTGGTGCCTCCTACTTTGATATTTTTTGAGGTTGATTTTTGCTCTTGCTGTGTGTTGGTTGATCGCTCACGGGCTTCTTAGGCATTTTGATTGTCTGCGTCTACGGGTGTTTTGTTGGTTTTGGTCTGTCTTTTTGTTGGTTTTGTACGTATTTCACCAACTACGTTGTTAATATTTGGTATTTTTTATTTTCATGAGATCTTTATGGTTATATATGGATTGATGATCCTTGTTGTAACAGGGTAAGGACCCTGCCAAAACCCTCTTTTTACCAAATATCAAAAATTCCATAGAACATATTTGCACAAGTATTTACACCATAAATCAAATGCAACTAAACTACAATGTAAATTTATTTTTCTCTTTATATGAAAGAAAAGAAATTATTTTTTTCTACATTTATGAAGAAATTCATTCAATTTCAGATCTCGAAACCGAAATACAAAGGCGATTTTCAAATTGCTTTCCTATGTGAATGCAAACAAGAAATGAATCTAATGATTTTTGATGCAAATGAAAGTGGAATTCTCTATTAGGAAATAAAATATAAACTACAACTGCAAATAGATTTACTATTCTTATTTTAAATGATTTAAAAATATATCTTTAACCACCTAAAATGCACAAGATCTAAGATACATATAAAGTATAAGAATATATCTAGAATACGAGACTTTTAATACAAAAACTTCTATAAGGGAGAGGAGATACTCTTGGTGCACTCTAAATTGAGGGGTCTACATATAAATACCATAAAATTTAGAACAAAAAAACCCTTTAACAGATTATGTTATTTCAAATCTAAATATTATCTTTTGAGCATTTTTACTATGTGGAAATTATTTGTAAGGTATTTAAACTAGTTAGTTTTTATAAAAAGAAATTTAGTGTGGACCATTCTTTGGAAGTTATGTCATGTATTTTTTCCGACTTATATGACATTATTTGATTGGGTGATTATTTGATGCGATTTGATGTAGCTTGTTTTATTGATAACTTTTTTTTCCAAGTTTTAAGTGAGAAGTTGACATGTACTAGTCCTTTATTTTACATCTACACTCCCTATTATTAGTCCATGCTCCACGATTGGCTCCTCTCCCTTACTAAATATTAATCTACTTTTTCTTTTTGGTGTTTTTTGAATTTTTAATAATGAAGATAAAAAGGTAATCTAACAAAACGAAATAAAATAATAAAATGGAAATTCCCAACCTCTTAATAGAAAAAGAAGATGGAAATGATTTGGAAGTTACCATCAACTTTCTACCTCTTTATTGTGTGCTCAACCGCCCAAGGGAAGTTGCAATAGTGAAGGCGATGAGAAAATAATTAGATAAAGAAAAAGGACTTTTGTAGTAGGGTCAGTGCTTAAACTTTAAAGTGGGCAATAGTGTTGGATTACTCTCCTTTATGCCTTATTTTTGTGATAGTATTTAAAAATGAGTTCTAGACAAGATTTAGATGGTAATAAGTGCCAATGATGGATTAACCCTCTAATATTTCACCAAAAACTTCTAGAAATGATTTTGGAATAAAATATAAAAGGAAGTTCTAATCTTGGGAAGACTCCAAATTTTAATCTCTACAATATGCATTTTCTAACCCCAAAAATAATCAACCCTACTCTTTTTAAAAGAGAAGCATGTTCATATGTGTAATCGATCAAATAAAATTGAAAGATATAAATTATGATCAATGGTATTGAATATATGTAAAATGAATTGAAATGAAGTGGGTGTAGAGTGATCTAGAAACAAACCATGCTTATTAGAATCAACGGAAAACAGATAAACATGAAAAATGAGTTAAAAAAATCATGGGATAAGTCTAGAATGAACTTGCAAAGGTTATCCTCTAGTAAACATAAAGGGCGAGTTTCAAAACTATAGAGGCTACTAACCTGTCACATTGTAATGGTTTTACCACCAAAATAATTTATGGATGTGTAACAACGATTACTATGACCATTGTGGAAACTACATACACCTTTAGGGCAATTTATTTGCTCCAAATAGAACACATAGCTTAAGTAAGGGAAAGGAAATAAATATTCACTCTTGGCATTCAGGGAAAGTTGTGAAGAGAAATTTAAGCAAAAATACGTAAGAAGATAAATTTTAAAGGGAATAAATGGGTTTGAGCACTTTTATAGTGGTTTTGACATCTTAGAATAATTATTAAGTCTTTAAAATATAACACCGTGATAATTTTGAGTGGGTACATGTTATCCCTAGAGGAAGTACCCTAATATGAATAATCTAGGGTGTGTTTCTTGAGAATTTTTCATAGAAGGAAATTGGGAAGGTTTATAAATACCTACCTTACTTACCCTGATGTGGAATGAAGCCAACCAAGACACCCAACCACCTACAATCATGCAAAAAGGAATCAATTACATCATATATGTGGAAAAAAAAATGTAATGGAAACATGGATTCAATAAGCTTACCATTCATACGGGGTGAGTAACATGACCTGTATTGTCCCACTAAAAGGGAGTATATGCTAACATTGGATGGGAGTCGATACCAAGAAGACATGAATAAAAATAGAGAAATATGTAATATAAATGATTTTAAATATTAGAGAGAAATGAAATTAATGTTAAATAGATTTAATGACACCCATAAACCTACAAAATCTAATATTTAGTTCAAATATAGTTAAAACATCACATATAGGCCCCTTCATTTTATAAAAGGCAAAATTTCAGATTCAATATTAAGAAAACAAGCTCAAATATATGAATTTTTATACAATTTGAAAATTAAGTTGCACGCTTTTATTATTGATATTCTTGAGCTCTAGCCCACTACTAACCATTTTGAGCTTGTAGAATTAGTCTACTTAGACTATGATGAGATGATGGATGTGGAACTAGTGGCAAGAGGTAGCACACTCACATAAGTGAGTTTTCTATAAAAAAAATTATTTTGCAAGGGAAAATGAAAACATTGTTTAAATCTATAGCTAGAATGAATGAAACTAGTGTCAAAATGTTAGTTGAGAGAATTAGACTAGGTATATGAAATAAAAAATAGGTTTTTCTAGTCATTCAAATAATTTTTTTATAGGTTTTAGGTTGTGCATGGTAGAACCGTCAATCGTGTAGCAAAATCACCATTCTTATGGCATACGAACGAATACAAAACCACAATTATAATAACACAATTATCATGATGATTACACAACCTCTATTCTATGAAGTCTAGTAACTACACACGAACCACCATGGAAATCAAAATATTATCAAGATAGTTATACAAGCATTGCTTTGCAGTAGGGGAATCTTTACAATAGGTGGGTAGATTTTTCAAGTTTTTTAAATAATTTATAATCAAAATCACCTTTTTTGGATATAGGGTGGTTATGTAGGGTATAGGAGAGAGAAGGAATATCTACCTAGGTCCATTTAGACTAATTGATTTTCAGTCATGATATCATTCAAGGACATGACCTAGGTAGTGTGTATTATGTTATAGTCAAAGATGTGATTTCAAAACCATATATGGGGAAGATAAGACTTTGGGTAGATGAAATATCTTCATTGATGACAGACTCGATGAAAGGGAAGGTCAAGGATCATATTGATTAGATTAAATAACATCTAGTGGTATAACTCCCCAAACACTTTGGGATACTATTTGTAATAAATTTTGGTTGATAAGCTCCCCAAAGAGTTAGAGGTCATGGCTTCAACATAAAATTTATGCAAGTCATGTCCAAATTATATCCCACGCGATTTGATATAATTCACAAGGGAATCCATTAAAACAAAGGGCTTTATCTAAATCACTTTGCATAGCTTCCTCTCTATTATCATTGAGAGAAAGGGGTCTGCCATAGGTAACTCTTGGAGATTGGGAGCACTTACATGGGAATAGTTGCAAGAATTTCATTAAGGCATTTTCTCTTTTAGGGGATGAGGTTTGAACATTAAAAAACATAGTAAAGGTGCAAAAAGATTGCAAGATATCAAGAAAATTGGTAAGTCTTACATTAGCCACTTGAATGGATTTTATCCTATCAATAGAGTTTCTAGAGCAGACAAGAGTAAACAATTCTTTGGACTCTCTATCTCCAATCCATAACTAGTGCAATATATATCCGAGTTGTGTCCCTCTCGAATTTGTAAGTACCCTCAATCTTGAGTTTATGCCTCTAATGAGAAGCTTGATTTTTAATTGAAATGTTAAGCGAGAGTTATCAAGCTCCTATGAAATCCATTGGAATTCATGGTATAAAGCCTCGTGTGCCCTTTGTCTATAAATAGAATCATTTTTTCCATAGATCATGAGAAAGGTAGTTTTTCTTTGAATAACATCAACCCACCATTCTATCCATCATGTATCCTTATGGGTATTAAGACCGGGATCCAAAATCTTTTAATATGGCACAAATTTCTCTCATGCCCAAGATGGGTAGTATTGAGATGAAATTGAGGTTTATTTATTTTGAGACAGGATCATTCCATGAAATACAATAGTAGATGGGTGTTTTCATGCAAATGTGCAATAAGAAAATTTACAATTTTCAAGCATGATAACAATACCCATGTGTCAAATTTTTTAAAATATACCTTTTCAAGATACCCATACCCAGTCATTCCAATGACCCCAAGTGGATGTTAACTTAATATCCTCGATGAATTATAAAATTCAAGTCAATCCCCCTAGGTGGTTTTAGGAATTCTTGAAGAATGCTAATTTTGGGCAGTGTTGGCAAGGACTACCACTAGCCTTCCCGGATCGTACAACCCCTGGAGCAGAAAGAGGAGAAAAACCAAAGTGGAGATGAATTATAGGTATAATAACATAAATTAATTTATTTTGGAAGATTAAGGAAATATTTGGAGTTGGGGCAGATTCATCAGAAACAAGGTTCTTAGGCCTAGGTAGTACACATGGCCAAAAATGCTACCGAGCTTTAGGAAGCAATTCTGGGAGATTTGGAAAGATTTAGGAGCTAAAAATACATCATCGGAAAGGTAATTCAGATCTCTACAAGATGGTGAAATCAAACTTTTCACAAACCTAGGAGCAATATTTTTATATCCAGTTTTTCTCATGCTCAATCATGAATCTAGAACACAAATCAGATTTTTCAAGGCACAAATAGAGGAATAAAGATCTTATATCCACACCATTTGATTTCAAAGGATATTTCTATTCAAATTCATATAAAATTTCACCTTGAAACTCCATCGAGAACTCTAGATATGACCTTCACAAGTTCCTCTCAAGTTCTCATACTTAGTCATTTTTTGAAGTGGACACGTGTCAGCTCTAGGAGCCTGATGAATTTTGATGTCCCTTTCATCCCTTTATCTAAGGGACATAGGGGAAATTAAAATTTTCCCAACCATTTTTGGCCCCTAGAACACTAATATGACCTCTCGTTTGCCAGTTAAGCCCTCGAGAGCTAAGTTTGAGCCTTCCCTCTCCTTGCACGGATGATCGCCAAGTGTCGCGATGAGGTGCGAAGTGGAAATTGATGTCCCTTTCATCCCTTTAGAAAAGGGACATAGGGGACACAAAATTCCCCAGACCACTTAAGCCTTTTGGTTCCTCATGCACCTAAAAGTCAGCTCCCAAATGCTTTTTCCTAGCCTCCCCCTCATTCTCAACTATAAATAACTTCATTCTCCTCCATCACCACCTCTGTGATATCTGAAGATTGAAGACTCCATTAATGGCTTCCATGAAGAACATCAACAAAAAAAATTCAGCAAGCTACCTCTTCACTTCTCAAGGTTCCAGTGGGCGAAATTGTGTGAAAATTGGAGGGAATGATCATTGAAAAATCTAGTTTCACATGAACTAGTTTTCGCACCAGAAGTCCTTAATTTTTATAGGGATGTGCAAGACTAATTTTTCATCAGCATTCTACCCTATCACATGAAGAATAATAGTGAAAAAATCAGTGATCTACCTCTTCACTTC
This sequence comes from Taxus wallichiana var. yunnanensis, assembly GCA_018340775.1. Lineage (NCBI taxonomy): Eukaryota > Viridiplantae > Streptophyta > Pinopsida > Cupressales > Taxaceae > Taxus > Taxus wallichiana. The sequence goes on along the minus strand of CM031242.1, from coordinate 705,033,760 downwards.
TCAAGGTTCCAGTGGGAAAATCGCATGAAAATGGAGGGAATGATCGTTGAAAAATCTAGTTTCACGTAAACTAGTTTTCACGCCATGAAGTCCCTATTTTTTAGGGATATGGAGGGCTGTGTTTTTAACATTATTCTTCCCCCATTGATGAAAATATCATTTTACCACTTGTTCAGATGAATATATTACCCAAAATTTGGAGTGTGGAACCCCAGAATAAAACCCAGTAATTTCAAGACTTATTTTGTCAAAATCTGACACTGCAGTGCACTTACTAAAAATAACATGTGTCCATGGCAAGGCATACTAAAAATATAAATTGGATAAAAAGGGAAATTCATCATCAAAAAATGAGTATTGAAGTGTTCCAAAGGGTTCAAAGGCATCGGGATCAATTCGACAAAGCCTTTTGGAGTCGATTCAATAAAAGTGGGTTTTCTAACCTAAAGCGCATACACCACTAAGGTGTACCCAGCTTCAAGAAAGGATTCTAGAAGATTCATAAATATTCAAGAGCCCAAATAATTACCAATGGAATTTATTTTCCATGCCCTAAATGTTTGAAAACATTAGACCTCGTGAAACGTCATACACTTCCTTGGGCAACTCATTCTTCCAACGCACAACTGACAATCCCAAGAAAAGGGGGATTTTTAAGGTGATTCAGTCATAATTGGAGCTCGAAAACATCACCATTCAGTTCATTGAATTTTTTAAAGTCAAGATCATATAAAATTTTGTCTCCTAAGTCATTCGGGAGCCCGTGTTATCGCCGTCACAAGTTGGCTCAAGGAACACGTTGTTCAACACTTAGCCAAATTCTCAAGTGGACACGTGTCAGCTCAAGGATCCTGGCGCATTTTGGTGTCCCTTTCATCCATTAACCAAAGGGACATGAGGGATAGTAAAATTTTCCCAACACTATTTTTCCCTCTAGTCACCCATGGAACACTCTACATTGCTAGTTCAGCTCCCAGGAGCTTGACGAAGCTTATTCCCTCAGTGGTTTAGATTGCGCCAAGTGTCGTAACCTGGTGCGATGTGAAAATTGATGAACCTTTTTTCCTTTGTAAAAGGGACATGAGGGACATGAAAATGCACCCAACCCCCTGTGGCCCCCAGTCATCAATGCGACCTTCTACAGTGTAATATTCAGCCCCCAGGTGCTTTTCTCCAGCTCCCTAGCCCTAATGCTCAATCATCCAGATCTTGACAAGTGTCGCGAGGAGGAACGATGTGAAATTTGATGACCCTTTCATCCCTTTAGCTAAAGGGACATCAGGGACATAAAAATGTGCCCCACCCCTAGTATGTGTTTTTGAATATTTTAAATCTGGCACTTAGCCATTTTTCCCTCCATTCCTTCTTCACAGCTTCACACCCTACCATAGCTTTATCCATTCTTGTTCGAAAGTTATTGCCACTATCCCTAAAATCCAAACCAGCTCCATCAATTTCATCACACCATGAAATCACAGTGATCTCAGAGGAAGGACTGATCGAGGAATGAAGAATGAAAGAGAAAAATGAAGATCTTCGTCTGAAAACCCTCATTGTCGTGAGACAAAGAAATCGACATATCTTGCAAACCAGGGCATGAATCGAAGAACCATTTTTTGATGTGTTCATCATTATAAAAATCCATACAAACCTCACCAAAAAATCCCATTTGCAGAAATAATTTTTCATAGCGAAGAAATCTCCCTCTTAGTACAACGAAAAACAAAAACAAATTTCCCATCAAACCGACAATCGATTTAAAGAGAAAATTCACCGGTGGAACGAGAAAGAAAAACCCATATCAAAAATATAATTTTCATCATGATCAAAGGAGAAAACCATACCTGCAATTTTCAATCTCCATTAATGGCTACCGTGTTCGTAGCTATTATTCTTTGAGGTGTAAAATTTAAAATTTTAAAATCTCATAAACCAATGATCGGGTAAGCCTAAAATTTCAAAGGGGTGATATTGGGAAAAAACCATATCAGAAAAACTTCATTCCACCGTGATCCGATCAATGGAATCGTACTTACTAAAAATAGCAGGCCTTCTACATGGGAGACTGTTATTTTGGTAAGCCACCATCTGAAGAAGTTGTGAAGGAGGTGGTGAACACAGAGGAAATATCACAGGTGAAAATCATCGAGTGGTCACCTTGGTCCAGAATTAAACTTAATAAAAATAGTAAGTGGTCCTATAAACACCGCCATAAATGAAAAGGTGGTGTAGAAAATGGTTCCCATAAAAGGAATACAGTGAGAAGAATAATTTCAAAATGTCATAGGTAGGTTGAGGCCCGAAAATATTATTTTACACTTACTAAAAATAGTAAGTTGCTCCATTCAAGAATAACAAGTGTTGAAGAGCCATTCATAGTTTCACAAGATGTTCATCAAGACTCCTAACACTTGTATAGATAAATGTATCATCCCGTAGGAAACATGTTAGTAGAATACAATATTTTTGCAAAGGGGATCATCTATCGAAATTTCTCACAGGGAATTTGAGATCCATCCCAGGGAACTCGATAGTGTCTTTCAACACTCACTTCATGATTCGGGTCACAAGTATATCATGTGTAGGGTAGAAGTTACGGTCATCGGTGAAACAATTCATTCAACTTGGTAGGATTTGTTCCAAGGCTTCAGTCCCTTCAGAGGGGATCTTCATGAGTGATGTTCATGGTCACTAATGAAGTCATTTGAACATGTTTTTAAACACTTAGTTTGCGGTGTTCACGTGTCATCCAAAGGAAGTTTCTCAAGGTGCAAAGAGTTCAGGGATTTAGATTTCATCACATTGGAGCATTCCATCGAGTCATCTCAAATGATCAACATAATTTATTAGAGGAAAAATATTTCGTCACCAACATCATTCTTCTCTTCTCTTCTTTTTTCTCTTTCTCTCTCTCTCTCTTCTCTGCCCCCAACTTTCTCTCTCCTCAATGTTCTAATTTTGCACTGAGGTTGGAATTTTTTGTATGTCTTAATATTCCTAATGTAATAAGTCACTTTTATGTTATAAAAAGGGACTTAATGTTTTCCTAAGAAGGCGAAGAGTTTTAAGTCATGTCGAGACATATGAAGAGCCATTATGGGGTATATGAAGAATCACCAGGAAGATGAAGAGTTGTTCTTCTTCTATAAATTGTAATGCACTCCTCATTTGAGGGACTTCTTAGTTGTTTTTGTGAATTCATGAGAGAGAGATCCTTGTGAAAAATCAAAGAGATAGAAAATTCTTCCATTCCCCCATTCTCATACTATGTATGTAACTTTGTTTTAGCATCAATACAATAAGAATGAGTTTCTAGCCCTCTTTTGACTATGGGATTTATTGATACTTTGTGCTCATAAATTCTAATCGGTCTTGTTGTTATTTGTAGAGTTTTTTCTTCTTAATTTTAATGCATGTGATGAAATTTCTAACTGATGTATGCAAGAATATGATTTTCTACTTACAACATTAGTCCTCTTATCTAACATTCTCACTCCCTTTTCCTTCTCTCCTAACAAATTCCTCTCTGCAGTATCTCAAGCTTATTCTATAGGGTCAGTGGAGTGCCCTGTTGGATCCCTAGCCACAAGGCCAACCTAGATAAAACTCACCTTACTTGCACATGCATATACAAAAGCTACATTGTTTAAGTAGAGGGACTTAGATTCCCAGAGCATTGGCAAGAAACCCACAAATTTGTCCCCGAAAATTTTCTCACCAATAGTTTTCGGCACCCATCGCGGGGAAGATTTAACAACATTTATACCCAAAATACTACAAAGGTCAAAAAAGTATAAAAATTTCAAAAAATCCAAAAACCAAAAATTAGAATTTGAAGAGTCACTCGAGCCTTATGTCTATAAATCATGGCTATTTCAAGAACCTCCCATTGAAATGTCTAAGCTATTGTTTCATATTTAAGAAGACATCACTTTTGACTTGAGGGAAGCCATCTGGCATAATAAAAAAATCTTCACTCAATACTTCATCGCCACAAGAGTATTGGACCTTGAAGAAGAATGCACCATGAACTAGAAAGACAAATAAAAGTTCATGCTCCACAGAGAAGAGCGTAGATTTCTAAGTTGGAGGATCAAAGGTACACTTGGTAAGTAAGATAAGGAGGATGAACCGATCCTATCTTTGAAGAAATTCAAAGAAGACAAGAGTTACTCACGAATCCAAGGTCTCCCTGTGACAGAAAACATTCCCAGTGGAAGTTCAAGAGTCATCAACCCATTGGACATTGAGTTTCCATACATCAACAAGAATATTGAAGATTTCACTGACGTAGAGACCAAAGAAGAAGATAGAGAAAGAGAAGCAAGAGATGAAGCAGAAATAAGATCTCAAATTGAAGAGATCGAAAGAGCTCAAGCCAAAGAAGACACAAGAGCAACAATGCAAAAGCCGCAACCTTAGAAGGTTGGAAGCTAGAATAAGGAATGGAATGGCGGATCTTGGTCGTGAAAAATATAGGTTAAATACACCATGGGGTGGAAACACCAACCCACTTGCCTTTTCTTAACCAATCCATGAGCTACCAAAAGCCTCAAGGAAAAACTTACCAAAATTTAGTGGAGACGGTTCTAAACTTCCCGAGGAACATGTAGTAGCATTCATCACCACTTGTCGAGTTTTGGGCATAGAACATGAGGATGTATTAGTCAGGCTATTTGTGGAATCTCTGTAGGAGAAGGTGACCGAATGGTTTTGCATGCTGCCCCAAGATCTATTACCTGTTGGGAAGATATAATATGCACATTTGAACATAGGCTCAAAACCACATAGGACTATCAGGATCTCTTGGTCTAGTTAGTGCAATTAAAGAAAGAGGCTTATGAATCAATGAGAGAATTTGTCACCAAATATAATCGGATAATAAGGAGTCCTCCAAGATATCATGCCTCCACGAAAATAATTTAAAGAGATTCTTCATCAGTGCCTTACCACTAGAGGTTGGTTTCTTCCTTAGAAGAGCCCAACCCAAGGATTTGATGGAAGCGCAATACTTCACAATTGAGACTGAAGATGATCTGATATTGTCTAGAAAAGTGAAAGGTGCTAATGGAAAACCAAGAATTTAGAGTTCAAACTCAATCACCACCGATGGAATGTTCAAAAAAAGGCAAATGAATTGGTTTCCATGAAGAAACAATTGTCTCAAGTCACCATGTGGAATGTTCTAAGGGAGAAAAATCTTCCGAACCGGCCGAGAATCACCTAACCTCCCCATAGGATTGCTCTTGAAGCATCGTCACATCAATGTTGCGTGTGACGCTAATGAACTAGAAGAAGAATAAGAAGGCAATAATGGAGACTACCTTGAGGTCGAAGAATTTAATGGCAAGACTCAAAATGGCCTTATCGAATATGTTGAAGGAGATGAGGACAAAGATGATGAATAAGACCAAAGATTCTCATGTGTGGTGTTCAGGTGGGCTCAATCAAAGAAAGTAACTTCATCTTCAATAGCTGCAATGAAGAAGAGGAAGGAAGACCCTCCCATTATAATTCCACAAAATAAGATCATCAACGCAGAGGATCGTTGTTACCACCGTCAATGGACTTGACCAAAGAAAAAGTAGACCAACTGGTTAGCAAGAATCCCACTACCTCGTCAAGTAAGTCTTCTAGTATGCCCTCCAATTCAAAATCTATTTCTAAAAATAATCCTTTGTCAAATGCTACCCAGGCTAGACCCACTATGGCTCAAGAAAAACCAGCTTCTCCCTCTCCTTCTAAACCAATTACCACACCTGGTAAAGAAAATCAAACTCCCAAAGTAATTGTACCTTCGCCATGTAAAACCTCTGTTACCCTCGGAACATCAAGTTCAATTTCCCCAACACCATTTGATTATGTGGAACATGTAAGTAAAAATAAGGTGCAAATCGCAGAGTTGGAATACTTGCAACCACACCTACCCAATTTGAAAGATTCATTGATATCGTCAGAAATGCACCCCAAACTAAAAGTAACAAACTCAAGTGCTACATTTATTCTCCTTACCCCGTCTACACCATCCTTCCATAACATTTTAGCACTCAACGCATTCAAAACTAACAAGGTAGAAACCTTCTACCTGTCCCTCTTGATCAAAGGTTATCAACTCAATAACTGCATCATAGATTCTGGAGCCTCTGACAATGTTATGCCCATGAAAGTCATGAATGCACTAGACTTACCCCGATGCATGCAAATGGATATTTCTATTCCATGCAATCTAAATAAGTGTCGTTGGTAGGTAGGATAAAGGATGCTCAAGTTCTTTTGGTTGAATTCCCAGAGAAGAAAGTGTTCCTCACCATTTTGGTATTTGACATTCCAACTTCTTTCAGCATGCTTCTAAGCAGAAGTTTTTATAAGGATTTAGGTGGTGAAATCAAAATGGACTGGTCCTCTGCAACCATACCTGTGAAAGGGGAGATGAAGAAGTTATTGCCAAGTGCGTAAGATGAAATACACAATACAAAAATTAGATGATCCAAGGGAAAACATTTTGTTCCAAGGTGGTGGGATAGGAAACTATTTCCTCACATCGGCGAGAGATGAAAATTTTCCTTTCCTCACCATGAAAGAAGAAGAGGAAAATTTTCTTATGGAAGATGAGATGCAAGATTCATTTTGGCACAAAAGATAGCTCATCAAAGGAATGAAATATTTGATAGAGGAAGATCCTAGTTACATAATGGATGATTTGATGCTCTCTGAAGACTCCACTAATGAGGAAGAAATAAAAATGATGAGTTCAATGAGTTCATGAGAGAATTCTCTTTAAACTTTGATTTTTAAATTAATGATAGGATGGAGATATGTGAAGAAGTAGAGAAAGTTGAGGAATCAAAATCTCTCCCTGATTCAATCATGGATGAACATATGGAGGAAACCGATTTATTTTCTCGAATTCAAGGATGATATGGATTTTGAGCTTGAAGGTGTACCATTTCCACAAAGCATGGGCATCTTCTCCTTGTCGAAAGGATTCATAATTCAAAGCTGCCCATACCTACATAAAAGAGATCCTTGGAGAACACAAAGCATAAAAGAAGAAAATGGAGTTACTCCAAATGAAACATGGGAAGGTATTTTCAGACTTTTCACCACTCCTTTGAGTCATAATATAGAAATTATTTTGAAAAAAATGCATCTATGATGAATTTGGAAGAGCCATTTGTGCAAAATATTTTGAAAGTTGTAGAAGAAATGGAATATCCTCATCTTAGCCTCAAAATTTTGACTCGATTCATGGAGATAAAATACATGTATGAATCAATGAGGGCTCCTTGTTTTTATACACTGATGTTTGATGTGGAGATGAAGCAGTTAGATAGCCTGGATAACTTCCTTGATGGAAAATGTGAAATTGAAAACATGTTTATTCCTCCCGCAATACAAGAGGAAGTTCGTGAATGAAAAATAAGAAAAGTCCTTAGAACTCATTTGGAAATATTTAATCTTGAGAATAACACTTTCTTCATGGTGGAAGGTGGTAGAGAAAATCTAGAGCCAACTCACATCAAGGAGAGTTTCTCAGCAAGAACATTGGGAATATGTTCAAAACCAACTTGATCACATCACTTTGGAACGTTTGGCCAACACAGAAAGTGAATATGATAATAAAAAGAGATCGGGAGATTTAAAAAATTAAACAAGAATCAAACCTGGAACGATGATAAAGTGTCTCAAGTAAAATTGGTGTTATGGATAAACACATGAGGTAGCCAACACTCTAAAAAGGAGCTCAAAGAACGTAAAGGCAAGGAAATTTCTAGGCAAAGACCTAAGAACCTAAAAGCTCATATAGAATAACTCATATGAAGTACATGGATAATCATGAAAGCACTTGGATTTCATAAGATTTTGAGGAAGGGAGGATACTTCCTTGAACCAGTCAACAACTTTGGAAGACATCAACATTCTCGCATTATCCCTTTGGGGTAACCCCTGAAAAAAAAAAGCACTTCAACGAAAGTAGGTTTTCCTCTACATTGTACAGAGGTGATTGTTAGGTGTGTTTCCTTTCTATTGTGTGTGTTTTTTCCATTTTTCGTGTGTGTGTTGTGTGTTTCCTTTTGTCATTTTTGTGTGTGTGTGTGTGTGTGTGTGTGTGTGTGTGTGTTGTTCTGGTTGTCCCTCTCTCTTGTAAGTTGTATATGACTTCGTAGAGCCCAATGGATGATACATTGGTGAATATGTTGCAAGTTAAGATAATGGGATTCCTCATGACATGTCTTCACCGTGGTCATTCCATATCATGTCCCCAAGAAAGAGCTAGGTATTGTCATGCAAATGTGCAACCAAAAATTTACAATTTTCAAGCATGACAATGATACCTATTTGTCAAAAAAATTAAAATCTACCTTTTCAAGACACCCCAGGTCTACCCATCCTCAGCACCGGCCTTACCTAGTCAATCCAATGACCCCCAATGGATGTTAACTCAGTCCCCTAGGTGAATTATGAAAGTCAAGTCAATCCCCCTAGGTGATTTTAGGAGTTCTTGAAGAATGCTAATTTTAGGCAGTGTTGGGAAGGGCTACCACTGGCCTTCCCAGGATTGGTGCAACCCCTAGAGTGGAAAAGAGGAGAAAAATCCAACATGGATATGAATTAAAGGTATAATAACATCAAGGAATTGATTTTGGAAGATTCAGGAAATATTTCGAGGAGTTAAGGAAAATTCATCGAAACAGGGTTCTCGTGTGGAATCTTTATGAGTGATGCTCATGGTCACCAATGAAGTCATTTGACAATGTTTTTAAACACTTAGTTCATAGTGTTCACACGTCATCCAAATGAAGTTTATCATGGTGCAAAGAGTTTGAGGATTCATATTTCATCACATTGGAGCATTCCATCAAGTCATCTGGAAGGATCAATGAAATTTATCAGAGGCGAATATTTTGTCAATCAAGCATCGTTCTTCCTTATTCTTATTTATGCTCTCTCTCTCTCTGCTTTTCCCCAACTTTCTCTCTCTCCTAATGTTCTAATTTTGCGTTGGGGTTGCACTTTTTCGTATGTCTTAATGTTCCTAATGTAATAAGTCACCTTTATGTTATAAAAAGGGACTTAATGTTTTCCTAAGAAGGCAAAGAGTCTTAAGTCATGTCGAGACATATGAAGAGCCATTGGGGGTATATGAAGAATCACCAGGAAGACGAAGAGTTATTATTCTTCTATAAATTGTAATGCACTCCTCATTTTAGAGACTTCTTAGTTGTTTTTTTGAATTCATGAGAGAGACATCCTTGTGAAAAATCAAAGAGGAAAATTCTTCCATTCCCCATTCTCAAATTTCCTCTATTCTCATACTATGTAAAACTTTTGTTTAAGCATCAATACAAGAACAAGGAGTTTCTAGCCCTTTTTTGCCTATGGGATTTATTGATACTTTGTGCTCATAAATTCTAATCGAGTCTTGTTGTTATTTGTAGAGTTGTTTCTTCTTAATTTTAATACATGTGATGAAATTTCTAATTAATGTATGCAAGAATCTGATTTTCTACTTGTAGCATTAGTCCTCTTATCTAACATTCTCACTCCCTTTCCTACTCTCCTAGAAAATTCCTCTCTTGCAGGTATCTACAAGATTTTTCTATAGGGTCAATGGAGTGCCCCTGTTGGATCCCTGACCACAAGGCCAACCCTGGATAAAACTCACCTTACTCATGCATGCATATATGGAAGTTGCACCATTTAAGTAGAGGGACTTAGATTCCCAGAGCGTTGGCAAGAAACCCACAAATTTGTCCCCCAAATTTTTTTGAGTTAATGTTCTAAGAGTATAATATTATCTATCAATGAAACATGCCTACCAACATTAGAAGATAATGGGTAAAGATCTTGTTCAACATATAGAGCACAATCTAGCCTCTCAAACAATTTTTCTTGATCATGTTTGAAGTTATACCCGTGAACCATGAAGTAGTGGAGTCTTTCCCCTGCAATGTTGATTTTGATCATAAATGCTAAGCTTTTACCTCATGTAGAACTAGGATCATTCTCTCTTGCACACCACCACATTAGCATGTGCCCTTCATTATCTTCACTAGACTCAATCATGTTAAATACCCACATAAAATTTAATAGGCATCGGGGAGGGAGTTAAGAAGCAATGCCAAAAAAGACACCATTCCATTGTGTCATTGGAGGTATATAGGTTTCTAATCCAAAGATAAATCGGTCAAAATCAAAGAGGGTCTATATCACTTGATGAGTGGGGTCAGAGCACCATGAGATGATATTACGAGAAATATTTGGTATAAGTAGCATGATGACCCCTCCACAACCTAACTCATAATTAGACACCTGGAAAATAACACCCAACCAAATAGTGTGGGAAATAGGTTGAAGAAGAAACCTAGATAATTTAACTTCCTGCATGCACATAACTTTCTTTTTGCAAAATTTAAGATAATTTTCCTTGACCAAATATTGAGGGGTCAGCTTCATGAGGCCACGCACATTCCAAGAGTAGCCAATCATTAGGAAACATCAAGGTGCATGGATCACTCATCATTAATATCTTTAAGGGATTAAAACTTGTTAGTATAAGTGGATTTTCATTGGGAGGAAGGCATAAAATCAAGCACTTAGAAAGGTCACCATTATTGTTTGACATATTCTCCATCTTCCGTTGGAAAAGGGCTTCAAGAGTAGCATAACATGGACTTGCATTCAAGTGAGACAATATTTTCCTTTGGATAACTCACCCCAAAAAGGATTATAGTGCATGCACACTAGGAATAAAGGGCGTGATGGAAGAAACAATGAGTAGGGTACAAGAGAGTGCTTTGGTAAAGCATTAATTGCATGTGATGCAACTTCTTTTCCAATGGTGGAAGAGGAGTTGGGTACCAACAAGGAAATACAAAACTAATGGAGGTTAAAAGGTACTTGTTAGAAATTAATACATTGTCTCTATCTTTGTTGGTTATGCCTACATGGAATTTTGTTTCTCCACTTGTGTGATGGCTCCTTGGTAGCGAATTGTCTAAACTATTTCCTTAGATTGTATATATTGGCATCTTGTGCCTTGGCTTATAAATGAATAAATTTTGTTCTCTTTTACCAATCATTGGTATCAAAGTCTTTATGATCCAACGACCTACGTGGTGAATTGGAGATAAAATTAATTGAGCGCAACATGCAAGAAGAATATTTAACCCGCTTAAAGGAAACGTGGCATTTTTTTGTTCATGTCCTTTGGTGTTTTATGTTCATGATCAACAAAGGAGTTTCCTTATAGCAAATAAAGTTTCCCTGTATAGAGGAGTGGACGTGTTGGAAGATGTGAGTACTACGTGTAGTAGATACACATTATTTTCCTGTCAACAACCAACACATGGAAGATCTATCTAGCGGTCTACGTGAAGATTAAGGAAACATTACAAACCTATATTAATGACTATGAGAAGACTTGATTAACAAACTTGGTTGTATTTTTGCGTTGACGTCATCAAGTAATTTTCACATACATGCATGAAGGAGGATACACAAGAGCTGTTTTGTCAAAAATTGAGCAAACATCACACACTCCAGATTATGTAAGTAGCGCTGTGAGAAATCTGCGAGGTGAATCACCATTAAGATGCCAAAATAAAGCTTTTGAAAGTATTGACTTGTATTTTGCATTTCTCGACAATATCCATAACATCTAAAACTCCGTAATTTGAGGAGTTAATGCATCAGGGACTACTAGATTGGTTCTTATTTGACGTACAATGCGAATCCAAGAAGATTTATGCAAAGCTCAAGGAAGGCTACGAGGAAGATGATGAACATGAAATAGAATGCCCACACAAGAGTTCACATCTCACTGCACAAGCATACCGAGCTCACCTTGTTGGAACATAATGATTAAGTGGCCTGACCAACCCTTAATGTATATAGGTCCATCACTAATATATAGGTTAATATTTAATAATATGAAATAATTATATTTCTATTATTAAATATGTTAACCTAGGTATATAATTTAGGTTAAATATTTAATATCATGAAATGATTATATTTCTAATATTTACTATTATAAACCTAGGTGTATGTGTCAATCATTTTAGGTTGAAAAAGTTGGTCGGAGACATATCCAATCACCTTATATAAAAAGGACTTTAGGTCCTCATTTGATATATTCAGAAATATATCAAAGGTGTGCAAATCAAGTGATTTGGTTTTACCCTTGGTAAATAAGGTTTCAAAGGAGGACGTGATATTACTAAATGTAAAATAAGTTCTCTGAAGTAAAAGGTTATTTTTAAAGTGGTTTTTACCCTATTGGGGTTTTCCACTATAAATATTGTGTCACCTGTGTTATTTATTTTCTGTAAGTATTTCTTTATTTACTTATGTTATGATGTAATCTTTATTTAAATATTTATTATAACATTATATAATATGTAAGTTGATTAAATCCGTATTTATTAGAATCCTCAAATTCTAACATGGTATCAGAGCGAGGTAAATTAAATAAATTAAGATCAAATGTTTTGTATTTTATTTATTTAATTTGTACGGGTTTTTTCAACTAACCCAAAGGGTATTTAAAAATATCTGGTCCCCTTTTTTTTTTTCCAATTTATTTTGGCACTACATTTGTGCAATTAAACTCTTGGTAAATATTTTAGGGTTTTCAATTTTAAATCCCTAATTTTTTGGGGAGATGTAATATGATATGATTCTTACTTTCATTTACATTTTGTAAATTATATGGAATTAATGTTTGTTTGGAGATTGATGTGTGCACAAGTGAAAGGGGATTCAAATATTTACCTGTGTGAAAATCACATACGAAAAGGAAATGATTTATTACTATATGAAATAATTTTCATGTTTTCTATAATTTCAAATGTTTGCAGGTTAAATATTTCGGAAGGTAAATTCATACTCGTGTTCTTTGGACCCCTCTAAAAGAATTTGATTTGAAAAACTATAGTTTATAGTTAATCTATAACTATATTTTTTAAATTAAAAATATATAGAATAAGGTTTATATAATAACTTATATAAACATCGTATTAAAATTTATATAATTTGAAAATTATATATTTTATATAGTTATTATATTATAGTTTATAACTACCCCATTCGTATGGGCTTCAAAAATATTTTGAACATACCTAAACTATAAAACATTTTTTTAATTTTAATGCCCAATGTGGTGAATGGTGGGTAGTTGAAGGTTGGTGGCATTAGTAATCAATAATACTAAGTTTAATCCTATACTTGTTCTTTAAAAATAAAAAATAAAAAATGGACACATAAATCGTAAAAACTGCTTCAACTCTAAAGCGGGCCCATTCTTTTTTCTAAGTGAGATATAAAAAAATAACTTAAAACCTAAGTAGTTTTTAAATCATATGGTATTTTCTTAGGTTTTTCACGTGGCATTGGTAAGTATGGCATGTTTAATTAAAAAAACTAATATCCTAACTTATGTTGCCAAATTATCATGTCATATTAATGTGGGCTGCCTTGGCATAGTTTATGTTTATAAAAACCTAAAATAATAATTACATAGCAAGTTTTCGCTTCATTAAATTTGACGGTTAAATGACCGTCATGACATGTACTAAAAAATAAGCCATTATGACTGTCATTTAAACGTCAAATTTAAGTTGGTCAAATATTTGTTTACATTAATTTTTTCAAAAATTTGAAGTTGTTATACATTCTTAGGGTCTCTTCTTCACTTCTATATGGTCGGAAATATTTTATATAAATCTAGGGTATAAGGCGAGCCCTTTATATCGCGGGTTATTATTTTAATCATGGGAGGTTAATTTAATGCACCGTAATGACATAATTAGTTATAATCAAATAGTTTCTTTAGATCTATAAAATTTAGATATGATTATATTAAAAGTGTTGTTTTTATTATCGATAAATATGTATCTAGCTATGTGGTACATTGTATATTATAATGAGGTGTGTTTTACAGGTTTAGGAAAACAATGGCGTCTAACTATTTCTATCTTGACAAAATCCAGATCCTGAATGAAACCAACTATAACATTTGGGTCAAAACATAATTTATGGTGAGGAAACTCTGAACGATTGTTTCGGATCTAAGGTTTCTCCCACCGGTTGTCAAACAACTGTAGATAACATAAATGCATTCTTGCAACGAATACAAGAGGTTGTTTCTATGATTTTACGCAATGTGAATGATGAGTACCTTCTATACATTGGTAATATCGAACATTCGAAAGAGGTATGGACGCAACTAGAATCCATGCATGAAGGATACTTGGTATATCAAAGATAGTAATGAGAGTATAACTGGAGGAATTCAAAGAAATGGTATGTATATTTTTGATCATTTCTCTTTTGCATCTTGTTTTATATCTCAAAGTTTTAATAATTGAAAACAATAGCATGAAAGGTTAAGACATGCTAATTATCAAAGCTTATATGAAATGTATACATATAATCTAGTGAAAGGTTTACATGTGTTGTCTTCTTCTCTTGAATTTACTTCATTAAATGCTTCTAAATGATGGTTTTGATTCTGATTTAGTAAATGGTCATGATGATATTTTGATGTTATAGATGTTTCTGAAACTCTTATCTTCCTAGATAAGAAATTAAATTGGGCTCAATCTATGTTAGAAATTTCAAATCCTATTAACCTTAGGAAAATGATTAGAAGCCATCATATGTACCATGCATTAATGAACCTAAACCATGAAGTATTATAGAGTCTAGGTAGATATACAAAGTAAAGTATAATGTTTATGGTAGTATTAACAAACATAAAGCTAGACTTGTTGTTAGAGGTTTCAATCGAAACATGGTACGATTATGTTGAGACATTTTCCTCGTAGCTAAAATGAATATTGTTAGGGCCTTAATTGCAACTGCTGCTCAATTTAGGTGAGAAATCCACCAAATGAATAAGAAAAATATTTTTTTGAATTGTAATTTAAAAAAGAACTTTACATGTTTCAACATAAAGGATTTAAAGAAATTGGTAAAGAAAACTATGTTTGTAAGTTGAGAAATCCTTGTATGGTTAAAAACAAGCTCTTAGAGTTTGGTATGCAAAAATTGTTTTCTTCTTTAAACTATTAGGTTTTGTTAATTGTTCTTCTAACAATGATATATTCATTAAGCAATAAGGCTCACATATTATCATTATATGTATATATATTGATGATTTTCTTATGACTGGTGACAATTCTGATTTAATTCATAGAATTAAAGATAAATTAAAGTAGTACTTTGAAATGAATGAGTTAGGTCTCTCACATCATGTTCTTTATATGACTGTATTTCATTCTATTGTTATTTTTCAAAACACAATATGCATCCATTGTATTGAAAAAGTTTCTTATGATTGATTGTAAACCATTTTCTACTTCAATGGAAGTTGGAATAAATATTGATCCTAAATCTGCATATGAAAAATGTTGATCCTATTTTATATATGTTGTTAGTTGATAGTTTGATTTATCTAACTATAACTAGATCAGATATTTCCTATACAAAAGAGGAATTACTTCAAGGTTTATGCAGAACTTTTTTAGAGATCATTGAAATATTGCAAAAGAATTTGTATATATCTTAAAGGAACAATCAATTATGGGTTGCATTATACTAAGAATGAAAATGCTATCTTATAAGGATTTTTTTATTGTAACCATATTGATGTTGTCTTATAAAATATAATCGGATATGTGTTCAGGTTTTTTTGGTGTAGGCACAATTACTTGGAACAACAAATGCAATCAACAGTCTCCATTTCTTCTACTAAGGAAGAGAAGTACAATGGAAGAAGTAAAGAAGCCATGTGGTTGCAGTGGTTGTTGGTAGAGATACACATGGAAGTTAAAGGAAGTATTCATCTTCTATGTGGTGGCCAGAGTTGTATTACTCTTGATTAATAATTTGGTTCAACATCAGAGGACGAAGCACATTGAGATACATATACGCTTCACCCGTGAGAAGGTGCTAAGTGATGACATAAATCTCAAGTTCGTGTTGATTGAAGAGCAGGTTGCTGACATCTTCACAAAGTCCCTGAGTGCTACAAAGTTTTGTCACTTTCATGAAAAGCTTAGATTTTCGGAGTTGCCATTGAGGGGGAGTGTGCATGACAATGTCACCTCCTAATGGAACTTGGTTTTTGTAAAAATACCTTTGGGCATTTGTAAAATACCTTCAGGCAAGTGTAAAAAGACCTTTGAGCATGTATACCTCATCGGCTTATTTTTTAGAAAGAAGTGTAGAAAGATCTTAAAGGCGGTCTTCAGTAAAATCTTTAGTGCTATTGAGTTTATTAGTAAATATCCAGTACAAGCATATTGTTAAGGAGGTCCTTGGTTGTAAAGGCTCCTATATGCTTGGGTTCAATAATCTTTTATGAGAACCTATGAGAACATGTAAAACTCACAAATCATACTTAGCCACTGATCATGGGATGATCTTTGGGATTCCAAATCCTTTTGTACCAAAAGGTAAATTGAGTATGATGAAGGTGTTATAATTCCTTCAACTGATATGCTAGCCTAAAACCTTTATGGTTTAAGGATTGTAAATAATGTAGTGTACCACAGGCAGGTAATCTATTGGCATATGTTATGTTATCCCACTTAACATTAAGGGGGAGTGTTGGAACATAATGATTAAGTGGTTTGGCCAACCCTTAATATATATGGGTCCATCACTAATAAATAGGTTAATATTTAATAATATGAAATATTTATGTTTCTATTTTTAAATATGCTAACCTAGGTATATACTTTAGGTTAAATATTTAATATCATGAAATGACTATATTTTTAATATTAAATATTATAAACCTAGGTGTACGTGTCACCATTTTAGGTTGAAAATGTGGGTTGGGAGACATACCCGATCAACTTATATAAAAAGGAATTTAGGTCCTCATTTGATATATTCAGGAAATATATCAAAGGTGTGAAAATCAAGTGATTTGATTTTACCCTTGGTAAATAGGGTTTCAAAGGAGGAGGTGATCTTACTAGATGTAAAATAATTTTTCTAAAGTAAAATGTTATTTTCAAAGTGGTTTTTACCCTATTGGGGTTTTCCACTATAAATATTGTGTCACCTATGTTATTTATTTCCTGTAAGTATTTCTTTATTTACTTATGTTATGATGTAATCTTTATTTAAATATTTATTGTAACATTATATAATATGTAAGTTGATTAAATCCGTATTTATTATAATCCTCAAATTCTAACACACCTTCATTCTCTTTTTCATCCGTAAGGTTTTGTACCCTTGAATATCATAATAAAAAAATTCTCACATCATGTTTTCTCCAAAATATTGTTTTCTCGATTCTTAGCTCTTGAAAGGGCCAAATTATTCCACTTGGAAGATCGGGATGCACACCATTCTCTTGTTTTAATATCTCTAAGAGATCGTGACTCATGCGGTAGCTTGTCCCATCGATGTAGATGAGAAAATGAAGTATGACAAGGCCAATGTAAAATCCTTGATGTTGATCACTCTCAACATTTCCGATGAGGTGAAACCACACATATGGGATGCAAGGACATCAAAGGTGGGATGGGATAATCTCTCCACCATCTACAAAGAAAATAATTTGAAAAAGATCCTTCATATTTAGTCAAAGATTTATACAATGGGTATGAAAAAGGTGAGAAAGTGGAAGAATTCTTGTGTCATGTGGTGTAACTACGAGAAAAGTTTAGAGAACCTAAAGAAGTGGTGGAAGATAAGTTGTTTGTCCCTCTCATAATGTGAGATCTTCTATCCCAATTCAATACATTCATTAACACATTAACCATGAAAAAAGGAGGTGAATTTTGTCGCCTTTGGTAAATTTTCTATAGCGGGAAAAATCCATTCAAACAATGATTGAAAAATATGAGGAAAAAACATTGATCTCGAGGCAAACAGAAGAGTCGATGAGTCAGTAGACACCTAAAATTGGTTTCTCAATTTAGTGTCCCTCACATTCGTTTTAGGTAACCTGGGGCACGTTCACGTCACCAACTATCCCCTTGGGATATTATCCAATTTGTGATTTAATCACTTACTCTAAATTTAATTCATCACATCACATCTTACCCATGAGTAATTAAATAATTAAATATTTAATTACGCTTCTTCCCATGCATCTTAATCACTTATCTGCCCCAAATTTATTCTACCCATGTATCACATCCATTTTTAATCTTCCCTAAGCGGGATATTTCCCGTGGTCGGGATAAGTCTTGTCTTTTTCGAATCGATCAATTTTGGCCATCTCGGGAGTCTTCTCCGCGATCGGCGCCGACCCATTTGGTCGGCGCCGATTTTATAGGAGCGGCGCCGATTATAAAAGCAGGTCCATAGCTCAGTTCGAAGGACCGAAAAAGAGACGAACGAGCGAAAGAAAGCACTTACGCACGAACAGAGAGCGAGAAAGATTCAGGTTGCAAGAAAGAGAGATCTTTTTAGCATCAATTGTCTCGCTAGGGCAGATCTGTCCTAATCAATCCCTGAGAGGAGCACCGTTACTCGCCCGTATCATATCAACATCATACACCATCATCTATCATCTAGTGACTCTGTTTCAGCGTCTCTCCATCTTCGGCACATCTTGCGGACTACATTCACCTTCCAATCCCGAATCTCATCGCACACCCCCGATTGGTCGATGCTGCCTTGTGGACACCGATCTTATCGGGCCGACGCCGATCGGTCCCGGTCCGACGCCGATCACATCGGGCCGCCCGATTATACCCGATCGATGCCGATTTCATTGCAGACAGTAAAAGGTCACGAGTTACTCGGAGCTATTGTGCAAAGTGCTCGTGTGCGCCCGTCTTGTCTACATCAGCTTCCTCATTCGTCTACATCTTCATCAGGTATCGATTTCATTGGAGTTTTTCAGGGTTTTTGTGTTTAGTTTGGTGCATTAACTTGGACAGGTAACAAGCACGAAATTCTTGAACTACATTCTGGCACGCCCGGTGGGACCCAACCAAAGTCCCTTATTGGTAAGTTCATTTCTTTTCTAGTTTTGAACTTTGTTCCTTTTCTTCACTGATTTCTATCAGTCCTATTTGAGCATTTCTGTTCATCATTTCAATCTTGCTTTTTAGGCGAAATCATTATCTGGAAATTTTTCTATTTTTAGAAATTTTTTCGTTTCACCATTATCTGGATGTATCTTTCCGGATCTTGTTTGTTGTTTGCTTGATCTTTTCTTGCGGAGCACTTTGCTTGCTCGTGGGATTGTTCGAGGGGAAGAGCTCAACAACGCGCTTTTTGAAGTCCACACACCTTGGAGAGCTAAACCTACAGGTATTCCTCTTTTTCGGTGTTTTCTCCTTTTTTTTAGGATTTCTTTGTTGGTTATCTATCACATCCAAATACTTCAGTTTTTTTTGGTGCTTAAAAAGAACTTAATCGCATTTGGGAAAGAACTTGTTTGACTTGTCTTCATCGAAATCAAACATTTCGTTTTAAGTGCTTAAAAAGAACCTTTTCTTTGTCATTGCTGCATGCTTTTTCATCTAGTCTTAATTAGGTTGGAGAATTGATCAAAATCGGTAGTGACACTATTTGATTTTTATTTTTCACCCTTGCACACAAAGCCAAAATCACTAGGTATAAAGCATCTAAACAAAACTTCTTCCCCGGCCTCGCCTACTTGGAAGTGATATCCAAGAGGAAGAGCCTACGTGGTACTCGGGTCGCGCTATAAATTCACGGAAGATTTTGGTATATATTGGCAAAGCACCCGACTCCCTTATCGCAGCGAAAGTGTGTGAAGTGCGGGGTAGGCCCCTATATCAAGCCACGTGCACGGTCTTTTCTCAAGTGCCTTCGGGACTCCTTACCACACATTACCCAAACCATCCTTAGTTTGGCTATCTCGAGTAGTTCTGTTCTAAAAGCCTTCCTAACATTTTCTTTTCTTAAAAGCATCAAAATTTAAAGGAGATAATCACTTGCGCTGCTTGAATTGTTTGTGCATTAGCTAGGACAATCTTCTTTCTTGCTTGCTTATGACGGTTATCACCCGGTCACAATCTAGGAAAATGGCCCAACAGGTTCCTTCTTCCTCCGAAATCACCACCAGCGTGGATGTTTCGGCACCCCTCCAATCTTCCTCGGGACCACTGTTAGTGGGTTCCCCCTCATGGTCGTATAATCCTTTCCATCAAGCCAAAACAATCCCATCACGTCCAGCTTCTCCTAGTCCATCAGAAATATCTTCTGACTTGGAGTCTATTCCTCGCGGGGATCCTGAATTTCAGGCTCTCCTTGATCGCAATCCGGTAGCCCTCATGGACTACCTAGTACACAAGTCCATTCGAATATCTGATCAAGGACCACCAATCCAACAAGTGTACGATTATCCTCGTGGTTCATCCCAGGCCTATGTAGAACAGTTTTCATCCTCTCTCCCGTCTCGAGCCACGGAAAAGGGGGAGGTTCTTGTGCCTCCTTTTTCTCTTCCACCAACCATGTTGACTAGTTCTCAAATTGCCTTACCTATTCCTAATACTGCAGTTACCTCAACTATTCCTCAACCTACCTTTGAGAGGTCTTCGCTTGCGATAACGAGTGCGCTCATGCACCCGCATATCGCTGTTAATTCATCTATGCCCTCTATTGTGTCTCAAGGTCAGTACCTCTTCATGAGCCAACCCCCTTCGGCTAGTCAATTGGTTCCTACTTCTCGTCCTCCGGTCAATCTTTCTTCCAATATTCCAGCAACTGTGACCTTCGCCCATCCCCTAGTATCAGCACCCTTGGTACCAAATTCGGCGGTAGAAGGCCCCTTTCAGGTCTTGTTCCCCAACATGTCCAATCTAACCAACACCCATATTCCTCAATCTGTCCCTATTCAATCAACAAACATAGGAGTCCACCAATCACAGGCTCCATCCGTCACCCAACCTATATTTTCTCAACCACTTATTATCTCACAGCCTGCCTATACGCAAGCTACCTCACAACAAATACCTCACCAGGCGTCACCCAAAACACCTGGTTATTCCTCTTACCATCCCACCAATCAACAAATCAATCCCCCATTGACACCTCAACAACATCCATCACTTGCTCCTTATGTAGGACATACCAATGTGCCTACTCCTCAATCTGATGTGGTTCAAATTCTCTTCAAGAAAATTGCAGACTTGGAAGCCTCCACCAAAGGAGCTCGTCCTTCATATTCCTTTGAAGAGGTGTGCAATGAACCCATTCATCCTTCGGTGGCTTTTAAGCCTTATCCTCCCCAATGGGAACTTCCCAAATTCTCAAAATTTCATAGCCGGGAAGACCCCCAACAACATCTGCGAGCATTCAAACATGCTTGCTACCTTATCGTCCAGGATCAGGAACTCATGCTCCGTACCTTTCCTATGTCCCTAGCGGGTCCCGCTTTGGACTGGTACAATAACATCCCCCAACATTCCTTATTTTCTTTCTCTCAATTGGCTCAGATGTTTGTTGAAAACTTTTCAATAAATATTGCCCATAAGATCTCAATTACAGATCTTTACAACATTCGCCAATTCGACGATGAGTCTATTGCAGACTTTGTCGCTCGTTGGAGAGGAATAATCAACCAATTGTCTTTCTCCCTTCCTCAATCCCAACAGATCGAGTTGTTCACCCGATCTTGTGCTAGTCACATTTCTTCCACTCTAAGGATCCAAACTTTTCACACCTTCGAAGAGGCCTTTACGATGGCACGCAAACTTGAATCTCGCGCCATTGAACAAGGGAAGTTAAAACTTCGCTCTAAATCGAAACCCGATTTTTCTCGCTTCACCAAACCAAATTCTTCCCCCTCTAAAGATAAGAATCAAGGGTCCACAAATACTATCGTATTAAAAACATCAAGAACCGATAGTACTCCTAATCAACCACCACGAAGAGATTCCTCATCTTCTCGGAAAGGGGCTTCATCATCACGATCCTTTGCTCCCTTGGGGGAATCATATGCCTCTATCTTAGAAAAAATGTTGGAAGTTCGCATGATCGAACTTCCACCCATTAGGGATATTGATGAAAGTCGAGAACGTCCTTTCTGGTATAGGGAAAACGATTTCTGCCATTATCACAGAACCAAAGGTCATGACATCGAACGATGTCAGACTTTCAAAAATCTTGTCCAAAAATTCATTGATAAAGGCGAGCTTATTCTAGATAACCCAAATGCTCCCCCAAATCAAGCACTGGACGTTTTCAAACAACCCTTCCCCAATCATGCCCCAAATCATAATTCTTCGGAATCTCAAAAACCAAACACCCACACTATCAACTTCATTTCTACTCAAGAATCCGCTTCTGAAACCACGTCATCTACAAACGCAGCAATCGAATCAGAACCTTCTTCCACTTCACCAATCACTGGAATTCCTCCATCTTCAGATAACCCACCTTTGAATATTCCTACATTGCTAAGCACGGAGTCATCTCTCTCCGCTCCTTTGTCCGATCTCCCATCCATACCCGAGACAGTGTCATCCTCATCTGTCTCATCATCAGACATTCTTTCAATGCTCGAGGCAATCACATCCCTCCGAGTTTCCACTACGGACACATCTACTTCCGTTGCTCCCATTCCCGCCGCAACTATGCCTTTGGTGAATGTACCCATAATTGTGCCGACTTCGACGGAAGTGTCTTCGATCTTGACCCTTCCTATCTCTTTTCCAACTACATCAGAAGTTCTCCCTCCGCAAGGCACTCCTTCTTCATCACTCCCTTCTCCCATCAATAGTGTTACTTCACCTATTAAGGAAAAATCAAAAGAAGTAACACCAACACCTGCACACTCGATTCCTCAACCTAAACCGCGACAACCAAAATCTAACACTACACCATCAGTACCTCCCCACTTGCTTCCTCCGAAAAGGTTACAGTCACCTTATGCCGTGGAAGTTGTCACCATCCCTGAAAAGGGAAAACCCATATTTCGAACCATCAAGACCCTTGGTGCTCTTCCACAAAAATCTCTCTCCACGCCTCATAAACGATTGGATTTGCCCGTTGAGAAGGCGTCTTCTTCTACACATCCATCAAAGTCATCATCTTCTTCTTCATCAACACCCCTAAAAGTAGACTTACCTACCAAAAAGATGCCACCTCTTCCATCAAGATCCTCATCTTCGTTACCAACAACCAAAGCACCCTATATTCCTCCTATTACACCTACCTTGAGGACTTCTCCCTCACCTAAATCAACATTATCTAAATCATCCGTAAATCCGACTAAGCAACCCCCTTTGTCTCCAAAGACCGCAAAATCTGTCACACCTCCATCCTCCTCAAAATCTATCTTAGGGGCTCCCCCTCCACCAAAGTCAATCATGTCTCATTTACTCCCATCCCAAGCACCCAAGACTGCTCCTCCAAATGTCCAAACAAATAAGAGGATCCCTAATAAAACTGTTAAACCTAACATGCAAGTTCTTTTACCTAGGCAGTCGGTTAATGTAAAAGAACCATCCTCATCATCTCCATCCTCATCTTCGTCTACCGGATTTTACACCGAAATCCTTCATCAACTTATCCAATCTTCATCTATAACCCTTCCTCCGATTAAACCATATAACCCGAAAGGAGTGAAACCGGCTTGGTTTAACTCTGATTTGATTTGTGCCTACCACCGTACTCCGGGTCATGATACTGAGGGATGTAAAGCTCTCCAAGCCGTTATCAAAAACCTTCTAGAAGATAGTGACCTTTTGCTGGAGGAGGAGGAACAAATACCTCCTGTCACCCTAGCCTCATCCGAACCTCAACCATCCATTCAGACCTCTAGTGGTTCCACGCCGCCCGATCTTCCACCCTCTCAAATTGACATGATCCATATCGCCACTAGAACCCAACGTTATCATAACCCATCTTCATCTTCAACATCTAGACCACGGGTTGTCATTTCTGCAGCCCCTGAAGGCGTGTCTCCTTCCTCATCAGCCCCACGACCCAAGGTCTCCATTCGTGCTGCACCTCGGACTCAAGTTCCCGTATCCGTTGAGGAGAGTGTCATGAAGCAACTCACCCAAGCTCCGGTCAAAATGTCTCTTTTTGACCTCATCCAATCCTCCCCACAACATCGCCAGGCTCTAATCGATAATCTGCGTCGCATCGCAGTAAATTCCGATGAGCCCCAACCCTTCGAGTTGGTTGTTGGATTGAATGGTCCATCGACCGCCATTTCTTTTGAGGATTCAGAAATTCCTCATCTTTCTTCAGAGGATTTGGAGGCTCCCCTCTTCATCACAGTCCAAGTCAATAACACTGCCTTAAAACGTGTTATGATCGATAGTGGAGCTGCTCTCAACGTCATCTCCTCCCACACATTCGAACAACTTAAGTTACCAAAGAATGTGGTGTCACCTCCACCCTTCGCCCTTCGATCATTTAACGATCAGCTAGCAGTCACTCTAGGAACTGTGGTCTTACCCATCCGAGTAGGTAAGAAGCTGCTCCATGAACTCTTCTATATTGTCGAAGGAAAATTCCACTATAACATGATCCTCGGACGCTCCTGGATTCGCGCAATGCATTGTGTCCCATCCACCCTCCATCGATGCCTAAAATATCAATATGAGGGCAAAATATACACCCATCCAGGAGATCCTTTTCCTTCTGCACAATGCGACATGACCACTAGGTCTGCCCCTTTAAAAGAAAATACATCTTCTCCAGATGGGGCCTCATCTTCTTCCATACCTGCAACCAAACTACCGGATTTACAAAATCTGGAAGAGACATTGCAGCGTTTCTCACTAGGAGAGCTTCCTCTCTTTTCTTTCGATACCCATCTCAAACCTAATGAGTATGGTAGACCAGACAAGCAACCTGAATATCAACCAGGTCTCGGTCGCATCGTCACCATTGGTCTGCCCAATCAACAGACCAATTTCATCTACGGTGGTCTTGATACACCTCATTATCGCCCGGATTCTCCTCCTAGAGCCAAACCTTACCTAACAGGGTTTGATTATCTACAGAATCCCACGTTTGCAAAAACTTATCTATATCGATGCGCGTGGAAAGGTTTTGGCCTTGGAAAATATGAACAAGGTATACATGATCTCAAATCCATTCCTACTCTCATGCCACATCAAAAATTTGGGTTAGGATTTAAACCCCTTTCAGAGGCCACCGTCACTATTCTTGATGAACCTCTTCTTACTAAGGAACCATCTTCTCCCACTAAATCAGAAGCATCACTTGATGTGGATGACGACATTTCCATCCCACCTAACTTTTTTTTTTGATCAATACCATTTCCTTAGGGCCGTTAGTCTATGAGACTAACAATCGGTCCGCTTCTATACCATTAATCTTTCCTGAAATAGTTGGAGACGACTCTCCTACTATCAATACTATCCACTGTGCGGATGATGATTCTGTCCTCACCTATCTAGGGGCAGAGGATTCATATCTCCCCAAGACTATTCCTTCTGACACGTCTACCCTTCTCAACGAAGCCACTGTCGACCTTAATATAGGGACTTCTGAAGACCCTCGCATCATTAAGGTCGGCCAATCCCTTAATCCACAGGAATTAGGGGACTTTACCGCTTTTCTCTCCAAACATCGTCAAGCCTTTGCTTGGTCATATGAGGATATGCCAGGGCTCGATCCCGATATTGTGGTCCACAATATCGTTACCCTTCCCAACATCAAACCAGTCAAGCAAAAATTGCGTAAAATGCACCCTAGAGTAGCCCTTCTTGTCAAAGAAGAGTTACAGCGCTTGCTCTCGGCTAACTTCATCCAACCCATCGATTATCCGCAATGGGTGTCCAATGTAGTACCAGTAACTAAGGCTACTGGGAAGATTCGAATTTGTACCGACTTCCGGGATCTTAATCTTGCCTGTCCAAAGGATGATTTTCCTCTTCCTAATATCGACCAACTCGTAGATTTAACTGCGGGTCATGAGATGCTTTCTCTTATGGATGGTTTCTCTGGATATAATCAAATCCTCATCGCACCAGAAGACCAACATAAGACCTCCTTCATAACTCCTTGGGGGACCTTTTGCTATCGTGTCATGCCTTTTGGCCTTAAGAACGCAGGAGCAACCTATCAACGAGCAATGACATACATCTTCCATGACCTCTTACACAAAACTGTAGAGGATTATGTTGACGATCTCCTCGGCAAATCCAAACGCCGTCAGGATCATCTTTTCATCCTTGCACCTCTCTTTGAGAGGCTTATCCGCTTCTGTCTTCGTCTAAATCCATCTAAATGCGTATTTGGCGTTCTCACTGGTAAACTTTTAGGTTTTATCATTTCCATCAGGGGCATTGAAGTCGACCCCGCAAAAATAAAAGCCATCCTTGAGATGCCTCCCCCTTCTAACTTAAAGCAACTCCGCAGTCTCCAAGGACGTCTTCAGTCAGTGCGTCGCTTTATCTCCCAATTGTCGGACCGTTGTCAACCTTTTCACCATCTTCTCCGTAAGAATGTTCATTTTGAATGGGATGAGCATTGCCAAAAGGCCTTTGATGATCTCAAAGCTTATCTTCTTTCTCCACCTGTGCTTACACCTCCACGCGAGGGGGAGCCTTTCTATCTTTATATCTCTGTGACTGACCATGCTCTGGGAGCCATGATCTCGCATCGGGACACTTGTGGTAAAGAACAAGCTGTCTATTACATCAGTCGCACCCTCCATGAGTATGAGACACGTTACTCCGAAGCTGAAAAACTATGTTGCGCTCTCTTCTTTGCAACTTCTAAGCTTCGTCACTATCTCCTTAATCATAAAACTTACATTGTCACAAGTGTCAATCCACTTAAGACAATCCATGCAAAGCCTTATCACAATGATCGTATCACCCGTTGGCTTATGCTCATGACAGAGTTTGACCTCGAGTTTATCCCGCAAAAGGCTATCAAGGGTCAGGTTATTGCAGATCAATTAGCTGATGCTCCTCTTCCGGACACTCGTGACCCCCTTGCTCAATTCCCCGATGAATTTATCCAACAAATTGATTTTGGTCTATCTCCATTTAAAGTAAAACTCTTCTTTGATGGATCCAAATGCCAGCAAGGGGGAGGTGCGGGTTTCGTGATGATTCCTCCTTGGGGTATGCCTATCCCAGTCGCACACAAATTAAACTTTGAGTGCACCAATAATATGGCTGAGTACGAAGCTCTTGTCTTAGGTCTTCAAAATGCCATTAATCTCGGCGCTCGTCATATTGACATCTTTGGTGATTCTGAACTCATCGTTAACCAAGTCACGGGTGTCTATCAATGCAAGAATGATATCCTTCAAAAATATCGCGACATCGTTCTTGCCCAACTCCAATCTTTCGACAAGTTCACTATCCAAGCCATTCCGCGTACTGCAAATCGATTCGCGGATACCATGGCTTCTTTAGCCTCCCTTATCCCGCCTTTTACCGAAGACTCGCGTCTTTATGTGGCTGTGCAACGATTAGATCAACCATCTTATCTTGGGCAATTAACGTCAATCAATGCTGTCACAACCCATACTCAGGATGAGTGGTATCAACAGATAGTTGATTATCTATCTCATTCGGTCCTTCCTCCAGATTTGTCTCCCAATGGTAGAAGGTCTTTTGTCCAACGCGCCAACCGCTATACTATCCTAGGCGGGATTCTTTACAAGCGCGGCTTTGATGGTATTTTGCTTCGATGCCTCAAAACCCATGAATCATCTAAAGCTATCCAGGAGGTCCATGACGGTATCTGTGGTGGACATTTTAGTGGCTTAGCTGTAGCCAAGCGCATCTTACGTTTGGGGTACTATTGGCCTTCTCTTAATCGAGATTGTTGTGAATACACCAAGAAGTGTGTCAAGTGTCAGCAACATTCCAATCTCACGCACATCCCTAGTCAGGCTTTGCAACCTGCGGCGGATTTGTGGCCTTTTTCGCAGTGGGGTCTTGATCTTATTGGTCTCATCAATCCTCGTTCTTCACAGCGTCATCATTCTATCATTACCGCCACTGAGTACTTTACTAAGTGGGTAGAAGCTATCCCCCTTTCTTCAACAAAGGCTAAACCCATAGTTGATTTTGTCTATCAACACATCATTTGTCGCTTTGGCGTTCCACACAAGCTAATCACAGATAATGGTAAGTCTTTCAAAAACGCTGATTTGCAAAATCTCTGCAATGCTTTCAATATCAAGCTCAGTTTTTCTTCTCCATACTACCCTCAAGCTAATGGTCAGGCCGAAGCTTCCAATAAAACTTTGCGTAATATCCTCGCAAAGGTAACTAGTCGAGCTGGTAGGGATTGGCATCTACATATCCCTTTTGCTCTCTGGGCTTATCGGACTAGCATTCGTACTCCTACTGGTGCTACTCCCTTCTCTCTCGTCTATGGGTCTGAGGCTGTCCTTCCTTTGGAAGTCCAAATCCCATCTCTCCGTGTTTCTCTCAGAGAATTTATCTCCGATGAGAATTATCGTCAAAATCGTCTAGCACAACTTGAACTATTAGATGAGCGGCGTCTTAACGCTCTTGATCATCATCAGGTTTATCTCGAGCGTGTCAAACGTGCTTATAACAAGCACTTGCAACATCGTGACTTCAAAATTGGTGATCTTGTTCTTAAGGAAAATCAAAATGTCACTACACTCGAAAGAAGTCAACGTGGTAAGTTTGCTCCCAACTGGATGGGCCCCTACATTATCACTCATAAGTATGGGTCTGGGGCTTATCGTTTATCTTCCATGGATGGTATCCCTGAAGCGGAACCTCTTAATGCCTTGCATTTGCGGCCCTTCTACTGTTAAAATCTATCTTACACAAATCTAGTCGCAACTCAGATCTTCCATCCGTCCTAATAACCAGTCATCTACTTTCGTGGTGATTTGAAATTGTGTGGTTCTCCGCCTATTGCCTCGTCTACCTTAAGTATGAGTATCGCGGCTCTACTCATTGCACGTTTCTTTTGGATATGTTCCTCCTCATGGTAGGAATACCTTAATCACCACTTCATCTGTCCCAAGTACTTATCTTCATCAGATCTACTCGGGTCGTGAGTGCATGTTCTTCTATGTTCTCTTCCCCTCCATTTGATCTATCTAGGTCTAAACTCAGCTTCTTCCAAAAAGTTTCCAAAAAAAAAAAAAAAAAAAGAGAAAAAGATGCTATCCAAAAAGATAGACTGATCCCTCGAAGGACAGCTATCCATACATTATCAAGTGAATCAAAAAGAAAATAGACCATACCCTCGAAGGATGGCTATCATTAAAATTCACAATACAGACCGCTCCCTTGAAGGACGGCTGTTTCTCAAAGAAAAATTCAAGGCTTCTTGTAATTAATCAGCCTTCCAGTCAGTTTATAGCATCACTGAAAGACTTCCCGCATCGATCAGTCTTTCCATATCAAGCAAACTTCCCGCATTGATCAGTTTGCTTTTCTGTCAAAATCATGAAGCTGAGATTTGGGACCTTTTGTCGATCATATGGAGAATCCTATTGCCCCACTATGGACATGTATTCTGTCCCTTGTAAGTTCCGACAAGATACTTACTTTTCTTTCCATTTTTATCCTAGATCTGGTTTGCGACTAGTTAGTGTCAGATTTATTTTAATCTTATATAGGGCCTTGTATGCTTGGTCTTTTGGTTTCCTTTCTGGATTTTATCTATGGTCGGTTGGGAGTCCAACTTATCATTTTCTTCTTCTCCGAGTATCTTCTCTTCTAAGTCACAGTTGTTTCCGCTTTCATCTTTGGCTCTTGTAAGGAGTATTCTCCATTTCTTTGTCTCGCAACCCTGTCAAATTGGCATTTCACATGTTAATTCAATCAAAATTTCTCTTCTATCTAGGTTCATCTTATCTATCAAAACATCTATCTGTATTCATTTCTCATTACAATTACATCCATATATCAAACACATTTGTCTATCTATCCATCAAAATATCGAAAAATACGTACATCTAAGGTACATTACATCTATCTATATCTCATCCATATATCAAACACATCTGTCTATATATCCATCACAATATTTAAACACATGTACATCCAAGTTACATCACATCATCTATCAGTCTATATCTATCCAATCACATCTATTTTATCCACATTTCCATCTATCTAATCACATTACATCTATCATATATCAGTCTATATCTATCCAATCACATCTATTTTATCCACATTTCAATCTATCTAATCACATCTATTTCTATCATCCATCAGTCTATATCTCTCTAATCATATCTATTTTTCTATATCCATATATCCATGTATATCAAAATTACAAACATGAGTACAATCATATGACCAATAATATGATGAATCTATATATATACATGTGTGTTTTTACAAAAAAATGGGTGGCTTCCAATCGAGCCATCTATACAATGCCTTCCAATCGAGGCTACATCACTATACAAATACACAATCTACCAAGTCTCTATATGGTGAAATCAGAAGCGTGGAGGACACTATCTCCTCCACCCTCCTCTGCACCCGGCTGTCCCTCCTGACCGCCGCCTATCGAGCTCGAAGCACCTGCTGCTGGAGGTCTCGGCCCACCTCGGTCCCTCCCAGTGCTCCCTCCGCCTGAGGCTCCGCTCGCTGTAGCTGTCGCTCCTCTCCTCCTCGCCCCGTACCGAGGCACATCTGGGGCATGCTGCGCTAGAGCATCCTCATAATATCTCACCTCAGCCAGGAGAGACTGGTATGTGCTCAGGCTCACCATACCCGGTGCTCGTAAAGGTGCTGCTGGGGCTGCTGGCGCTGCTGGTGGTGCCCCTCCTAGAGCCGTGCCCTGTGTCCCAGACTCTGATGTGGCACCAGTCTCTCCGTACTTGGCCCTGAGGGCCTCCCTGTGCCGGAAGTAGCGGTCCCTCTGCTGGATCGCTGTATCTCGCTCCTGGCGAGCGGTGTCTCTCTCCACAATCAGGGCATCCCTCTCCTCCGTCAAGGCCCTGATCTCCTCCAGAGCTACCTGATGTGTCTGTATCAGTGTGGCATGCTCTCCCTCTAATCTGTCTAGTGTCGCAGCTATGTCCTCCTCATCAGCATCTATCGAGGGCGGGAGATGTCGTGGAAGCTCTGTGTCATACCACGCTGCATAGCCCTCATCCACCCCCGCGTCATCATCGCTGTCCGTGGAGGGTGGAGCCTCTCTCAATGGGTCTGCCGGGATCAAAATCGGCAAATCTGTCTCTCTGCCATCCCGCCTATATGGCGTGTATGTGGCCGGCACTGTCTGAACTAAGCCGAACTGCCTCAGTATCCGCATGAATGGGACTCGCTCCCACATATCTGGTCTGCGACCTCTGACCACTCGGCTCCGTCTCAATCCTACCAAGTGGGCATCCTGACCAACCCATATCGGAAATGCCCGATATGGTCTCCAGATAACCTGATCTGGTGTAAGCGTCCTAAAACGCTCCGAGTACCACTCAGCTGATCTACCTGTGTCTCCTGCGGCCATGTCAGCCCGCCATCTCCGAAATCCATAGTCCACCCCCCCCACTGCTGCTGGCATCCACGGAAGCCCGGATGGCCTAATCACTGCTATGTGCTCATACGCCCAGCAATGGAGCACAAAACTAACATCAATCCCTGTCCTCCGACCAGTAGTGTACATCCATAGCTCATAGTAAATCTGAGCTATCAGGGCATCAGCGAAGGCAAAAATCTGTCTGTACTGCAAGATGTCGCACACGCAGTCTAGCAGTAGCAAGGGGAATCTCCCACCTCCTGAGTCCGGCAAGGCAAAATAAGATATAGCCATCTGAATCAGGGCTATCCGCCTGCTCCGAGGGCTATCCTGTCTGTACTGTGAGGCTATCCTCACTGCCCCAGATACTATCTCCGAGTCATCTGATCTGTCTCTGTACAATCGCACCAGGGCCCTCTGCTGCTGCTCTCGGGGTGTGATCTCAATCGGGTCCCCCGTAATCGGTAATCGGAGGATCCTGTATACATCCTCATGGGTGATAGTCATCTCACCCGTCCTAAACCAAAATGTGCACGTGTGGCTGTCCCACCGTCGCACTAATGCCCGCATGAGCTCCACATCCCGTGGCACTCGTCTGTAATATCTAAAACCCCCGAGCCCGGCTCGCTCTAGATGCTGCCAGTCTGCATCGGTCACATCAGGAAGGATCGTCTCTAATAGCTCAGGGATGGCATCCCTCATATGAAGAGCCTCTCGTGCCTGCATCCACGACATCAAAAGCATAATTAGTCTCTTATTTTCATAAATCTCATCTTCCAAAACAATAACATCCAAGACTAGAAGGAAATACTAAAAATCTTTCAATCGGCGTCGATTTGGTCAAATCGGCGTCGTTCATTATAGTCGGCGCCGATTAATATCAATCGACGCCGATCCAACCAATCGACGCCGATTATACCAATCGGCGCCGACTGAGAGGCCAGGCGTAAACCAGACCCTGGCCTCCCATACGCATGGAAAATCAAACAAAAAAAAAAAAAAACTAAGAAAAGTGGGTTCAACAGTGACTACTTACCCCAGGTCGTGTCCTCCTGCGCTTCTGTCCGCTCCCAGAGGCTTCCATTGTGTTCAAATCAAAAATCTATCTCTGTCTGAATCAATCGTCACGTTGCAAATTAATCGTTTACGTTTTCCGTCCGCATATTTATATGCGTCTGGATTGGTCGGCGCCGATTTTTTGGGTCGACGCCGCTTGATTTGGTCGGCGCCGATTAGTTTAGTCGCCGCCGATTTTTCATGTCTGTTTGCCATAGTGTTGATACTTGGCTTTCTCATCTATCTGATCATTGTTGTGTGCTGAATCTTGCCTTTTGGCACATCTTTTAGATGTCATTGTCTATTTCGGGTTTGTTCCCTTTGCGTGGGACACTCGTATCTTTCGGCAGCTTAGAGTTAAACGGGTCTGTAGGCACTAACGTCGTCTGATTTATCGACCGTCTAGTTCTCCCTACCAATGTGTCTCTCTTTAGATGCTGACTATTTTGCAGTTCTCCTTACACTCATGGGTCTGTAGGAACTAACGTCGTCTCACGAGGAGACCGGCTAGTTTTCCCTACCAATGTGAGTACCTTCGGTTGCTGCCCTTGTGTTTATTTTTATGCGTCCTCAATGGTCAGTTCTACTCCAGCTATCCGACTGGGGCATCCTGCATTTTCCATCTACCTCTTTCAAACTCGGGATCGTCTGTTCTATCATCCATCCCATCCCTAGTTTGAGGGGGATCACATCACCACAAGTTCTTCTCTTCTTCCATCTCCTTGTTTTTGTCTCATAACCTTGCTTATCGCAAGTTACTTGACAAAAAGGGGCAAAATGTAGACACCTAAAATTGGTTTCTCAATTTAGTGTCCCTCACATTCGTTTTAGGTAACCTGGGGCACGTTCACGTCACCAACTATCCCCTTGGGATATTATCCAATTTGTGATTTAATCACTTACTCTAAATTTAATTCATCACATCACATCTTACCCATGAGTAATTAAATAATTAAATATTTAATTACGCTTCTTCCCATGCATCTTAATCACTTATCTACCCCAAATTTATTCTACCCATGTATCACATCCATTTTTAATCTTCCCTAAGCGGGATATTTCCCGTGGTCGGGATAAGTCTTGTCTTTTTCGAATCGATCAATTTTGGCCATCTCGGGAGTCTTCTCCGCGATCGGCGCCGACCCATTTGGTCGGCGCCGATTTTATAGGAGCGGCGCCGATTATAAAAGCAGGTCCATAGCTCAGTTCGAAGGACCGAAAAAGAGACGAACGAGCGAAAGAAAGCACTTACGCACGAACAGAGAGCGAGAAAGATTCAGGTTGCAAGAAAGAGAGATCTTTTTAGCATCAATTGTCTCAGTTAGGGCAGATCCTGTCCTAATCAATCCCTGAGAGGAGCACCGTTACTCTGCCCGTATCATATCAACATCATACACCACCATCTATCATCTAGTGACTCTGTTCCAGCGTCTCTCCATCTTCGGCACATCTTGCAGACTACATTCACCTTCCAATCCCCGAATCTCATCGCACAGTCCCTGATTGGTCAGTCTGCCTTCAGTTGACACTGATCTTATCCAGTCGACGCCGATCAGTCCCAGTCGACGCCGATCACATCAGTCGCCGCCGATTATACCCAGTCGACGCCGATTTCACCGCGATGTAAAGGTCACAGGTTACTCGGAGCTATTGTACAAAGTGCTCGTGTGCGCCGTCTTGTCTACATCGCTTCCTCATTCGTCTACATCTTCATCAAGTATCGATTTCATTGGAGTTTTTCAGGTTTTGTGTTTAGTTTGGTTCATTAACTTGGACGGAGTAACAAGCACGAAATTCTTGAACTACAGATAGCCTCACAAGGGAAAAAAAGAAAGTAGACACAAAACAACCACATAAGTAACAACAAAAATTGAAGTCTCAAAAATCGAATCAATGGTGTCACATCTGCACCACAAATACACACAACACTATGAATTGTTGGTATAATGGTCACACACAATGCAATTCTGGAGAAGAGAGAACATTTGGCCGTGGTGATTCATAGAAATCCAAGTGGCATCCTCACCAAAAGAAGTAGAAATGACATCTCACAGACCAACCAGATGATGACTCGGATGAGGATGTCCCGAGAATCATTAAATTGCGGCGCACACAACAATAATGTAGTTCTAGTCTCCCAAACATCGCAGCCATCACAAAATGTTTGATCGATGCTCGCTCCAACAAGCACATGACGGGTGATAGGAAGTTGTTTGATTCATTAACTGATCAACCCACTAGAGATCGGGTTCGAATTGTAAACAATAAGGAGTATGTTGTAGAAGGAATAGGAAATGTCACCATTCCTCTCGGGATGAGAAGATTTACTCTCATAAAGGTGCTCTATGTCCCTGGCTTAACAAAAATCTCCATTCTGTCTCTCAACTGTTGAATCACAAGATCAAGGTGGAGTTCATGGTTTAGAAAGGCATCAAATCATGTCTGATATCACGAGAAGGTATGATACTTGCTAGATATTTTTAAAGGATCATTTATTTGCATTAGATGTAGTTTCATCCTTTAGCTTGCTTTATCTTCCTCCATAGTAGAGTCCACCGCACCGTGGGAATTATTGATATGGATCCCTCTATTAGCTTAGTTCTAAGAAAATGGTATGAGGACTTCCTCCACTCTCTCATTCATTACCTCTTTTTCTGGATGTCTGGTGGGAAAACAACATCGGGATCCATTCGAGTCGAGTACATTCCATGCAAAGAACCGTATTGAGGTTGTGCACACCGATCTATGCGGACCCTTTCTTGCTTCATTTAAGGGATTTTAGTACTTCTAGTTATTCATTGATGATTATTCCCGTAAGACATGGGTGTTCTTTCTCCAAAAGAAGAGTGAAGCATTTTCCAATTTTTAGATCTTCTATAAGAGAGTTATTTAGCAAACTGGGCATCCCCCTCCTATCCTATGCTTAGATTAAGAGGCGAATTCAGTCAAAGAATTGCCATTCTTGAAGGATCACAACATCACACAACACTTAACTACCCCCTATACTCCCCAACGAAATGTCACAATTGCATTGTCATAGAGATGGATCATTGCATGCTTTCTACTGTGAAAAATGGAGAACATATTTTGGGCATAAGCGGTCCAGAAAATTATATATCTTCTGAACCAAACACCTACAAAGATGATGCAGGACAAGACACCGAAAGAGGTATGGAGTAATCATAAGCCTTCTATTTCTAATTTGAGAGTATTTGGTTGTACTTCATATATACATGTCCCAGATAAGAAGAGGAAGAAGATTGATGCAAAAACACTCCAGTGCATATTTTTGGGGTACAATACTACCTCAATGGCATATCATCTCATGGAGCTTGAGAAAATAAGATATATGAGAGTAGAGAAGTGGTTTGTGACGAGTCATCATTTGAACCATTTCTATAGAAAGATGAGTTATAAGGAGAATTTTTCATTGATCTTGGTAATTTCGAAACCAAATTTTTACATCATTAGTAGTGTCAACATCCGAAGTGGGTCCAAAGAACCATGAGATATTCCCACCGGATCTCTCTTCCAGACACTTCATTAGGAGTTAGAATGAAAAGATAGATGAGAAATGAGGTAAATATCACACTCATGAGTTCAGTGGTTGATAGCACCGAACTTGATTCAATTCATGAGGCTATAATGTCCCTCTTTCTCAAATACATTTATTGAAGACATTTGGCTTATTTTGTCTACTTGACAAAGAAGGGTGAGCTCTATTAAGTTTTTTTAATTCTTATATTGTGCTAAAGTTAAAATTCAACATTATAAAAGCACATATAATAAATTAATAAACTTAACATTCAAATTAAAACTTAGGAAAGTGATTTAAAAATAAAAGCACTTAATCAAAATGTATTTCCTAAGGGAAAATGTGACTAGCTCAAGGAGTTAATATTTTTTTAGAAAAGTGTACCAAGCTTCCCATTAAAAAATCCAACTTGGCCTATAGGAGTGCAACGGAGGGAAAAAAACTCATTGGATGTGATGGAGGTCATCTTGGGTCCCATTTCCTATATAAAGAAGAAGTCGACCTGTTAGAGGACATTCCAGATTTTTAATTGATATTTTCTCTTTGCATTGGAAGCTCTAAGCTTTTGCAAATAAATCCAAGGACAAAAACCCTTAGGATTTACCCCTCTTGTGGACGAAAACCCCAAGAGCATTGAGAGGGATTTCTACTCAGGAAATTTCATTGTTCTTCATAGATTTTTATCATTCCAGAATGTGTGTTGAAGAAATAAATTGCAGCAGCTGTTATTATATTTACCAGGGGTGGAGTGACCCATCATTTGTCTACTTCGAGTTGTTGCGGACTCATTCCGTGTTTGAAATTATTTACCATCTACCGTATCGCACTTTTGGAATCGAGGGAATAAATTTCAAATTTTTCTAGAGGGTTTTAAGAGGTATTTTTAGTCGACTTTTATGCAGATTTCTAGACTATTTTACATCCATTATTTGCCTCTAATAATTTAGATTTAATGCATATTCGGATGCTAATAATATAAAAATAAGTTTTGATAGAAATAATATTATTTGAGTGTTGTTTGTGGAGGCTTTCCCAAAACCCTAGTCATCATTTTTGAAGTATAATTTCAGCAGTTGGTAAATCTGATTTTTTTACATTATCCTTTGAGCTATTAGTGTTGGTTATGCTATATTGTTGTTATCTAACGTTGTAATCAAGGATCCAAGCCCTAAGCCAATCAGATAAAATAAGTAAAGCATAGGTGTGGATCTTTTAGTGGTATCAAAGCAATGGTCCTACTACCTACAGAGGTTCGATTTGATTTTATGCAACCATGAGAGATTGGTCCACTCAGGTATTACACACGTAGAAGACCACAACTAGAGGCTAGAGTTGAAATAGGTGTTGGAACTGAAACCATGGGTAATAGACAGGAAGGTCTTTATAGCCATCCCCAGGATGAGCAAGCGGATCCAAACAGAGAACTTTTTAGGACAACGGTAGCCACCCAACAATGGTTAATTCAGTCCATGGAACATATGGGCTCTACTCTGGACATGTTGGCATTGGATAGGCCAAGAGATAGATAGGAAAGGAGAGACAGATCCATATCATTTGTCGTAGTTACAGGAGGCATAGTAAATAACCTTAGGAGATTGGTAGTGTGAGGGGATCTCCACATCAGAGAGGAGGCACACTCATACAGATGAGAGGAGGCCTACCCGGACAACAAATAGTCTTATGCAGCCCATTTTTTTGCCTAGAGATGAACCACCGGAGATTGAAGATCCAATTGAGGGATTGGCCTTCGAAGACAGTGTTATGGCAACTAGTGATGAGTGGAGGAATTTACCACAACATGTGAGGGATGTTTTTCCCTTCCGCAGTATTTTCCACATAAGAGAGATAGTTTGAGGGCCAGACATGATAGGATGCATAGATCACATTAGAATAAGGAGTTGAAGTAGGCTACCAACAAGGTGAATCTTTCCACATTTGATGGGAGTGGGAAGATCAGTGCTAGATCTTGGATTCATAAGCTCGACACGTATCTTACCCTTAAGCCTATGTAGGAGTAGGAGGCTATTCAGTTTGCCACTCTACACCTTGAGGGAGTAGCATATGATTGGTGGCATCATGGGCTGGTCACACAGAACCATGATCTTTTGTGGTCTTACAAGGAGTTCAGTGAGAGATTGATTGCGAGATTTGATCACAAGGATGTGGAGCTATACTACAAAGATTTGGCGCAGCTCCGCCAGAGTGGACATGTTGATGCCTACATCAACGAATTTCAGTGCATAACAGTGATGGTTCTGGAGATGCCCGAGAAAAGGGTAGTGATGTTATTCATAGAGGGGCTTCATGATAGGATGAGAGGATTGGTCAAGGCTCTTAAGCCTAGGATGTTGCATGATGCCATTCAGATGACATTAGATTTGGACACATCCCCCACTTCTTATCAGCCCAATAAGAAGTTTCCCACAAGCTCCAGACCATTTCAACGCTCTACTATTCCAAAAAGAGTGTATCTTCTCCTAAGGTGGATCAGGATACTCATAATGAGTTGAGAAGGAAGAAGCTTTTCTTTCATTATAAGGATCATTGGGAGCCTGTACATCACTGCTTTGGTAAAGGCAAGGTGCACCTCATTAAGGTGGTTTCGATAAGGATGATGAGCAGTTACTAGATACAGATGCATAGGGCAACGATGGCGGTCATGATACACATGAGAAGTAGCCCTAGATAGAGCTTGGAGAGAATGAGGCATCACGTTCATCCAATGTTACTATTGCTTCACTTTCAGGAGTCCCTAGATACCATCCTTTTTGGCTGAAAGGAGTAATCAAGGGACATCGAATGGTTTATTTGATATATAGTGGAGACATGCACAACTTCACAAATGAGGGGTTCGCTATGAAGCGAGGATTACAGTTGAGGACTTTGAGTGTTCTAATGTACGATTTGTAGACGGATTCACTATGAATTGCACTAAGAGGATTCCTTAGTTTAGCATCCAGTTGGGAGACTACACATTGACCAATGATTTCTATGTAGTAGGTCTTGGTGAGATTGATGTAGTGTTGGGTATTCATTGGCTATAGTCCCTTGGTAGGTATGTGCAGGGTTTTAGGTGGATGGAGTTAGAGTTCATGGCGATGGGAATAAGATTGTGTGTAGGGATCTTTTTAATGGTAGGCCTAGAGTTATTTCAGCACATAGGATGGAGTCCATTGTTAGACATGGAGAGGTTGTATGGGTAGCCCAATGCTTCATTTCATCCAAATCTTCTTCAGATAGTGGACAACCCTTTCATGTGGATATCTAATCAGTACTAGATAAGCATGGCCCAAGTTTTGGTGACATTCCTCCAGATAGACCACCAGATAGGGGATTTGAGCATGCCATAGAGCTAATCCCATGATTACTACACTTTATTGCCATCCTAATAAATTCAAGGATGAGATAGAGAAGGCCATCAGAGAGCTCTTGGATATGGGGCATATCCATCCTAGTTCTATCCCCTTTGCTTCTTAAGTTGTACTGGTGAAGAAGGACAAGACCATGAGGATGTGCATTAAATATCATGCTCTCAACAAGAATACTATCAAGAACAGGTATCACTTTCGTTGCATAGATGAGCGATTGGATGAGTTCCACGAAGCTATCTATTTTTCAAAGATTGATCTTTGATCAGGATGCCATCATATTTGTGTTTGTGAAGAGGATATTCACAAGAAAACATTCATATGTCACTACGAACACTATGAGTTTTTGGTGATGTCATTCGGATTCACTAATACACCTGCTACATTCCAGTCATGTATGAATCGTCTCTTCAATAGACAATTGAGGAATTTTGTGCTAGTATTTTTCGATGACATTTTGATTTACAACAAGACATGGGAGGAGCATTTGAGGCATCTTGATGAGGTACTTAGCATCATGGAGACACAGTCTCTATTTTCTAAGATGTCCAAATGTGAATTTGGACTTACAAAGATTTTGTATCTTGGGCACGTCATTAGGGCCAACGGGGTCAAGGTTCATCAAGAGAAGATACAAGCTATGCAAGATTGGCCGCCACCTAGGAACATTTCAGACTTGCATGGATTCCTAGGATTATGTGGTTACTACAAGAGGTTTGTTAGAGGCTATTCCAAGCTTGTAGCTCCATTGAAAGATCTTACATGGAAGGGGGATTTAGATGGATAGATGAGGCACAAGTGGTATTTGATAGGCTCAAGGTGGTTATGAGCACTTGTCCAGTTTTGGCTCTTCCGGATTTCTCTCGGCCCTTCATATTGGAGTGTGATGCTTTTAGTTTGGGTATTGGTGCAGTTCTTATGCAGACCACCATCCTATTGCCTACGAGAGTAGGAATTTGAGAGACAATGAGAGGTTGTACTCCACATATGATAAGGAGATGTTCGCCATTATGCATGCTTAGGTGAAATTCGCATACATATTTGGTAGGTGGGAAGTTTGTGGTGAGGACTGACCACAACAACTTGAAATATTTTTTTGGAACAAAAGGAGCTCAATGAAAGGCGAAAAAGTGGGTCAGTAGGATCCAAGCGTATGATTTTGACATTGAGTATGTCAAAGGTAAAAAGAATGTAGTGGCTGATGCACTTTCTAGGAAGCCACATCTTGTTGCCCTATGTTCTTTGAGCGAGATTTCAGCAGATTGGAAATCTCAACTATTAGTTGAGTATTCCAAAAATTCTTTGGCGTGTGAGATTATGGATGGTAAGATTCAGGATGAGTGATACAAGGTAATATCTGATTTGATTTATTATAAGGGAAGAATTTATCTAGTTCCTGAATCTAAGCTTAAGGGAAAGATTCTACATGCCTTCCATGATGCACCACTTGCAGGACATCTAGGGTATTTCAAGACATACATGAAGGTTAGAGAGAGATTCTCTTGGAAGGGTCTCAAAGAGGATGTTCTACGCCATGTTCGTGAGTGTGTGACTTGTCAACAAAACAAGTTAGAGCATACTTTTCCAGCAGGTTTATTGTAGCCCTTGCCAATTCCAGAGTAGAAATGGGAAATTATTTCGATGGATTTTATCACAGGTCTTCCCATAGTGCAGGGGAATGATCACATTTATGCAGTGGTTGACATGTTGAAAAAGTATGCACACTTCTTCGCCATCCCAACCAGCTTTAAGGCACCGCATGTGGCTGATTTGTTCTTCCGAGAAGTATTCAGATTGCATGGACTTCCAAAGAACATTGTTAGTAATTGGGATAGCAAGTTTTTAACATATTTTGGAAGGAGCTTTTCTGATTGGTTAGTATAAAATTGACTCTGATTATGAGTTATTACCCTTAGAGAGATGGATAGAAAGAGAGTTTGCACAAATGGATAGAGTGTTATCTTTATAACTATGTTTCGGGGCAGCAGAAGGCATGGGTGAAATGAGTGTATTTATATGAGTATTTCTATAATACTAATTACCACATGTCTCTTGGTATGAAATCCTTTCAAGCATTGTATGGGTATGATGTGACATCATTCGTTGATTTGGATTTTGGGGACAGTAGAGCTCCTAAGGCTTGGGAGTGTTTACAGGATAGTTAGGATATCCTTAAGGTACTTAAGGATAATATTCAACATGCTTAGAACCAACAGAAGATGTATGTGGACCAACACAGGATTGAGAGATCATTTGAGGTGGGAGACATGGTATTTTTGGGCATACATCCATATAGACAGTTACTCTCAAGAACAAGGTGCGTAAAAACTTAAGCCTCAGTTTTATGGTCCGTATAAAGTGTTGAGGAGAGTTGGAGAGGTAGCTTATGAGCTGGAGTTACCTTCTGAAAGTAAGATACAC
The DNA here is from genome assembly GCA_018340775.1 of Taxus wallichiana var. yunnanensis. Taxonomy (NCBI): domain Eukaryota; kingdom Viridiplantae; phylum Streptophyta; class Pinopsida; order Cupressales; family Taxaceae; genus Taxus; species Taxus wallichiana. The sequence continues at coordinate 704,991,955 of CM031242.1, read as the reverse complement.
AATGTTTTCATGTGTCTTGCTTAAAGAAGGCATTGGGGCAACACGTGGTATCTTCTGGAGTTGTCACCCTTGGATGAGGAGGGGAGATTGGATCTAGTTCCTGAGGAGATCTTGGATAGGAGAGAGAGGAGATTGAGGAGTAGAGTGATTCGAAGTACTTGGTTAGGTGGAGAGATTTTCCATTGGAGGATGCTACATGGGAAGGAGAGTCTATACTTCAGCATCCAGCTTTACAGTTGCTTGGGGACAAGCAATCTCGGGAAGGGAGGACTGTAATGTCCCTCTTTCTCGAATAAATTTATCGAAGACCTTTGGCCTATTTTGTCTACCCGATGACCCAAAGGGTGAGCTCTAGGGTGACTTAAGTTTTATTAATTTTATTATATTGTGCTAAAGTTAAAATATAACATTATAAAATCACATATAATAAATTAATAAACTTAACATTAAAAATAAAACTTAGGAAAGTGCATTAAAAATAAAAGCACTTAATTAAAATGTACTTCCTAAGGGAAAATGCGACTAGCTCAAGGGAGTTAAATTTTTATTAAGAAAAGTGTGCCAAAGCTTCCCATTAAAAAATGTGACTTGGCCTATGGGAGTGCAACGAAGGAAAGAATCTCATTGGATGTGATGGAGGTCATCTTGGGTCCCATTTCCTATATAAAGAAGAAGTCGACCTGCTAGAGGGCATTCCATATTTTTAATTGATATTTTCTCTTTGCATTGGAAGCTCTGAGCTTTTTGCAAATAAATCCAAGGATGAAAACCCTTAGGATTTACCTCTCTTGTGGACGAAAACCCCAAGAGCATTGAGAGGGATTTCTACTCAGGAAATTCCATTGTTCTTCACAGATTTTTATCATTCCAGCAGTGTGTGTTGAAGAAATAAATTGCAGCAGCTATTATTATATTTGTCAGGGTGGAGCGACCCATATTTTGTCTACTTTGAGCTGTTGTGGAGTCATTCCAGGTCTGAAATTATTTACCATCTATTGTACAACACTTTTGGAATCAGAGGAATAAATTTTAGAATTTTCTGGAGGGTTTTAAGAGGTATTTTCAGTCAGACTTTTATGCAGATTTCTAGACTGTTTTGCAGCCATTATTTGCCTCTAAAAATTCAGATTTAATGCATATTTAGGCTGCTAATAATATAGAAATCAGTTTTGATAGAAATAATATTATTTGAGTGTTGTTTGTGGAGGTTTTTCCAAAACCCTAGTCGCCATTTTTGAAGTATAATTGCAGCAGTTGGTAAATCTGATTTTTTGCATGATCCTTTGAGCTATTAGTGTTGGTTATGCTTTATTGTTGTTATCTAACGTTGTAAGCAAGGATCCAAGCCCTAAGCCAATCAGAAAAATAAGGACAACATAGGTGGGGATATTTCGAGGCTCTAAGTCACCAACAAAGGAAAGAAGGCCATGGATGCAGAATATGACTCCTTGATTCAAAATTGGACATGGGAACTTATCGATCTTCTTGCAGGAAAGAAGTCCATTGATACAAGTGGATTTTCAAAACAAAATACAAGGCAGATGGATCTATCGACAAGTACAAATCACAACTAGTTACAAAGGGATATGCTCAAAGCATGAAGGAATTTAATATGAGGAGACCTTTGCACCCTCTCTGCGAAGATCAAAACCATCAGAGTTGTCTGTGTATTGGCAGCACAAAAAGGATGGAAACTTCAATAGATGGACGTAAAAAGTGCTTTCTTGAATGGTGATCTCAAATAAGAAGTATACATGACCCAACCAAAAGGATTTTTCGATGATAAACATCCTCATAAGGTATGCCATCTAATTAAGTCTCTTTCGCACTCAAACAAACAACTAGGGGTTAGTTCATTAAAATAGATGATCACCTATTATGATATGGGTTCAATCGTAGCCCCTCTAATTCAAATATGTATATAAAAATATAGGCACAAAGATTGTCATCTTGGTTTTGTATGTGGATGATCTTGTGATCATATAGAGTTCAGACAATATCGTTGAAGATGTTAAGAATGATTTGAATAAATCCTTCGACATGACAGATTTGGGGCTACTTCATTATTGTCTTGGCTTAGAGATATGACAAAAGAAGAATCATATTTTTATCTCCCAGATGAAATATGCCAAGACACTCCTAGAAAAGTATGGCATGTCAGATTGTAAACCTATGTCCACTCCAATGAAAAAGGTTTGTAACTTTCTAGATTCTAGGATTCACCTCAAGTAGATGGTACTCACTACAGAAAACTTGTTGGGAGTCTCATTTAATTCACCTATGCCGGACTGCACCTTTGCTTTTTGTGAGCTATCTTTTCATATTCATGTAGGAGCTGAAGAAATATCATTAGGTAGAAACAAAACATGTTTTGAGACATGCCTAAGGTACAATTGACCACTGATGCAGTATTATAAGAACTTTCAATTCTTCTTGCAAGGATATACAGACTCGGACTATGTTGGATTTGTTGATGACAGGAAATCAACTACAAGTTATATTTTTCATCTCGGTCTAGGCCTATCTTGTGGATTAGTAAGAAGAAAATTGTTGTTTCTCTCTCATCCACTCGAGGCGAGTATTATGCCACACGAGTAATGGGCGATTTGGTTACATCGCATTTTGACAGATATGGGAATTCCTGAAGAAAAGCCACCCATCATTCACTATGAAATCAGGGTGTGTTAAAGCTTGTGAAGAATCCAATTTTCCATGAGAGAACAAAGCACATTAAGGTCAAATGTCACTACATCGAGAACAAGTCTTGAACCACCACATCCAACTCCAGTACGCCTAACAGATGCTTAGATTGCAGATATACTCACCAAGTCTCTTGGCAAGGTGAAATTTGAACTATTTCGGGGTACATTTGTAAAAATAATGTATTAAGGGGGAATGTTAGCAAATTAATACATTGTTTCTATCTTCGTTGGTTATGCTTACTTGGCTTTCTGTTTCTCCCCTATGTGACAGTTCCTTGGTAGCGAAATGTCTAAATTGTTTCCCCAAATTGTATATATTGGCATCTTGTGCCTTGGCTTATGAATTAATAAAGTTTGCTCTCTTTTACCCGTTAGCATTAAGGGAGACATTTTTTTAATTTGTGACAGTGGTCCATTCACAAACAGATTTACTGGGGCTTTAGCTTATGTCGAGATTTTCTACTACAAAGGTTGATGTGAGGAAGCCATTAAAGGGAATTCCCAAATCATACGGTCTAAAGCTTGGCACCAAAAACACGTATTCGTGGAGGTTAATGTAAAACACATTCTAAGTGAATTGAGTGTCAACAATATGGATATTTATTATTTCCTTGCCATCTTAGGCCACATTTCAACGTAAGCACATTTTTTAGGATGGTCTATGTAGAATTTTGGTTGCTCTAGGTAGATGAAACGCCTAGGGGTTTGATGAATTGTTCAAAAATACCCAAAGGGGGAGAGGGAGACCAGGAATTCAACCCGACTAAGTATTTGAGTTTACTTGGTCGAACAATGGGAAATATTTGGTCTAGTGGGAACTAAACCATGGGTCATGGTTGACAATGGCTTTACAATGTTCAACATTGTTGAAACGAAATAGGAAAAAAATCTTGGTTAAATATTGGACCCCCTCAACCTTAACATTATGAGACTACATGTGGTTATGCACACATTGTTTAAGTAGGCCCTCCGAGGGGACTCAACCAACAAAAAAACCAACAAGGGTATAAGATTCAAGCTAGTAAAAAGTTTTATCAAACTATGGTAAATCAAGGATAACATCATGAAAAAGGGGTTTTGAGTTGGAGCCAATACCTTGTGGAAGACCTTTGGGAAAAACTTCAATGCCTTCTTCAAAGTGTCATTTTTGTCTAGAGCTCTGCCAATGATACTTGTATCAAATGATGGAAGAACTAAAGAGATGACCATTAATATTGGATTTTACGGCACTCGAAGGGTAGAGGAGGTTTAACACAATAAATACACAAAGTAATCAAAATCTTGTCTTATTCGGTGCCATTTTGTCTAAAGCTCTGTCGATTTATACCTACATCAAATGATGTAAGAGCCGAAGAGATGGTCATTAATATAGGCCCGCATTTACATTGCCCAAAGGGCAACGAGAGGACTATTTCAACACAATAAATGCATGGAAAAATCAAAATCTTGCCTAAATCGTCACAAAATAATTGGTTGATAGTAGGGCCATAGGGAGCCTACAACATCAAGCAACAACTAAACCTTCTAACCATATTGTGGCCATCAAATTTAACTCAATGGGCTATTTGGGGTGGCTACAAGTTGTCAAAGCTTCCCATTTCCGTGCTAACTCCAAACCCATCATGATTTATGTCACATGACACCATTTATGAGTTTTTGTGTCCTCTGCTTGTTTCGGGCTTTATGAGTTCCCTGAATTCTATTTCCTCACTAACTCTCGACCTTCATGATTTGTGCCACGTGGTAACACTCACGAGCTTCGTGGTCTCAATTTTTTGGACTCTCTTTACCTTAGTTGATTTTTGGTCAGGGGTTCGACTAAAGCTTATAATGTGACCCAATGACAACTTGTCTTTAATCAACATCGCACCTTAGCTAATTCTCGCTTCAATCAAGAAGTTAAGAGTCGGAGAGCCTTTGCTCCATTTAACTAAGGGAGTCTTTGTGCACCCAAAGTTTAAGGGTGCACATAGAAAACAAAACATCATATAATTCAAAATAAAAAATACCCTTTAATAGGTTATGTTCTCCTATTATATATATTTCGTTTTAAATATTAAAATAATGTGGAAGGGCCTTTTTTAAATATATAGATTTGGTTATTTTAAATAAAATTTAAAGATGAACAATTACTTGTGAATTAAGTCACATATTTGTTTCTACCTATTAGTCATCATTTGATTGATTAATTGAGATGGAATGACTTGATGTGACTTATTCTATTGGGCACTTTTATTCAAAATGTAAGTGGTAAAGTGACATGTACTAACTCTTTAATTTCCATGTACCCTCACAAATATTGGTCCATACTCAATAATTGGCTCCTCTCCCTAGTGTATAATAAACCCCCACGTGTTAAACCAATAGTGACTACCATTGTTGAATTTTCAAATCAATAGTACCAACACATAATAGAAAGATCATAACTTAGCAACCGAAAGAAGACTTCGAAACCAATTCCATGGCCAACTCACGCATGAAAAATGTTAATATTATATAGGAAAATTTGATGAGTTATACTTCGTTTACTCCTCTCGTTTTTCAATTTAATTTAATACTTTATAACTACTAGTTCTATATCAAACTATGACTAGGTTCTCCACTAGTCCCGCCATCATCTTATAACAGTTTACTACCATTGTAACTTACCAATTTAACTATTCCTCAGATTATAGTGTTTGGCCGGAGCTTAACATATTCATAGCTTGTATTGATCGTATATAATGGTGTTCTATACATTTTCCTCTCTGCAGAAAAAGGTAAGAAAGATATTGAACAGTCATTTTCTTTCTACGTGGAGTTGGAGAATAACAAGGCACAATTCATTAAGCTTTTATCAAGGCTCCTAAGATGAAAGTGACTGAAATAAAGTGAATGTTATGTTATTTGTGAGTCCTTTTATGTCATTCTATTTAACCCTCCTAATATGAAAGAGACTGAAATAATGAACTCCATGTTGGATTATTGATGAGAGGCTTTTCTCAATCCTCCAAATCTGAAAGAGACAGAAATGTTAAACAAATTCAAATTTTGAGCTTTCTGTCATACAATAAGTGAAGGTTACCAAATTCTGTGAATTTCGCTTACAACACCCTCTTTCATTCTGATTACATTAAGAATCGTTGGTGGATAACACATTAATTGTTAAGGTTGATTTAGATCATGGAAAAAAATAATTGGAGCAGACAACACAAATTGTTTGGTATTAATGTGTTATCTTAATGTCAAACTTTTCTGTTGTCCAAATAATTGTAAGGTTAATTATCACAAATACATTAAACACTTTTATTTTAAAAATGTCAATAAATAGCAATTTCTAGGTTTTATATTGAATTTTAGGCATATTACATTAGTTAATAATTTGATTACATTGTTTTCATATTTCTTACTTTTTGATATAAAAATATTTTTTTTTTGAAAAAAGAACCCAAAAAATTATCAAATACTCAAAACTTCATTTCCCAAAGCCTTCGTAAAATATCGTAAATTGATCTTCGGATCAAGCTCTAGGTGCTTGCTTGAAACCATAGAGCACTTTTCTCAACCTGTATACCTTTCCTTCATTAGCTTCAATCTCATAACCTTCCTGGGGCAATTCACATAAACTTCATTTTCAAGAAAACCATTCAAGAATGTTGATTTTACATCCATCTGATAAACCACGCTCTGATACCAATTCGTAGAAATTGGGCACGATATAGAATATTGAACAACATAAATAAAATAAAGAATTGCTAATAAATAAAGTATTTCAAACTCAAATAAGAACTTGAGTGCATATATATATATGTTTGTCAAAGTTTCAACTCAATACAACTGTGTATATGTCTTCTTCTATGTTAGAGCTACGGCTCAATAAAATCTTTGTATGTGTCTTCTTCCATGTTAGAGCTTCGCTCAATACAATTTATCTCGTGTGTCTTCTCCCATGTCAAAGCTATGGCTCAATACAATGCATGCGTGTATCTTCTTCCATGTCGAGCTACGGCTCAATACAACTGTATTCTTCAATGTAAAAACTACGGCTTAATACAATATGTGAGTATTCTTCAATGTAAAAACTACGGCTTGATACAATCTATGTGTATCTTCTTCCATTTTAGAACTACGACTCAATTAAATCTCTCTATGTAAAACACTTATAATTGCCTCCTTTATATTGAAGTCTTTCATCTAACAATAGAACATCTTAATAATAATACTATCATAACGCATATTTCTATGCATGAATACAATTTTTATTTATTTATTTACTTTTCCTAAAATTAGGAACACCTATTTAAAACTAAACTATGCATAGAAAAGCAACTTGCTTTTTTCTTTTCCTAAAAATAACAAATACATACATGGGAGAAATTATCTATTTCCAACATCTACAATTTATAATTTCTGAAAACCTACATATCACTGATAAAAGTAATCTTGTCCACTCTAAAACCTTCATATCCTACGTTTAGAAAATTAACAATAAGAATTTTATTTAAAACTAAACAAAACCAATGATATCAATTTAAAATAATAAAAATCCAAATATAACAATTCATAACAATAAATAATTATTTAAAAAGTGTGCTTATTAAAGTGCTACTAATAACCAGGCCACCCTATCTAGATATTCTATTATAATGATCCATAGTCATTATTGGGATCACATTTATGTAATTGAACTTCTTGGTCATTTTCCTTTGATCCATACAAACAAATTTATTAGGCATGCCATTTGTTTTGTTAACAACATATTTTATCATGGTTCACATAAAAACTGAGGTGAAAACAGTATCAATATATACTTTTAGAGAACTGAAATGAATTACATTGATTATATGGTTGCCAATGTGGCCACGTTCTCTAAGAATGGATACAACTTATTCAGTAAATTCTCTCTAAAAAAAGCAAACAAAAAATCACAATCTAACAGCTACACAGCCCAGATGGTTATGAACAAGAATGATTATTTGTCAAGTTTGTGTAGATGATGTCTGACCATGAATTACCAGTACATTGTTCCAGTAATCCCTGTCCTCGTCCAGGCGTAATTCTTGCCATGGCCAAGGCGACTGCTGCTGAAAACTTGTACTCAAATCTGTCACCATGCAGTTAATTTTGTTGGGGTTATTATTAACAATATTGTTATCAGGGAAGTCTAGAAGCAGGTCTGTAAAGCCCTGTATGTCATGATTATGATCAGCATGACCATGGGCATTTAATTCATCAGAGCTAGAGTCGTCCTCATGGTTGGACTTATTGCTTTCTGTGTTGGCCCAATTCATATGAGCAGAGGAAGAACCGTAGGCTTTATTAGGCTCCCCATCTGGGAGATTAATTTTAAGCTGATCAGAGCTGCAACCAGAATAGAAGGATGAAACCGGACTTGTATCATGATCTACTCCATCTGGGATCCCACCGTTGTTATTCTTAGTTTTATCAAATGCGGCCTCCTTCCTGAAAACCCTTCCTGCTTCAGAGTTCCAGAGCTTCAAGAAAAGGTCTGTGGGTGCCTTGACATCAGCCTCTACATTATCATTTCCCTTAAATTTATTAGATGAAGATGATATAATTGAGTCCGTGGAGAGCCTTGCTTCAGCTTCAAGCCTTGCATTTTCCCACTGTGACATGTGCCTCATCACGGATGAATATTGATATCCCTTTGACCCGTTTGCAATGGCTGTCTCAGATTTGGGTGCATGGGTAGATGGATCCAATCCCATTTGCAACAGCTTTTTCTTCAGGTGGGTGTTCCAGAAATTCTTGATTTCATTGTCAGTTCTCCTGGCAACTGAGAAGCTATTGAAGACCACCTGCAGAGTTCAGACATATTTGAGTTCCAATTGCAATTCCTTGTTTGATTTATCCTTAAAACAAGCGACTACAACTTCAGGCAAAAACCCAAATCTCGCTGCAACAGGACCTTTAAAAGTGAATATTTTACAGACCTAAAACAATGGACTATCGCTGTATATTGTACCTGTTGCCTAGAATTGCATGCAGCTGAATAATAGTCCTTTCTTCTTCTGGTGCAAATGGCCCTCGCTTAATGTCAGGTCTCAGGTAATTTGTCCAACGCAGTCGGCAACTTTTCCCACAGCGAAGAAGCCCTGAACAGATGCACATTGTTTATGTTCACAACATATATACATAAGTACACAGTACTAACGCGTTTGAATGTAGCATAATTACTTCCTGTTTCTCCGCTGTCGCACAGTACAGGAGAAAGTCTTACTTTAAGTTAATCAAACAGAGGCTTGCTAAACATATTTCGACGTGAAGAATTGTCCACAAAGTACCTTTTCACAAGACTCATACTTCATCAGTTCAAATGCAGCATATAATTTCCAACCATATACACATTTCTACATACAAAAGCACCCAAACACAGTGTCTGCATATATACGTAAGCAAAGGTGGAACATATGCTCTCAAGTGAGATACACCCAATAACTCCATTTATAGCAAAAAAATGCATGCCCACATATAAAATCATTTGCCTTGCTTATCATTAAAACTAATGTTTCCTTATTTGAGAAACACAGATCCAGGATCTCATGTTTACGTTTATATACTTCATGTGAAAATCCTTCCAACGGAAATGATTTGATTTGTGGGTATGCTTATATATATATATATAATGAAATCAATGGAAGACATACCAGCCTGCTTGGGAAGAGGGCGCCAGCTTCCATGGCCATGTTTCTGAATGTATTCAACAAGAATTTTGTCTTCAGCAGTGGTCCAGGACCCTTTCTTCAGGCCCAATTTTTCACAGCAAGGGGTTCTACCCATTATTATTTTGCTTCTACTTCGCAGGCCTGCAGAGCAGAATAACTAACTGTATATACTGGTCTGAATGAGGGTTGGATCTCAGCAGCATTAAAATCCCCCGCAAGCTGGCATTCCTAGATAGATAACAATATTGGAACAGTGGTCTCCACAAGAAGAGTTAAAGTGACATTTATTAATCAGAAATTGACAATGCGTTTTGCAGTTCGAAAGGGCATAGTGGGACAAAACATAGTAAATGGGTATTAACTGTAACCCAATTCAAAGGCAATGCATTTTCTGGGCCCTCGGAGCCAGGGTTATTGTAAGGCAGAGAATTGTTCTACGTGTTCCATTAAAGGATGAATAGAAGAATGTTCAGGAGCATTACTGTCTTTTTAATGTTGAAGAATAATAGGTATATTGTAAACAAAAAAACCCCAGCCATGAATAGGTACATCTTACCAAAATATGATTTTTGGCTAGTCGTGATTCCGAGATACCTAAGTATTGGGTATTTTAGGGTTTTGGACTCCCGTTGGACATATTTTGTTTGTCACATAATCACCCATAGATCTCCGTAGGATTTTAGGTTTGATTTTAGATCTCCATAGGTAGATATCCGTATTTTGTTTATTGTAATATCTTTGTGTAGTACTTACTCAGTGTACATCTTTATGATAAATGGGACAAAATAGGATATGCCTTGACTTTGAGCACATACGTAGAAAGGAAAATGAAGGGAAATTTGTCTTCAACCGGTATAAAGTATGTAAAAGTTTGTAGAGAGAAGGTGGGTTTGAAATTCTAATTGAATTTGAAGTCCAATCTTAATTTGTTGTTATGTAGCCCCTTTCCTTAGCTTATATGTTTACATTTATGAGTTTTTTCGTTATGTAGCTTAGTGTGCAAGCCTCAATATGTGATAATAGTTAGAATTTATCCTCTATAAAAATAAATCAATCTTGTAAACCCCTTAGATTATAACCTTAGCGTGTCCCGATAAGAGATAACATGAACTCCAACTAACAATGGTTATATTGTCGACACTTGAAAATGTTAAAACGGCTACTCTGACAAAAAAGATATAGAGAGATGCCTAGGGGAGAAGACTAATTAGTGATTGAGACGAGAATTTCTAAAAACAAGATAAGACTAGATCATGTGTATGAAATGCAGTGTCAATGAATTTTTAAGGTGTGAGCTTTCAAAATAACTAGCTACATGGTTGTCAAGGTTGAAGTATTAGTGTTTTAGAATAAGACCCAAAGAAGAGTTCACATGGAACGAAGAGAAGTCAAAAAGCTACGCAACTTGGATACAAAGTGGACCGTAACACTAAACTAGTGGTTGTAAACAACCATTGATGGGTACATAATTGAATTTGTTGTGCAATTTTTTTATTCTTTGGGTTTTGGCAAGACCTATTCATTAAAGGATTGCGAGAAATTTTTATTAAGAAACTACCCATATCGGTGAAGATGTTAGTTAGAGGTGGAAAAGGACATGGTGCCAATTCCCGACATGGAGTAAGTAGGGTAGGCAACAAAAAGTTGCGAATCCTAGAAGAGGGGAGATGAGGGGAAAAGGCCAAAAGTGAAAGGGACCTAGAAAGGTCATAGAAGGATCAATAAAAAGAAAAGAGAAAGTTCAATAAGCTACAAAGTAAAGCTAGACAATGCAATAAATGGGGTGTTGCAAAGCT